>JAMPIV010008736.1:0-282500 GCA_024509875.1 Oreohelix idahoensis
TTGACGGAGTTTCAAACGTCATATTTATTTGTCGTAATTTTTTCACCCTGTTCAAAGTTAGGGAACTATGTCTTAACTTTGCGGTGTCAGGTTGATTAGGGGTTATCTTCCCCTGTTGGTTCATTCATTGTGTTTGACCAGTATTGAGATGGGGTCAAAGGTACATAGTTCTGGGCCATTGCCCATTGCGCAGTTTGGAGCGCGAAGAGTTAGACTTCCGTCAGGTAGAGATGTGAACTGGCTTCTGTGGGACGTGAATGTACGTTGTATTTTGGGAAGGAAAATCTTCGATTCGAAGTGACTGCGTTGTCAGTTTCCCGAGTGATTTACTGTACGTCAGGAATGACGACAGTGTTGTTTCTTGTGTTCTGAGGATTCGGTTCGGTTTCAAGGTAAACACCGACTTTATTCATTATTACGCATTCGGTTTGCAGAACTTGTTAAAGGCTGACCTAGCCTGTGAGAACAGCTCACAGTTCCTATAATGCAGAACCTATATTTTGTGCCCGAGGTAGCCATCTAAGCCTATTCGCCTTCACTTGACCAGAATTCCAGTTACGAAGTTATATATGGTGGAAAACCGCAGGTTGGCGGTATATTTTTATACAATCATTATAGCAGGGTTTATGCAACCTGCTTATGAGGAATACACAGCTGACGTCATATTGAGGCCCTGTGTTTCGGCCAATACTCTACAGCATGATAAGATGTAACTGGCGTGATCTGCCAAGTTGAACGACGGCCCTGGTAATAGGATTACATGAGTTAAGGGCTCGTCTTTTGTATGACGGAGTTATTAAGGTATCTGACGCGTTCAGTCAGGGATACCAAAGCGGCATTGTGAACTATACGTTAAAGAACATACCACTATTGACCATGCCCACATATTTGAATGTTTTCCAGCCTTAGAATGCCTGATATGTACCAATCGATTTCAGTTAACATGATGTACATGATCCTGCTTACATTGACTGTTCCTGTGATACTACTGTTAGTCCTGTGATTAAATGTGTGAACTGTTACCAGTAGTTACAACCATCATTGGCTTCCGTATGAGTGTGACTGGGTGAATTGTCTACATATATATGAGCCTAAACGCATTCGCGTCTCTACACCTATGTCTCATATCATCATCATCATCGTACAAGAACCATGTATGCTGTCAGCGTGAGTGACCTAGATCTTCACCGCTCCATTACACTGTTCAGGTGACATCAACACGCATACCTGGCCAACTACACATCAACATTAGGGGACCCCACGAAAACACAGTAACACATTCCTTTTTAACGAATTCTTTTTTTCTCATGCCTTCGGACATATCTCGGACTGCCACCGCCTTAGCCTTCACCACATACAAAAAACACGATTTACATGTCACTCTAATTTTCTTAATAACTGTCTTCGGATTAGAGTTATCCCTAAAGGGTTTCTTTCCCACTTCCATCCTTCGACAGGACACTTTCATCCTTCTGCATTGCACCGCTTGCACTTAGTTGAAAAAAAGAGTTCCTTTCAACGCATGAGGTGTGTTATTGCTATGCATAAACGCCTGCTCACTGACTTGGAACTTTTGAAATCCAACCTCACTCATCAACTTCGTCTACTGACTTCTTCATACCGGACAGCCTTGCTTCTTATTCGTACTATTATTCATGATACTAATAAGGAGCTCTACACTCGGCTGAGCTCGCATAAAAAAGAAAAATTGTGTCGCCTCCGCCCTCATGTTCCTTCTGAATCTTCAGCGTCCCCTGTTCCTACTTCTAAACATATAAGGAGGGGAAACCCGAGGCCTGCAAACAGTAAATAAATAAACAAACAACACACAAAGGTAGTTATCAGGCACTCAGTGAGAAATAAAGAAGTAGAAGACCAGACAACAGAAAAACAACAGAAGTGATAGGCTTACCAGGATCGAACCAGGACCTTCCGAACGGCACCCAACCGCCTAGCCACGGTAGCGAATCGCCACTTATCCACTCTGCCAGTTCCGCATTACAAAAATAATGCTTCACTGACAGAGGTCTATCGCGAACACTCCGTAACTTGGATATGTACCATAGGACGACCCAGACTAATTATAGACGCAATCACGTCTGCAGTTCCACTATACAACAGTGTAGGCCAGATTACACATGACAAAGGCCTTAACACTGTGTCCAGCAAATGATAGAAGAATGAGAATAAGTAAAGTATAGACTTTAGGTTTTTTGGTATTTTATGAACACATAAACATATAAGGACGTAAAACCCGAGGCCTGTAAACAGTAAATAAATAAACAAACAACACACAAAGGTAGTTATCAGGCACTCAGTGAGAAATAAAGTTACCTCTGTCAGTGAAGCATTATTTTTGTAATGCGGAGCTGGCAGAGTGGATAAGTGGCGATTCGCTACCGTGGCTAGGCGGTTATGTGCCGTTCGGAAGGTCCTGGTTCGATCCTGGTAAGCTTATCACTCCTGTTGTTTTTCTGTTGTCTGGTCTTCTACTTCTTTTTTTCTCACTGAGTGCCTAATAACTACCTTTGTGTGTTGTTTGTTTATTTAGTTCCTACTTCTACCAAAGTTATTTGCATTCCTCCTGATCTACCACTATCTCCTGATGAATTATCTGTTCTTAGTAAAGGTCTCAAGTTTGTACCTCTTCGCTCGACATTTGATAAATACTCTATGCTCCAAGATGTCTACCGCTTCCATCGTCGAATGCGTCTTCAGTATTACCATAGGAATGGTAATGATTCTCAGCCAGACGGGGATATCTTTCGTCATTTTAATAAACCTAAGTCAGACTGGACTCCGGCTCCAGGTGCCTCTGCTGCTCTTGATTTATATATTGCCAACACGTTGCATGACATTAATCAACTTTCTCTACCCCGTCTACGTCGATCTAACCTGACTACTTCTGAGTGGCGGTCCTTGTCATCCCTTAAAAAGCGGGATGACATTATCATCAAACCTGCCGATAAAGGTGGTCCGGTGGTAGTTTGGCGAAAGGACTTGTACATTCAAGAAGGAGTCTCACAGCTCGGCAACTCCACCTTTTACTTACCCAGTTCTGGGGATGCCACCGTCCGCCATAATGTTACTGCTCATGCTACTATTCATGATCTCATCCAAGATAACCCCATGTCTCTCCATATTCTTGATAGTAGTCTGGGTAAACCTTCCTTCTACATGCTTTCTAATGTTCATAAAATTGACAATCTGGGTCGACCTATTGTTTCAGCCTGCTCTTGTCTCACTGTACGTATCTCTGATTTCCTGGATAGTATTTTACAACCATTACAGGCCAATCTACCTTCCTATCTTAAGGACACCACCCATGCTATCACTACTTTTGATTCCATCCCATTCAGACCTGACCACACTTACCGTCTTTTCCTTCTGGATGTTTGTTCGCTTTATACTTCAATTCCACTCTCTGATGGCCTTAAAGCACTACAATTTTTTCTCGACAGACGCACTGACCTTACTTTTAGCACCGGCTCTCTTCTTCGCCTTGCGGAATTTGTCCTCACTCTTAACTCTTTTGAATTCAATGGTCAGTTCTTTAATCAAATTAGTGGCGTTGCTATGGGCACCAAAATGGGCCCGAGTTATGCCTGCCTCTTCATGGGTCACTTTGAATATTTGATGCTTCAAAGATACGATGGACCATTACCTGAGTTTTACCGTCGCTATATCGACGATGGTATTGGTGTCACAGACATGTCTGAAGCTAACCTCCGTAGATTCATTGACTATGTTGGCAATTTCCATCCTGCAATCAAATTCACTTCTCAGATTTCTACCACTTCAGTTAACTTCCTTGACCTCACTGTCAATATTACTCCTACTGGCCTTACTACCTCTGTCTTTTATAAACCTACTGATGCCCATGGTTTCCTTCTTTATACCTCTTCTCACCCTCCCAGCTGTAAAAATTCCATTCCCTACTCTCAACTTCTACGCTTACGTCGGATATGTCACGATAAAGATGATTTCCGTGAACGAGCTCAAGAAATGCTCGAGTTTTTTCGCCGACGTCACTATCCTGAAAGAGTCTTATCTGATGCCCTTAATCGCATTAGTCCCGTTACTCGTCAGGTTGCACTTACTGCTAAACCTACTACTACATCTGACAGACTCAAACTTGTCTTAACTTTCCACCCTCACTGTTTGGCGGTGAAAAAAATTCTGTTCCGTCATCTGCCTATTCTCCACTCCGATCCTGATACCAGAGAGTTGTTTCGTGATACCCTTTTGTTGGCATATCGTAAGGATAAGAATTTTAGGGATATTCTTGTGCATAGTCGCTTGAGACAAACTAGTCCTTCTCACTTTGGTACTAAACCGTGCCAACGCCGCATATGTAAGACCTGTCCTTTTGTACTCCAAACGCAGTCAGTCTCCTTTCCGAACGGTAAATTTACCATTGGGGAGTTCTTCACGTGCGAATCCAGAAACCTGATTTATGCTATCATCTGCAAGAGGTGTGACATGACCTATATTGGTGAAACTGGCAGACGGTTGGCAGACAGGTTTCATGAGCACTTGCATGAAATCCATCATGGCAAACATTTACCAGTAGCCCTTCACTTCAACAGCCCTGACCATTCAGGTAACTCTGACATTCATGTCACTGCCCTCCGTTCATGTATCGGCAACGACCGAACTCGCTTTTCGTTGGAGAATCGCCTCATTTTTCAATGGGCGTTTTAGCTCCTGCTGGGATGAATGTCTAGCATCATTTTGCATAATTCTGGTGGCTTCTGTCGTTATTTTCCTATCTATCCTCGTTTTGGCTTTGGTTCGTTTCGTTTCCTCAATTTTCTGTTCTTAGCCGTCACTAGCTTCTACATCACTTCCGCATGACGCCTTAGTTTTTCAGCCATTTTGAGTGTTTCCTTCCTTGACTCAGCTAAGTGGTTTTTTACGCATTTTATTAGTGTTGTTCATTCCTGTCTTCGTTTCGTTGATTATTTACTTTTTTGTTTCGACATGTCTTTCTGGTTTCACTAGTTTCTTACATTATTATTGTTATCGTTTCGCTCATCACCGTGATTTCATCTGCTTGTATCGCTCATTTTACGTTTTCCTCATCATCATCATCATAGACCTTTGTAGTACCTATATGTTGTTCTTGTAATTGTCACCTGTTCGTACTTGTGGCTGACGAAGGGTAAAACCCGAAACGTCCCTTGTCTCATGTGTACCGTTTACTTGTAAAACTGATTTCATACCATATTATTTTTTAATTTATATATAAGCTATCAATGGTCTTGCTGAGTTCCTCTAATGTTGGTTCGGCATCCAGCTCCTCCATTGTTGGCAGACATTTGACAGCATCAAGGGCTGCAGGCGTAACAGTATTTTCTCTAGCATAAAGCTCAGAGTAGTGCTCGACCCACCTCTCCATCTGCTTACCATCCATAGGTCAACATTTCTTTTCCTCTTCCGCTCGTTTTTAATGGGAATAATTTGTTTTATATCCATGTAATACTATTATATAATGTAATGTATGTGAGAATGTACCCGCATACCACTGTACTTTAGAGATGTGAATGTTTCCGTTTGTTTAAATGGGTGATGTATATGCAGATATAATTTTTTTTTTTAAACTGCTGAAAGACTTTTTCTGCTACAGAAGTGCGCAAGAAAGTGTTATTATTTTTATTTCAATTTCCGCCAAGAATGTATGGATGTAAGCGAGAATGTGTTTTTGTAATTTTTGTATTGAGGATTGATGACACATTCAAAAATACTACAGATTAGACGTTTTGACCGCATAAGTGAGTGTCAGTATACGTAACTTATTTATTTATTGTTTTGTTTATATTATTTTATTTTTATTATTATTATTTTTCTTCAGTCACTATCTTGTTTATTTTTTTTAAAAAACCTACTCATTTTTTATTATGATTGTAAACTGTAAATGAATGCTGTTATGTTAACTTTATAATGTTGCATGCCTTTAAATTAATGCTTAAAGTAATACGTGGGAATAAAAGGATATAGTATGCAAGATTAATGAGAGTGAAAGGGCAGAATGTTAGACGGGCCTGCGCGCCCAATTCTCAACCCTTCGAAAATAAAGTTCGTTCGTTCGTTCGTTCGTTACCCTTATCAGTTAGCTTCTCTCCGCTGATGGTTTTTAGTGGTGCCGTCTTACTTTTTTGGGGGCCAAGTGCTTTCTTTATACCGTCATACATTTGTTTAATGTTGCCTGTTTGCGCTGCGATCTGGATGCCCTCACTGAGCTGGAGCTAGTAGTCATTTGCACAGCGTCGAGCAGTTTGTTAAACTTTGCTTCTCGTAGCCTTCCGGATCTGTAGGGTTCTAGCACTCGGTGAACGTTTGTATTCATTCATAGCACTGCGCTTAGCTTCAATGACAGGTGCCATCACATCTGATGAAGCATCAAACCAGTCATTTGACTTTGCCGTTTTCTTACTAAAGGTGGCAAATGCAGTACTTTGAATGGTGTTCCGAAGATGCTCCCAGTTCTCTGTAATAGTATCACCATGCTGAGGGCTGCTGAGCACTTTCTTGAAGGTCGCAGTAAATTGAGCGATCATGACATGGTCTGACATCTTGCTGGTATCAATGCGTGGTTTCCCTTCATGTCTGACACGATAGAGTTTTCTTGGTTGTGCTCTGATTTTGCAGCAAACCAAGGAGTGATCTGTATCACAGTCTGCACTATGGTACGAGCGCGTGGAGAGCACAGACCTGAGAAGTGGCCTTCTGACAAGAATCAGGTCCAGTTGGTGCCAGTGCTTGGATCGTGGGTGTCTCCATGACACCTTATGTTGGGGTTTTGTCTAAAAGTAGGTGTTGGTCACGCAGAGGTCATGGTGGACACAAAGCTCTAAGAGCCGTTGTAAATTTTCTTTCATCTTACCAATTGTGGTGAGTTGGGATTATAAAAATATAGTTATAGGGGACTTAGTGTACTGACTGAGATCAGCTGTGAAGGTCTCTGTATCTAATACGTTGGGTGTGTTACAGAGGACCTTACTTGGTACCACATTTAGACCTCAGTCAGACTTATTCTTGAGTTTTATGATGACTTCGTTGAATGTCTAGGGTTATGATAGTGATGAAGTGTAAGTTCACAACAACCAACAGACAGATAAACACCTAAATTAAAATCCACAACACTTTTAACACCATGACACTCACAAACACATAACACTCTAGAAGACTATCTTAAGTAAGTCAATGGTTGAACTTTTATACAATGTATTGAATTTCTTTCAATATTAATCCTGATTCTATTGTAACTGTGAATCAGGAATCACAATTCAAATATATTCACAATATTTATGTACATGAATTTACACACTGGATATGTTTCCAGACATAGAATGTTATGGTACAATAAGTGTGGTGTTGTTGTGTACTATTATGAGGTAATACTGGTAGTAATAGCTAGGTTGTTGTTTGTCATCACGACTTCATGTGTTTGTCACTGGTGGAAATAATATTAAAAGGTTCACAGAGTCTTTTTCTTTTTAAAATATCTGTCCCTTTTGGTCTTTTTAATAACGTTCAGTTGGGGGATGGTTATACAAGGTTGAGCGGCTCGTGCTGACAAATTCTTATCTCATATAGCGGCTGCAGGAAAAATGCATCCTCTGCTCGCTTGCTTCTCAGTTTGATAGAAAATACACAATGGCCGATATCTTGGGCAAGGAGTCTGCTGCCAGCTTTCTAGATCAAGCAATGCTCAGACCATGTGCTGCTATATTAACATCAGTACCACGGTCCCTGAAATGAGAAGGTTGTGCCTCCTTCTTCATAACTAATATATATTATTCCACACAGAATTACAGGACTGTACAAACAAACATAAAGTTCAGCGCAGTAGGCCAACTGCTAGCTTTTCATGTGACAATATACACCAGTATTCCTCTCCCTAATGGTTACAACGCCTCTGCAATTCCAGTTGTAATCACTTCCATATAATAGGATAGGTGTTATGTTACTATATGGCAATCCAATATATATATATATGCAGTTATACTCCTCTTGGGCAGGCTTTTAAATGGTGGAGCAATATCTAGGCTTTGCCTCATGTTTGCTACTGAACCACACACATACAGACATAATTTATCATTTCACATTCAATTTTCATATAAAATATATATTAAACATGTCTAGCTTACCACAATTCGTAAGGAAAACACATTAAAGATGACTGGTACAGTTTCAATCTGCGGTAAAGTCCAGGCTGCTATAATATAGTTATATTATAAGAACACAGTCCTGATCTCATCTCCAGAATGTGTAACGATATGGCGTCTTCTACAAAATTTTTTCTGCCAATATCGACAGCATTGACCAATCGTTTTGAATTATTTCAAACTAATACACAGTTGTTGTCTATTCTCTCATTCACTTTTCATCCGTTCCTAGGCATCTACTAGTTATGCAGAGGTCAACCAATCAAATTTATTTTAACTTCAGAGTTCAGCCAATGGCCTCTCTCGTACTATCTTAGACATTCTGTCCTTACTATGTTTTCAATAAAATTCAGGGAGTTCCACCCCGAGCAGATTATGACCAAACCTGACAGTATCCACGTTCTTTATATGCTTTATTCCCAATATTTAAGTATCTAATGGACTATTTAGACAACTAAGTACATATTCTCAGTCCATAAGTCTTCAGAAACCCGAATATATGATTAACATGGGGCTAAATGGCTTATTTAAAAATACTGTCTTTTTCGATTTTAATTGTTTATTTTTAAACTACCACTGTCCGCATCTTTTTAACTGTACTGTCAGTATAAAGTCAGGAGCTTAGACGTAAAACAGTGGAATGTTATGTTTCCCAATAAGAGCTAAGATTGAGTCGGGACCTTTTGTTAATCTTTAGTTTTTTTCATTCCTGTTTATTTAAAAATCGTCCTCATGCGTTTCGCATGTGATCGGCGTTCACTTTTGAATCGCGAGACGACGTAGTACTATTGCTTCGCTCCGTCTATCCTTTCTCGTCTCTGCTTGGTCCGTCTGTCTTTTTAGGTTAACCTTGTGTGTATAATGACATTAATGTTTAGTATTTGTATCTAGGTCATTATGCAGTTTGCATATCAAGGTCGTCTAAGAAATACAGTACCAGTTTTATTTTTAGAAACGAATGTGAGAAGCGTGTAGGCTTTTACTATCGTACGTGGAAGCGTTACAGTTATGCAGACGAAGTAGAAAAAGGGGATCTCTTGTTCAGCCATTATGGCGTTCTACAACGCAGGCGTACGCTATTGGGGAAGCACTGGTCTTTCACCATTCTTCTTTCTATTGTATTATTTCGTTCTACTTTTCCAGTTTTGTTCTAATTTAGATATGGGTATTAGAATTTCTCACTACACCAATACCAAACCTGCCCAGACATGAAGGCCATGAAACATTATCGGCACCCACTCTAGCGTTAAAGTCACCAAGGAGAACAAGTTTTTCTTGCCTAGGTATGCTTTTGATGACTGCTGCTAGATTCTCGTAGAACTCATCTTTAGCTTCTGAGGCAGAGTACAGAGTAAGAGCATACACACTGACAAGGGTGATGGGACCTGTGCTAGTTTGCAGGCGGAACGTTAACAGGCGTTCTGATCCATTCTCGCCTGGTTCAACTATTTTAGTTAGCGATTTTTTTTACCGCAAAACCTACTCCGTGTTCTCTAGTTTTATTAAGATCTTTCCCTTACCAATAAAATGTGTAGTCCTTCTCGCTCACCGTTCCAGATTCCGCCAGGCACGTTTCCTGAAATGCAACTATATCCACCTGAAGTCGTTTAAGCTCTTCATTAATTATGGCTGTCTTCCTTACATCGTTTACGTCCTGTAGGTTTTCGGATAGTCCAGTCAACATAGTCCGGACGTCCAGGCATCCCAATCTGAGAGTTTGCTTATTTTTATTATTATGATAATTGCTTGGTGCAAAATTTTCTGTCCACAGTTCGGGTTTGACCCTAATCCCCATGCACCCAATGGGGAAAGCAGACAGTGGCGGGACAACACCTTATTGACTGGGGGCTGCCCAGCTTGAAGCGGGCGGTAGCTGTCCAGTGAGATCCTAGAACCTCTCCCACTGTCGGAAATAGCCCCTGGCGCCATGCCCTACGCCAATTGGGCAAAATTATAACCGGTAACTGCTACTTCCCGTGTTTTGCCGACACCTATAGGGTGAAGCTGGAGTGTCCTCTCCAGGGCGCGAGCTTTGGCACAGTTATATGGAGATCAAGCTGTTGCCCATGCAGCATGTTCCCCCTCTCCACATAGCTGGTAGATCCAAAGGAACGGCAGTAGCCGATACAGTTTGGTACCAGCCACGTCGCAGGAGTTGCCAGAATAATGTCGAATCGACATTAGACTGCCTTAGGGACTCCGACTCGGATTTATCCTCAGGGTTTACTCCCGAAGCCAATTCCATAAATGGATATTCCCGCAAGGCAGCGGTGGTTTGAATTCAGAGTTCCTTCTCTTAGATAAGCTACCAACCAAGGATCACGAGCCCTATCTGCCCTAAGCTGCTGGTTTTAAGGCGCCAGTCGCTCGCCTTTGCCCATTCTCCCGTCAGTGAAAATAATTCCGCCGGGCTCAAATCGAGCCACACGTGAATGCCACCTAGATAATCTAGACAACGCTCTTAAAAGACTCACAAAGTGTAAGGCCAAAGAGCACAAAGCAGAAACCTGATTTATGCTATCATCTGCAAGAGGTGTGGCATTACCTATATTGGTGAAACTGGCAGGCGTTTGGCAGACAGGTTTCGTGAGCACTTGAATGACATCTATCATGGCAAACATTTACCGGTGGCCATTCATTTCAATAGGCCTGATCATTCAGGTAATTCCGATATTCATGTTACTGCCCTTCTTTCATGTGCCGGTAATGACAAGACTCGCTTTTCGTTGGAGAATCGTCTTATTTTTAAAACGGGTGTTTTAGCTCCTGATGGCTTAAATATACAACATCATTTTGCATAAATTCTGGTAGCTTTTCTCTTTTTCATTCTTGATTCGTTGTCTTTTAGATCTATCTTCTTATGTTTTTGTTTTGGTTCGTTTCGTATCCTTTTATATCTTTTGTTTTGTCGCCATCATACGTCACTTCCTTGCGATTTCTGTGACGGAATACTACTGCTTTCTTTCACAGTATCTGTGGATCGAGCTCAGTATACTTTTACTTGTTCCAAAGTTTTGTTAATTCTCTTTTTTTTTCGTTTAGTTGATTATTTACTTTCTTGTTTCGGTATTTCTTTTAGATTTTACGATTTTTTTTATTATTATTGTTTTTTTTTTCTCTCATCACTGTTGTTGTTTACTTATTTCATCTGCTTGTATCGCACATTTGTTGTATATTTCTCATCATCGTATGTTTTTGTAGTACCTATATGTAATTCTTGTCCTTGTCACCTGTTTGTAACTGTGGCTGACGAAGGGTAAAACCCGAAACGTCCCTTGTTTCTTGTGAATCGTTTTTTGTAAAACTGATTTAATACCGTTTTATTGGTTTAAATACTTATATTACTTACTTACTTACTTAGTCGTTCCCCTTCTACCGTGAGGTGTAGAGGTTTGGAAGAGAGAGCGCCAGACCATCCTATCGGCTGTCTTCCTCCTGGCCTGGTTCCATTCTAGTCCTCGGTCCTTCAAAGATTGTCTAATGTTGTCCTCCCAGTGTAATCCCGGGAGTACACCTGATAAATTCTGCCCCTCGGGTATCGTTTTACTGTATCTGCGAGTTCTGACTGTTTTTGTATCGTTTGTTTGTTTTGTCCAGTTTCCGTATATTTCTGATTTCGTATTTTCCTTCTCCGGCTCTCTATCCCCGTACAAATAAACTGTAACAAAATCATTAAGAAAATACCATTTACGGCATTCTTTTATTGCACAACTCGTGATTTAAAAAAAAAATGCGCGTCTTTTAAGTAATGTATTACTCATTAGTCTTAATAATTTATAGTTGGGCCTACTGATTTTCGCATATGTATTTTCTATATGACAAATTTCTTCAGAAACTGCATTGATTTTACCGGCTAGTGACGAGATGAGAACTATAGTAGACGTTTGATAATTCTGGTGGTTTCTTAACCGCTCGATCACTTTTGGGTTTTGTTTGTTTATGCTGTGTGTGTGTGTGTGTGTGTGTGTGTGTGTGTGTGTGTGTGTGTGAGTGTGCGTGCGTGTGCGTGCGTGCGTGCGTGTGTGTGTGTGTGCGTGTTTGTGTGTGTGTGTGTGTGTGTGTGTGTGTGTGTGTGTGTGTGTGTGTGTGTGTGTGTGTGTGTGTGTGTGTGTGTGTGTGTGTGTGTGTGTGTGTGTGTGTGTGTGTGTGTGTGTGTGTGTGTGTGTGTGTGTGTGTGTGTGTGTGTGTGTGTGTGTGTGTGTGTGTGTGTGTGTGTGTGTGTGTGTGTGTGTGTGTGTGTGTGTGTGTGTGTGTGTGTGTGTTACGAAACCGTTATTTTTATCAAGACAAAAAATACTTCAATACCGTATATTACGGACGTATCTTTTGCTTGAGCTTTGGACTGGCAGAGGAGTAAGAGCGTTGGCTTTTCGCGGCTAACGTACAGGTTCGAAAAACGGTGGCTTCACGCTCCAGTCTTACCAGCTGTAAATGGGTACCTGACTCAGCTCTTGAGTTAGGGATGGCAAAGTCAACGAGGAAGGTAACTGGTCACTTCACCTCTCGAAGCTGGACCTGGTATAATGAAGGCTATAACACTTTACTCCCCTACGACAGTATCTGCTGTGGAAATACCTTGATCTTTATTTTCTCTTGATAAAGGAAACAAAACTGTTTATTTGTTAATAAAAAGCTCATATATATTATTTTATGTATGCTATACCCTGCCTTTTGTAAATACAAATATGGCGGATGTTTTGCTTCAAAGCAAAGACGCAGTGTGCAATCGTTGTTCAGATCCCTGGTGGAGATTCTGAAATCACGTGAGCTAGTAAGTGTTAGCCACGCGTCATCACAATCAGGCCATATGGTGATCTGTTTCATTAAGATGGCTATATCTTTTATTAAACGCCTTGTGAGACATTTCTTCAGCTAGAAGAGAGACGTGTCCCGGTTTAAGAGGCAATATTTGAGCCATGGTTTGTTAGGAGCTTAGGAACGTAGTTGTCACCTACGGCTGACTTGAGAAAAAGAAAGACCGCATCACACTTCTCGAGTAACACTGCGAATGGATAAAATGCCTCATATCCAGAAGCCTGCTCACCATTGCAGAACCAGAAACCAGAGACGAAACATTCTACTGAGAAACTATTGCGCCTACAAGGTTTTGTATATTTTGTTGTTAGTTACACATTATTATAATGAAATTCTTCAACATTTGCATCACTAGATTTGGTCACTCAGCAATCATGGTCATTACCGTTTATATTTTAGAGTTGTAATCATTTTTCAGCTATGTTGATTATTCTAATGTCCATACCTATTTAAGTTTGTAAACACAGAGTTGGTGGATACATTATGAATCTTGCTTGCATTGGAAACATCAGACAGAAACTACAAGGACATTCAATTTTTATTCATTCAAAATTTTTTTTATATTTTTATTTCTGACAGATGCGTTCTATAGACATTGCATTGCTTTTGTTGGCTGTCGTTGTCATCTCGACGGAAGCTGCAGATCTCGAAAAACGCAATATTCCTATATTGGGTGAAGTTTTTGGTGCTGTTAATTCTTTGGTGACAATTGGTGTTGGCGTTGTAATTAGTGCTGTTGTGCTATTAGCAGTAGCGGTTAGAGCTATAGCTAATCACTTAGTTGAATTGGTGTCATACCTTGTTTGCCTGGCAGAAAAACTTTCTAACGGAACTGATAACTTCATTCTCGATTTAATAAAGACAGGATTAGGTTTGGCGATATTTGCAATACTTTTTGCTGAAAGTGCAGTACAAACGATCCTGTTACTTATCATCCGCGGTCTCCAGTTGTCGTTGACGACTGTCTCCGGTTTACTAGATGTAATCCTGAAATTGGTCGACTAGTCGATAAAGACAGGTACGTTTTGAGAGTATTTATGAAGCATCTGTTTCACAACTATTATATATTAGTGATAATATCTAAATATTCACGTGTTCTTCGTAATGTGATTATATTGACTCAGAACACAGTATACACACACACACACACACGCACACACACATATTTTATCTAAACAGGAAAGAGTATTCCATTGTTTTCAACAATATTTGCTGTAGTCTATAACATGACAACAAATAGAGAAGGAAAAGTGTGAAACCTACAAAATAAATAAGTACATGTCACATGGTAGAAATATCTGAAACCGTCTTTGAGTGCCATCAATGGTTTGTGTATGATACCGATGTAACGTTTATACAATGTAAATGACATAATAGAACGCTATTGGAAATAATTTTGACCACATCCATTTTCAGAAAATGTACTGCTGAATGAGATGTCACGCTGCAGCTCAAGTTGCCCTATGCGATCAAACCCTGGATTAAAAAATAGTCGAGTTAATGGACATCTCACGAAAGGCAGACGTTATGAAGAAATAAAATGAAGAAAATTTATTTCATGTCTTTCTTAAATTGTAGCTGTTGCTGTTGGTCTCGCATCTCTGTATCTTCCTTACTCTCTCCCTCTCTTTGTTTTGTTTCATGAGTGTGTGTGTGTTTTTTTTTTTTTTATAAGAGGAGAGGAGAAAGCTGCTTTAACGCGACAGATTTTAGTAACAACATTTAAAAAAGAAATGTGAAATAAACCACACGTAACCTGATATTGGAGGACTACATTAGAAAGAATTATGTATGTCAAATAAACAACAAACAAACAAAGACAAAAAAACTTCGTTTTCTAACGAAATGTTGGAGACTGAATCGGAATATTATTAGATTGTTACATTCTGTATTCCGTGGATATTCAACAATAACAAAGATAGTAGTAAATTACAAATTCCATAATATCTTAGAGAACTGGATACATACTATAGACATGTCAATGAAATTATAAGGAATGAGATTACGTGTCACTAACTCACGTGACTTAGGTGATCAAACATGTGTAAAACAAAACGATACTAGTAGAGCTACAAACAATGCCTTGTTGTAAGAGATAGTAGCTCGTTTATTAAAACATTTAACTACGAGCCTGAGAGTAAGGCGTTACTTCATAAATTTGTCGAGCGATGGCCTCTCGTGGCAAAATTCCATAGACATATACGGGTTCGAAACTTTGTGGCTTTTGACTCAAATCTACTCAGCTGAAAAAGTGTACCTGACTGTTCTCTTGAGTACAGGAAGACAATGGCAGCGAATAAGGGAACTGATCACCTCCGCGTCTAAGAGCTGGACCTAGTACAATAAAGTCTCCAACACGTCACTTCCCTACGGCAGTATCTGCTTCAGTATTACCTTCAAGGAAAGGAAACATTAATGACCCGTCATCGAAGCATCATTTTTTGGTGATGCCTAGATGTCAGGGAGGATAGTGTCCAGTAAATGATAGTAGACTTAGAACAGTAAGAACATGACAGAGGGTAGGTTTGGTATTGTGATGGATAGTGTGATTCGCTTGCATGGCTATGCGGGGTTGTCTCACGGGAGGTCCTGGGTTTGAGTCCTGGGTAAGCCACTCACATCTGTTGTTTTTCTGTTGTCAAGTTTTCTAGTTCTTTATTTCTTACGAGTGCCTGAAAACATACCTTTGTGTTTGTCTAATATTTATTTACAGTATTACCTTTCCTTGTTCTTTTAATAAATTTATCGATATTATTCATCCATATAATTCTAGATGTATTAGTGTTGTCAGACTCTAAATCAGACAGGACTTTATCAGTACAAATGAACATTAACAATCTACATCACGTGTCTTTGATGAGGCCCAGATAAGATCACAGCAGAGGTCATCAAAGACAAGAATAAAAACACAACTTAGTAATATAAAAGTCACATGAAGAGATGGACAGAGCATTCTGAGGAACACCTCAATAGACCAGCTCCACAACAACTTAAGGACATGCAGCTAGCAAAAGAGGAGTTACAAGTTCATTGTATAAAACCAAATCAGGAAGAAATAAATAAAACAGTAGAGCTTGTAATAGATTTAAAACCAACTGGCCCAAGGTGGCATTCCACAGAGGATATTATATACAAATATTTACCACTTTATGGAGATATTTTACAAATTACTTGGTTAAGTCTGCACGGATAGGAGGAATACTAGTAGAATGGAAGGAAGAGTAGCTGATCAAATTGCTTAAGAACGAAGATTTACAAAACTGCCCAAATTAAATAGGAATAATCTTAACATCGGTGCCTTGGAAATTGTTTAAACATGATCATCCATGAGAGATAAAACGAGTCTATAGATAGACTAACTAGCGGGTTAAAAATACAAAATTCCTTTTACAGACTAAATAACCCGTTTATTGATAATTGTAAATGAAATACCTTCAATATATTGGATTGTTGGACTATAAAAAGTCATTTAACAGAGAATCACTTTGAAAAGTGAGGGACATGTCTGCCTATCAAGCCGTCTAACTTTCTTTCTGTCTGTCTTCGTGTGGAAGAGTAAGAAGACAAGTAGACATATAATTACGTTACCAAGATAGACACTTATAACAACTCTTCTTCTTCCTGGGACCTTAGCTGGGTGCTGTTAAAGCAGTCAGTGGCAGTCAGGAATGTTAGTATCTTGTAGAGCAGAAGCAAATTGTGTTCACTTTCCTCGATCAGCGGCCATCCGACGTGTCATGCCCCTAGTCAGGCACGTGTTTTTTTCTTCAATGTCTTATTTGTTCTTTTAATCTCCTCCACAATCGTCGTCATCTTCAGGTGTCTTCTACTGTTATCTTTCATGTTTAAATAAATGTCAAATAAACAAGACATATCAGATGTTACAAAGCATGGAAGGAGAACATGAAATTGCAGACAGGCAAAGTTGAGAATAAAAAATATGTAACCGTATGGCCTACTACGTTGCTACAACTATAAGAATTATAGTAAAGTACATAAGAATGCAGGTAATGATAACAGGGTTGAACTTGAAGAAACACCAATACAAGATGTAGAATCGTACACATATCTTGGCAGCAATATAGACAAAACAACCAAAAAGCTACAGACTTTCATAAATGGGTGCTTGCGTAGAATAGAGGGATTAAAATGGTATGACAATGTTACCAACGTGGAACTGATGACAAGAACTAGACAAGTGCCAGTGGAACAAGAGATGAGAAGAAGACGATGGCGATGGATAGGACACACACTGAGGAAACCTGTTGATAGCATTACAAGGCAGTCCTTGTTCTGGAACCCCCAGGGCAAGAGAGGCAGAGGTAGACCAAGAAGCGCATGGAGAAGAGAGCTGGAAACAGAGGTGAAAATGATGAGGAGAACGTGGAAAGAACTTGAGATGATGGCACGTGACAGGAGGACTTGGCGTATTTGTTGAAGGCCTGTGCTCCTTCGAATGAACTTAAGAATGAATAGTTAGTAAAAATAAACACTAGTCAAGAATCAATGACATCATCAATCATGGCACACATGAACCCATGATGTCATCAAATCTGTGTGGCCTCCAAACAAGTTAGGCCGGAAACCATTTAGATTAGAGAGAAGCTAGAACAATGATTGATCATTCTCACCTAGTAACAATAATTTTAGACTAGAGGTTTTGTAGTTAGTTAGGTTAAAGATTATTTTAACAGTCAGCTAGGCCCCAAGACCAATCATAAGAAGGCTTCCGGTCTCTACTCCAATTGGAAATATACTACTCGTCAAGAGTCAAGGGCCACCTATTATTTTCAATACATTTTTATATAAGCGCATAGAATGATTAAATGAAGGAAGTTTTTAGTAAAAATGGGGGCAATATC
This sequence comes from Oreohelix idahoensis, assembly GCA_024509875.1. Taxonomy (NCBI): domain Eukaryota; kingdom Metazoa; phylum Mollusca; class Gastropoda; order Stylommatophora; family Oreohelicidae; genus Oreohelix; species Oreohelix idahoensis. The sequence continues at coordinate 17,849 of JAMPIV010008736.1, forward strand.
TTTTTCTGACAGTCCTCTATGCACGTTAAGCATAAAAACAACTCACCGACAACCATAATGATCACGTGCAATTTGGTTTGCTGACCATAAATTCAGATTTTTAATCTGTTTTTTTTTAAACTTCCGTAGAACCAAACAGGTGAAGTAATCGTGCTGATTGACATTCCACGTGCAATGGCGACTTTTTGTAAACAGAGTTCACTCTTAATTTGTTTTACAATCAGCAGATTTAGGGTAGTTTCATCATTTGCAAAAACCATGCCACCGAGAAGAAGTCTTGACACCTTACAAAGAATGAGGGCTATAGCGTGGGTTGAAAGTGGTTTATCTGTCCGTGAGGTTGCTAGACGGCTTGCAGTGTCACACTCTACTATCCAAAGAAATTTGGAGAAATTTCAGGCCACAGGAAGTGTGGAGGATCGCCACCGGCCAGGTCGCCCTAGATGCACCAATAGACATGATGCCCGGTACCTCTTGTTGTCAGCCCTGCGCCATCGAACAGTGACTTGTTCCACTCTAAGATGTCAGCTGAGACAAACTGTAAACGTTAATGTCAGTCAAAGCACCATTCGCAGACGTTTACATGAATTTGGACTGGCTGCTCGACGTCCTGCAGTCAGAATTCCTCTTACTCCTGCTTATCGCAGAGCCCGTGTTGCTTGGTGTCGCGAGCACATCCGATGAAAAAGGCAATAATGGAGTCAAGTTCTCTACACTGTGTCATTCAATGATGGCAGGATTCGAGTTTGGAGACGACCAGGAGAGCGATTTACTGATGACACAATTCGAGAGGTGGATCGTTATGGTAGGGGTTCTGTCATGGCCTGGGGAGGCTTCTACAGACACGGCAGGACCCCACTCTACATCATCCAAGGCAACTTGACCGGCCCAAAATACCAGAACGAAATCTTGAGACCAATTGTTCAGCCTGCTCTGAATGCCATAGGTGGTAATGCCATCCTCCAAGATGATAACGCTCGACCCCATCGAGCTCGTGTGGTGAATGAGTTTATTCAGCAACATGGGATCATCAGGATGACGTGGCCAGCTCATTCACCTGACGTTTCTCCGATTGAGCACCTCTGGGATGTCCTTGGTCGAAGATTGTCAACCAATTACCCCCTGCCAATGTATGTTGCACAGCTGACTGCATTTCTGCTTCAGGAATGGCAAGCTGTTCCTCAGGATACTCTTCGGACCCTTGTGGACTCGATGCGTCTACGCTGTCTTGAATGCCTTGCTGGAAACGGTGGTCATACCCGATTTTTAAATGTCTATTTGTCCAATATCTATTGTGTGACTTTTGAAAAGGTGGGTGACACACTTCACAGCTTCATTGCGTTTGAATGTGTGTTTCCATTTCTTTACGTGACATGTCAATTTGGTATTCAATAAATGCCGTTTTGACTGATACCAATTACGTTTATATCAGTTTTGTTTTATGGTTTCAACCAAGGTTTATCTAAGTGGCCCTTGACTTTTGACGAGTAGTATAATTTAATCCGGCAAGCTATAGCACAGGACTAGTACGAGTATATAGACTGATGCATCATAGCAACCAGTCAGAGCCTGAGACAGTTATCTCAGTTGCAAAACAATATAAGGCGTTCTCTCTTGATTTGTAGAACAACCTGGCACATCCCATATTGAGAACAAAAAGCCTTTGACTCCCACGTTAGGACATGTGTAGAACCGTCGAGACATCCACTATCAACCAGGGCCATCAGTGAACCAGTGCTACGAATTGTAATGTTGTTTTTCTCCACATCAAGTGAGTTCGATCTAGTTTATTGAAAGTTTCAAATCGATGTTTTATTTCGTTAGGTTTTTCCAGAGTCCAGACATGCCACAACACGACATCTGAAAGTGGTAAGCCTTTTGCCATCGAGGCTAAAGCTGGCAGTTTTACCTTTCCTCCCCAACTTTTTTTTTAAAAATTTATTTACTTATTTTTAAATACTTCTTCTGGAGCTCAAAGTGAGGTCTGTTGACTTTATTTAGTAGAATGTGTCAAAAGGCCGAGAAGCGACCCTAGTTTAGTCCCCACTAGAAATAAGGTTGGAAATGCCAGCGTTCGTCAAAATACAAATAAAGAATATGTCGTATAACTACTTGTACTTCTCAAATATTCTACCCTGTTAGAATTTTCCCTGACTGTTGAACTTTGCTGTTTACAATCAAACTTTCAGGCACGGTTTTGACAACAATAAGCATTTACGGGCATTCCTTATTGCGTGGGTTTTTCCTTACTTCTGAAAGCAACATTTCTGGTGTACGACTAGTCTTTCACAGAAGAATTCCAGTAAAGAAAGTCTCCTAGTTATATCCCTTAAAACAAGGGAAGTAATAATACTAGGCACCGTCACAAATGATGACTGAAAAAAGTGTGCTTGGTTCTTTCCAGGCTCACAAACACGTGAGGGAACCATGCCTAGACTGAGCATTACAAAGAGAGAACGAGTTAAATCAGTGCTAACTGGCGGGATATCCAACCGGTAAGCAGCAAGACATTTTAGTAACAACCAGTCTACCATCGTCCAGATGCTGCAGCGTTAAGTATCACCTGAAACACTGCAGGCGAGGGAAAAAAACCTTGCAGAGGCGGAAATAACTCTTTTAATTTTAAGCAACCTTATTGTTACTGTAGAAATTCGTTACAGGCTGTTCTGTTGGTGTATGTGTGGGGGTTGTATGGAAGATAGTGCTACTGTCTGGCACAGCTGACAATGTTCACGTCAGCAAGGTCGGGCTTACTGTAGTGGCCGACAGTTGTATAATATATATAAGCGAATGTCATGAGTTCTTTAAATTTGTTTACATCTAATGTTACCCACATAACAGTAACGTTGGGTCAGGAAATAGACCAACTAGTTTCCAACTTATACACAGTTTATTTACGACAGTAACGTTGACATCATGGATAACAGATCACAGCAAATCACAAGGTATTATAGTCAGTAAATCCATAGATAAAGTTGAGTGCATCAACAGCAACTCGTCATACATGGTGATAACAGGAAAAATCCATCAAAAAAGGGTTGCATAAACAGCAACTCATAGTACATTGCATTAGCAAATATCCTCCATTGGAATATGAATCTGATCGCATATAACAGCGATTCATCATTGTCGTAGATTTTTGATAGGAATTTAAGACATAGATTGGTCCCTGCTAAACAGATTAGAACATGTGATAGCTCAGTGAGAGGTAATGTAAATGAAAGAGATTTTTCACGAGTGAGATGGTGGAAACTAGTTAGATTCTGTCCCTGAAATCGAGAAGTTCTCCCTCCTTCAGCCTATCTCTACAACAGAACTTAGTTTGTCAGACAGTCTACTAGAATATATATACTAGTCTATATATCCACTCACCTACACACAAGGGACGACAGTTAGACGCACAGACGTGAAAACTACATCAATGGATTAGGAATCTTTTGGGACAAGCTGACAGACACACGTAATAAAGTTTAAGTAAATTTTATTTATCATAAAAAACTTTACAACAACACTATCATTTGAATATCAAATCAAATACAAATAAACATAAGTTAATGAATTAAGTAAAGATTTAGACTCATATGTGTAATTCTCCCTCCCTCTGTTGAGACACAAGAATCCCGTTAGAAGAAAGTTATTAACCCTCAAAACGTCAAAGATTTATACACTATGGTCTAAAATTTCCCTTTACAGTAAGAACAGAGTTGATACATTAATCTATTCTAAGAGGAAAACAGCATTAGCAAAAAACTTGCATAAAAAAAATAGACAGTGGGTGTATGAATTTATACGATCAAAGAACCACTCATTCCTGCTTTCTTTCATTACATACACCAGTGGCCACTGACATTCGTTCTTACCTACAAACTTGATTTTCACCTTCTGGCGCAAACTTCAGGACATACACATTCAGCATATCCAGTGTTCTTTTGGCGAAGAGAACCCCAGCTCTACAGAAACAAATTAAATCCAATTTTCCGGGGAGCGTTCTCTTTGCGACTATATTTTTCTGGAGTACTGTTTATGTCAATTTAAATCAGTTCAGGTAATATATGTCACAGCGCTCACAGGGAAAGAATCTTGAGGTTTCCAGTACTTAGGAAATGTCAGGTCGGCAACTTCTCTCAGTATAAAATTCTTGGTCACACCCCAAATGATAAAACGTCGGAAATGTTAATGTTTGTAATATTTTCGCCACATGGGCTGCATGTAAATGAGATTTTATTTGGAAAGAAATATAATCTAGCTCGATAGGCCCAGTTATAGCATTTAGTCTTAATGTTCTTTAGGTTGGTACACTGTCTCTTTCTGGAGGCAAATCACAAGTGCCAGACATGTTTGCCTTGAAGACCCACGTATTTAAGTACAAAATAATCTTTCTTTGGTTATCCTTAGATATACATTGCATGAAAGCCGCTGGTAAGTTTATAGGGTTTGACCCAAATACTGTATAAAGAGAAAAGATACAAAACTTAACATAATATATTATTACTCACATCCTATTCTTACCCTCGCATAAAATATATTAATCCACTTCGGTTATTTAACTTTAAATTAAACTACAAGCTTAGAACTTGTCTTATCGTTTAAAACTTCCGTGAAATAAATTCTACTCATTTTAAAAAAATCCATCATCATGAATTAGAACTAAATACATATTTTGTCAATACTCATGATGAATCAGTGCATTTAATTAGTTGGTTAAAATATTCTCTGACTGGTTACTAGCAGTTAATTAAATTTTTATTATAGCTTGAAGAGCTTAGCTAGAAATATTTATTTGTTCTGCTATCCACTGTAACACAGTAAAACTTTAGAGAAATAATATAACGGACCTAACTTAGTAAATCACTCTGCACCGAACATAACTAGTACAATATAATTGACGATTTAAAAGCTTAAATCACTCAAACTACTAGTATAGTATTTACCTCAACACCGAGCTACTAAGACTTATCTCCAACGACTACTAAGAAATTCACTTTTACAAGTATTCTAGAATCGAAGCTGGTTGTCTAGAGGAATCTGTGAGGTACCCGATGAATTTTAGTTAGACTACTCTGGTGTATATACATCTGGAATCAAAGGGAAAATTATAACTTGCAGACTCTTGCGAGATGTTTACACCTACGGTGAATCTACGTTCAGATTTTTAAATCAAAGACCTACTCACACTAACGCCGCTAAACCAGAACTCCACGTTCTCGCTAAAATCAGGCATATACGTAATTGACCAGACTGTGTTTAATTACTTTATTACTTGCAGACATGGTTATCGAGCGAAATATAGCGAGCCCAACTTTGATCTGGCAATACGCCGTGTTTAATTTATTCCCTAGAGAACAGTATTACAAGGGAAGTAATAAAAAGTTGTCTACCTTGGTTCCACTATTATCTGCTCTAGTACTAAAATTTTTATTCCCCTTTTAATCGCTGTCTAATCTCTTACGATTTTCTAATCGTTGCCGAAAATTCTCTCGGTAACGTAGCTAATTAAGTCTGCTGGTGATCTTCATCAAACGGATAGCGAACAGCAATAAACTGCACGTGTTAAATTAGAAAAAGGGCAGATATCTGAGTATAGGAATGGTTCAGGTTTAACCTACAGGCGTAAACAAAGATGCTAAGTAAAAGGAAAGTGTAGATAAAGAAGATAGATATATGAAATCTATTATCATAATCTGTCACAATCATACATTGAATTAGCCGAAAATCCATGGCATTTGAATCATATATTACAACTCTTCCCTTAAAAAAACACTCTGGTGACATTAGCGAGACTATCCCGTCTCGAAGCTCTGCCAGATACCTACTGACCTAGATTATAGTTTCTCAGTACAACTCAGTAAAAGTTCGCTCAAGCGCGAACTAACTGCGTGACATGTGAGCCCAGCTCACCCGTATCTCTCCCCAGCTACTCAGAACATTTGAACACTTTCTTTGTGTTTAAAAAAGTCTAACACATACTCAGTAGAGCTATGTTCAAAATAAAGTGTACAAAGCTCCCAAGTAAAAAAATCATCTCATATATTTAAACGTGCTTACTAGCGTGTCTATAAAAAATCAGACCCGTACATAAGAATCCCAAACACTTAACTCCCACTCGATAACATGACTTAACAGATTACACAGACCCCCGGGGAAAAAAATGGTATCATCATTTTTTTTGTTGAAAATTACATCGAACAAAAATGTGAGATCGATCAAATTCTAATATCTAAAACAGAGAATCATAATATATGTTAAGTCGTGTATATAAACCAACAATAGAGGGATGGAAGTATGTGTAGGGTATGAAGATGAAGTATGCAAAGAGAATCAAATTCAAACAAAGATGAAGTATGCAAGCATAGACAACTATGAACCAATAAGTGGAAAGTAAAAAGCGGAAATGAAATGAAGAATGACCAGCAGTGAAATATGTGTAGTGAAAGAAAGCAATGATACAACATGGTAACAATTTAAATTAATCAACGGATTGTGTGTAAATAAATACAAGTATGGCAAAACATCATGGAACAAAAAGCAATACATATATAAAACAGAAAAGAAAGCTACAATCTAAATAGAGCATAATAGACAAGAGAAACAAGTTAATCAACTTATTAAGCACTAATAATGAGCTTATTACTGAAATCAGATACGAATACCGCGTATAAATAGTTACTACTGGCGCACAACTAAGTGCTAGGTAATGAAAATAAATAACAATGTCAGAAAAAAAAAACTTTTTCTAAATGTTCATCAAAACACTGTTGTGTATGAATAATATGCTAATACCGTGTCACATGAAAGTCAAAGAACACAATGTCCTCAATTAGTTATGTGCAATATCAAAGCTCCAGCGGTCTTGAAAAGTCTTGTGAGCGTGTTGAGACAAAATCCTCCACTGCGGAGTCTGAATTTCGAATGGCTTGAATGGTGAAGTCCAACATATTGATATCTATTGCAGAGTATCGACACTCGAATTCAGTCAATGGTATGAAGACACGTAGAACAGGTAGTTGAGTACTTGCATAATCATGTAACAAAACAGCTCCGATTCCCATCGAGAAGGCGTTCCTGCGAATAATCAAATGAAAATTCCTGTTTGGTAACGGTAGGATATTATTAGAGAAAAAAGTTAACTTTAACTTTAATCTAACAAATGTTGCCGTGCAAACTTCAGACCACTGTATGATGTTAGTCGAACCTTCCTCCAATAAACGAGAAAGGATAGCAGTGAAAGTAGCACGGATTGAATTGAAATTATCGATAATATAAAGCTATAAAAATGTCCGAGAAAAATAGCAGCCTGCAATGATGTACGGACAAGTCGTGAATATACGAATGAAACCAACATCAAAAGGATAATCTAGAAGATAGCAATTAAGAAGAATCCTGTGGGCATCGAGACAATATGTCTGCCATCACATTGTTAGCACCTCGAATTGCTCTTATCGAAAAGTGAAATGGCTGCAAAGAAATGGCATAACGAGTGGATCTTGAGCTCTTCAAATCCTTGTTCTGTATAGCCGTGAGGGCTTTTTGGTCAGTCTCCACTATAAAATGCGCGCCACGAAAGAACCTCTGAAGTTTTAGAATCGCCCAGACCATCCCTAATAACTCCCGGTCTAAGACAGAATAGTTCCGTTCTGCTGCAGTCAACTTTCTTGAAACATACATCACCGGGTGCAAAGTTCCAGAATACTCTTGCATCAATGAGGCCCCGATCCCCATCGAGGAGGCGTCACTGCGAAGAATAAAAGGCTTATCTGCATTGGGTAACCGTAAGATAGGAGCAGATAAAAATAACAATTTAATTTGATCTAAAGTGGTCTGGCACTCCGGGGACCACTGTACTATGTTAGGCGACCCTTTCTTCAATAGACTAGACAGAGGCGCAGTGATAGATGATAGGTGTGATATAAATCGTTCATAGAATTGAATTAGACCTAGAAGACTACGAACCTGTGTTTTAGTCTTAGGAGCAGTGATATTGAGGATCTTCGACGTATTATGGTCCTCAGTCAGCAAGAGAGCACATTCACATCACCACATTCAGAAAAAAACGGATAGACTTAATAAATATAGCCAGCAGGTGGGCTTGAACATCAATCTAAAGAAGACAGAGGTCATGACGCTCAATGTGAGCAACCCTGAGCCCATATCAGTAAGGAATCAGCAACTGGAACAGACAGATGCCTTCACATACCTAGGATGCATAGTAACACCAGACGGCGAAGCAAGCAGAGACATCAACAACAGAATGAACAAAGCAAGAACAGCCTTTTTTAGTCTAAACAACATCTGGAAGTCCTCTCAGTACAGCACAAGCACAAAATTAGGATTATATCAGAGCTGTGTGCTTTCTGTGCTTCTCTATGGCGCGGAGAGCTGGAGAGGTACAAAGAAGGAAATGTCGAAATTGTCCTCTTTTCACACAACATGCCTAAGAAAAATTCTCCGAATCTTTTGGCCGAATACCATCACCAACCAAGATCTGCTTACTCGGAGCAAGCAAGAGGACATGCACACCATCATAGCTGGCAGACGCTGGAGCTGGGTTGGCCATGTCCTCAGAAGAGACCCCGATACCATCACAAGAACAGCTATGCTATGGACCCCTGAAGGAAAACGAAAGAGAGGCCGACCAATAACAACTTGGCGGAGGACTGTGGAGGCTGAGATGCAAAGAATGAACCAGAGTTGATGCACTGTACGAAGGATGGCTGCCGACCGAGCAAAGTAGAATCAATTTGTTGTAGCCCTAAAAGACGCCACCAGGCGTAATGGCCACTGACTGCTTTGACGGTCGGCAGCTAAGGATCAAAGAAGAAGAAGAAGTCTGCAAGAGACCATGACCAACACGGTGGCCCAAAAAAGAGATCTCACTGAAACCAACATGGGCTTTAGACGGTTTAGCCGTCAAGTTGTGAGACCGCAGTGTAGACAAAAGTGCACAGCGAACACTAAAGTGATCTTCCCAAGAATTACTAAAGAGACAAATATCATCGAGATACGCAATAACATCAGAACGATGAGAAAGAATACGACGCATCATGCGTACAAAAGTAGCCGGAGCGCTGAGAAGACCAAAAGGCATGAAGTTCCATTGGAACAAACCTCAAGGTTTTGTAAAGGCTCTAACAGGTTTGGCGCGTTCGGTAAGTGGAACTTGCCAATATCCTTTCGATAAGTTAAGTTTTGTGAAGAAAATTGAGTTAGAAAGTTTGATGAGCAAATCCTCTAACAAAGGCAACAAATTTGTCACCACTTCTGTTACTGTAGAAATTCGTTACAGGCTGTTCTGTTGGTGTATGTGTAGGGGTTGTATGGAAGATAGTGCTACTGTCTGGCACAGCTGACAATGTTCACGTCAGCAAGGTCGGGCTTACTGTAGTGGCCGACAGTTGTATAATATATATAAGCGAATGTCATGAGTTCTTTAAATTTGTTTACATCTAATGTCACCCACACAACAGTAACGTTGGATCAGGAAATAGACCAACTAGCTTCCAACTTATACACAGTTTATTTACGACAGTAACGTTGACATCATGGATAACAGATCACAGAAAATCACAAGGTATCATAGTAAGTAAATCCATAGATAAAGTTGAGTGCATCAACAGCAACTCGTCATACATGGTGATAACAGGAAAAATCCATTAAAAAAGGTTGCATAAACAGCAACTCATAGTACATTGCATTAGCAAATATCCTTCATTGGAATATGAATCTGATCGCATAAACAGCGATTCATCATACATTGAATTGGCCGAAAATCCATGCCATTTGAATCATTTATTAAAAATTTTCCCTTAAAAAAAAACACTCTGGTCACACTAGCGAGACTATCCCGTCTCGAAGCTCTGCCAGATACCTACTGACTGAGATTATAGTTTCTCAGTACAACTCAGTAAAAGTTCGCTCAAGCGCGAACTAACTGCTTGACTAACTACCTCCGACGGCTTCCTACATAGGAATACTCTCATTTTATTTCTTCTGCAGCCAAGAGTAATTTTTTGAAGTAAATGTTCACTACCTTTTTAAAACTGAGCATCCGAGGAAGACAAAATAGAAAGATATAGGGGGAAAAGGAATGAATCAGACATTGAAAATAAGTGGAGAGATTGCTGCTAAAAAAACAAACACTAATTTGGAGTGAAGGATCAACAGCCAGAAAGTGATTGTTAAAAATATGAGAGAGATTTGCACTGAAATTATTTTTTTTTTTTTAAATGAACAATTGAAAGAACTAAAAAATAGTTTATATTGCCTGCAGATGTAATGAGAATTTCTAGAACACATTATTACGTACTGAAGAAAATTGCAATAATATGGAATGAATAATTGACAGCCAGAGAAAGATGATTTTAACAAATAGAGACACTCACCTATCAGATTTTATCAGAGTTCAAAGTCAGCACAGCTTCAACGTAAATAAAAGAAAAATATTTTTTGTTTAATCACGAGACTTTAGTTTTGCTACCTGATAATAAAATAACGCAGCTTTTTGTATTTTGTTGTATGTGTTGTGTATCTACCAGTTATCCATCGCGTACTTTTCTAAGCATGTTTACCATTTGATCATTCTAGTTTCTGTACAACAGGACGCAACTAAAATAATACAATGATTATTGAACAGAAATTCGTAATATCCCGTTATGCTTTTCAATAGTAGTAGCCATCTTCAGCCACAACTGACAATGGGAATGCGCCTGTGAGGTGATAGCGCACAGCTGCGTTTTTTTTTTCTGGTGTTCCTTCCAGCGTGTTCTTTTCTCTTCTGCATGTTGTATGAGTTTCTTTTCGCCCAATATGATTGGCTCAGAAGGGAGCATCACTACTTGGTGCGATCGGCAGCTTCCTTCACCCAGCTTGCTGGATTTATGTCCAACGCCTTCATTTCTCTCTTGCACAAATCTTAGAACCCCGGCTTTTCCTTTGCTATTTGTTAGTTGTCTATAGAATGAATCTTTGGGTATGTGACCATCTTCCATGAGGCGGACATAGCCAGGCGGCGTAATTTGCGCTGTTTAAGCAGTGTATACATGCTTTGAAGGCCAGCACCTAAGCACACCAACACTTCGTCACTCCACGAAATACTAAGGACATATGGCCTGCTATTGCCTGGTATAGAGCTTAGACTCTGGTCTCAAGAAATGACGTTGCTGGATTCTGAAGCATTTTCTTTCTAACAGCACTGTCCAGGATTGCCTGCCCAACAGTTTCAATAGATCATACACTGAGGCAGCCACAAGCACTCTTGCCCCACCTCAACAGCCATGACCCTTGCAGTGAACCCATTGTGTCTCAGGTCCGCGGCCAGATCATTATACTTGGCCACTTTGATCGAATTTTGCTCGTCCAATCTGGATTAAATTGGCACGGTCAGTTCAATCAATATAAACTGATGCGATGATGAATGATGAAGCACTACATCTGGCCGTCTTCGATATTTTCTGATACTCTCTGGATATGCCCCTAGCCCAGGTATGTCTACTGTCATCTCCGAGTCATTTGCACAGTGAAGAAGAGACGGTAAACTGTTTCCTGATTTACTCGGTTTGGGGTGTGCTGACCTTCCTGCTCTCAGAAAATATGCCTGACTATGCTATTCGCCTTCACCCTTGCCAGGTCTATTATAGCAGTCAGCTCATTTAGCATTTTGTTGTGGCATCATGTGTTTCGCCCTTGCCCTAATGACACCTTACACGCTGAGAGCACGTGCTCAAGTGTCTGCCTCTCATGGCACAGGGGCACTGATCATAATCCGATATTATCCATCTCACAAGGTTTGTGGCCAATGGCAAGAAGTCATACATTGATCTAATAATGAAGCTGCGCCTAATAGGTGCCATATGCCATATATCATTCCATGTCAAGGACCTCAGCAGGTCTAATTGCCATGTAGTCCATTGGCCTTGTTGGGCCTGCTGCATCGCTCTTTGCAACCTCTTATCATTCAGAGTTCCTCGTATGTCCTGAATTACCATGTCTCTGCAACCCCTGTTTGATGCCTTGGACCACCAGTGGATGTTTCCATGGCAAAATGTCCGTCTATTCGTCTGTGTGTATCCGATTACCTCCCTCAGCTTCAGCGACTCTTTGACAACATAAAAAGCTTCTTCCACTTTCCATTTCCTTCCCATTTTCAGTGTGGGCAGTATGGACTTAACCCCGTCATCTGCTGACTCCCGCAGTATCATTGTGAGCTTTGCCGTTCCTAATTTGTACTCTCAACTGACTTGAAAGGAAGCATAAGCTTTGACTCTTTGCTGTACAGTGCTACGTTTGACAGACCTGGTGGTACCCATAGCCATTTCCTCATGACCTTGTTGACCATTTCCACCGTACTGGTGCTTATTTCATATACAAGCAGTGGCCACAGCAATTTAGGTATCAACATGAACTGGAGGCACCACAGTTTGAGCTTTCCTAGGAGTCTGCTTTGGTCTATGATCTGTAGTCCTCTGCCTACCATTTCTGTTGTCTGTTGAGCTGCCTTCGAGATTTTTAATGAGGCATCGTACACCCCGCGAAGACTTTTAACAGGTTTCTCAATGACAGTAGGGATTCTTTGGTTGGAAACCATGAATGTGACCTCAGCTATCTTCCCTTTCCTTACTGATATTCTTCTCGACTTCTTGGGTTTGAAGCTCATTCTGCACCAGCCGACTAGTTCATCCAGGCGTGTTAACATTCTCCGGGCCTGATGTTCATCTGATGTCAGAATTGTTATGTCATCCATGAATGCTTTGAGCGGTGGCATGTGACACATTCCACTGAGCTTTGGACCTATCACAACTCCTTCAACCGCTATGAGGATTACCTGCATAGACAACACAAATAGTATCGGAGAGATGGTACATCCCAACGCAATTCCAACTTATAGGTCAATCCACTTCGTTGTATACTCTCTGGTTGAAAATGTGACAGAGAACCCTGCAAAATACAGCTTCAGCATTGCTGCAATTTCTTGTGGAATATCATACATTTCCAAGGCTTGCCACAACATCTGGTGTGGAACCGATCCATAAGCACTTCCTAGATCCAACCAGATTACATGGATATTTGTTCTGTCAGACTTTGCCTTTTGAATTGCTTCCCAGATCACTTTGGCATGCTCTAGACACCCTGGTGTACCTGGGATACATCCTTTCTCGATGGTAGTGGCAATGTAACCATTTTCCAGAAAGTATGTCGTGAGCCTTTTAGTCATCACTGAGAAGAATGTCTTGCCTTTACATTAAGTAGTGAGATTTGCTTGAACTGACTGATGTCTGTGGAATTTTGTTCCTTCGGAATGTAGACTCCATACAACTTTCTCCATTTTTTGCTTACAAGCTGGTTTTTCCACGCATTTTTCAGCAAATGATCCGTTTTGAGCACCTCAGGACATCTCTTATACACAATATTTGGGACACCATTAGGACCTGGAGCTGACTTGCTTTCTGTACAATGCTTTCTAATTATTGCATTGTTGTGGGCTCGATGTTGAATTCTTTGCGACCATCTGAATATGTTATTCTAAGGTGTTCTTCCAGGTCTTCTTTCCTGATGTTTAGCGTTCCCGACCGTGGATGCTCAAACTGTTCTTTAGCGAACTTGAAGGGCTCCCTGAAGAATCTTTCCCTCAGTGTTTTCCTTCTCTTCCTGCACAATCTTTTACAAAGGGTTTTATGTTGGCCTTTCAGGTGCTCCCAAACCTGTCGTAATCTTTCCTTCTCTGGTTCCACTGCGTTCTTGACCAGTTTTCGGGCATGCTTCTTCTGTTTCCTGATCTCTTCTATTCTGATTTGTCTTCTACTTTTTTGTGGTGAGTTACTTTCCATTACCTCCCTGACTCCAAACACTTTGCGACATTGAAGATATATTATGTCGCCGAAGATTTCCAGCTTCTTCTCAAAAGTTATCTTCTTCAGGTTGTTATCAAACTCTGTTGACAAGGCTGTTCCCAAAGCCCTACTGCACTGGCAGGTGGAAACTTGATTGCATCTCTTTTTCCGTCAAAGAAGTGTGTGAGATCATCATCAGGCAGATTAACTTGAATATTCTCAGCATTGTGGATTGACTCCTGGCTGAGTTCTTCATACCCGTCGAAACAGAGCGCAGTTGATCAACAGAGCCCTGTTGATCTCCCACTGATGAGCTCCCACACCCCTTTTTCGTTCTGTAGATTTTCATGCCTATCTGTGTAGAGAATCTTCTACCGCAGGTACATGGAAATTCCAGCCGTTGATCACAACAACTCGGAACGGAACTAGAGCAGTAACTACCATTGCTGCGGCAGACTTGGAGCAAAGCAATAAAAAATTTGATTGCTCCAAATCCGTTTCCTAAGCCTCTGACAAAAGGCACAGAAAGCCACAGCCAATTAATATGAAACAAATATAAAGGTATGTTATCAGGCACTCGCAGGAAATAAAGAAGTAGAACACCAGACAACAGAAAAACAACAGACATGAGTGGCTTACCCAGGATTTGAACACTGGACCTTCCGTGCGACAACCCCGCCTAGCCATGCAAGCGAATCACACTATCCGCTCTGCCATCTACGCATCATCAAAAAATGATGTTTCAATGGCAGGTCAATAGTGCGAACCACAATACACGACACCAGAAGTCCTCCATGGGCAGTTCAGCCTATTAATGACGCAATCACTTCTGTTGTATTTCTATCAAGCAGTATAGGCCGAATCCAACAAGACCCTTAGGACCTTAATACTGTGTCCAGTAAATGATAGTAGACTAGAACAGTGAGAACAGGATAGTGGGTAGGTTTGGTATTGTACAAACATTTATTACAAATAAGGGAGGGAAACCTGAGGCCTGTAAACAGTAAATTAATATGAAACAAATATAAAGGTATGTTATCAGGCACTCGCAGGAAATAAAGAAGTAGAACACCAGACAACAGAAAAACAACAGACATGAGTGGCTTACCCAGGATTTGAACACTGGACCTTCCGTGCGACAACCCCGCCTAGCCATGCAAGCGAATCACACTATCCGCTCTGCCATCTACGCATCATCAAAAAATGATGTTTCAATGGCAGGTCAATAGTGCGAACCACAATACACGACACCAGAAGTCCTCCATGGGCAGTTCAGCCTATTAATGACGCAATCACTTCTGTTGTATTTCTATCAAGCAGTATAGGCCGAATCCAACAAGACCCTTAGGACCTTAATACTGTGTCCAGTAAATGATAGTAGACTAGAACAGTGAGAACAGGATAGTGGGTAGGTTTGGTATTGTACAAACATTTATTACAAATAAGGGAGGGAAACCTGAGGCCTGTAAACAGTAAATTAATATGAAACAAATATAAAGGTATGTTATCAGGCACTCGCAGGAAATAAAGAAGTAGAACACCAGACAACAGAAAAACAACAGACATGAGTGGCTTACCCAGGATTTGAACACTGGACCTTCCGTGCGACAACCCCGCCTAGCCATGCAAGCGAATCACACTATCCGCTCTGCCATCTACGCATCATCAAAAAATGATGTTTCAATGGCAGGTCAATAGTGCGAACCACAATACACGACACCAGAAGTCCTCCATGGGCAGTTCAGCCTATTAATGACGCAATCACTTCTGTTGTATTTCTATCAAGCAGTATAGGCCGAATCCAACAAGACCCTTAGGACCTTAATACTGTGTCCAGTAAATGATAGTAGACTAGAACAGTGAGAACAGGATAGTGGGTAGGTTTGGTATTGTACAAACATTTATTACAAATAAGGGAGGGAAACCTGAGGCCTGTAAACAGTAAATTAATATGAAACAAATATAAAGGTATGTTATCAGGCACTCGCAGGAAATAAAGAAGTAGAACACCAGACAACAGAAAAACAACAGACATGAGTGGCTTACCCAGGATTTGAACACTGGACCTTCCGTGCGACAACCCCGCCTAGCCATGCAAGCGAATCACACTATCCGCTCTGCCATCTACGCATCATCAAAAAATGATGTTTCAATGGCAGGTCAATAGTGCGAACCACAATACACGACACCAGAAGTCCTCCATGGGCAGTTCAGCCTATTAATGACGCAATCACTTCTGTTGTATTTCTATCAAGCAGTATAGGCCGAATCCAACAAGACCCTTAGGACCTTAATACTGTGTCCAGTAAATGATAGTAGACTAGAACAGTGAGAACAGGATAGTGGGTAGGTTTGGTATTGTACAAACATTTATTACAAATAAGGGAGGGAAACCTGAGGCCTGTAAACAGTAAATTAATATGAAACAAATATAAAGGTATGTTATCAGGCACTCGCAGGAAATAAAGAAGTAGAACACCAGACAACAGAAAAACAACAGACATGAGTGGCTTACCCAGGATTTGAACACTGGACCTTCCGTGCGACAACCCCGCCTAGCCATGCAAGCGAATCACACTATCCGCTCTGCCATCTACGCATCATCAAAAAATGATGTTTCAATGGCAGGTCAATAGTGCGAACCACAATACACGACACCAGAAGTCCTCCATGGGCAGTTCAGCCTATTAATGACGCAATCACTTCTGTTGTATTTCTATCAAGCAGTATAGGCCGAATCCAACAAGACCCTTAGGACCTTAATACTGTGTCCAGTAAATGATAGTAGACTAGAACAGTGAGAACAGGATAGTGGGTAGGTTTGGTATTGTACAAACATTTATTACAAATAAGGGAGGGAAACCTGAGGCCTGTAAACAGTAAATTAATATGAAACAAATATAAAGGTATGTTATCAGGCACTCGCAGGAAATAAAGAAGTAGAACACCAGACAACAGAAAAACAACAGACATGAGTGGCTTACCCAGGATTTGAACACTGGACCTTCCGTGCGACAACCCCGCCTAGCCATGCAAGCGAATCACACTATCCGCTCTGCCATCTACGCATCATCAAAAAATGATGTTTCAATGGCAGGTCAATAGTGCGAACCACAATACACGACACCAGAAGTCCTCCATGGGCAGTTCAGCCTATTAATGACGCAATCACTTCTGTTGTATTTCTATCAAGCAGTATAGGCCGAATCCAACAAGACCCTTAGGACCTTAATACTGTGTCCAGTAAATGATAGTAGACTAGAACAGTGAGAACAGGATAGTGGGTAGGTTTGGTATTGTACAAACATTTATTACAAATAAGGGAGGGAAACCTGAGGCCTGTAAACAGTAAATTAATATGAAACAAATATAAAGGTATGTTATCAGGCACTCGCAGGAAATAAAGAAGTAGAACACCAGACAACAGAAAAACAACAGACATGAGTGGCTTACCCAGGATTTGAACACTGGACCTTCCGTGCGACAACCCCGCCTAGCCATGCAAGCGAATCACACTATCCGCTCTGCCATCTACGCATCATCAAAAAATGATGTTTCAATGGCAGGTCAATAGTGCGAACCACAATACACGACACCAGAAGTCCTCCATGGGCAGTTCAGCCTATTAATGACGCAATCACTTCTGTTGTATTTCTATCAAGCAGTATAGGCCGAATCCAACAAGACCCTTAGGACCTTAATACTGTGTCCAGTAAATGATAGTAGACTAGAACAGTGAGAACAGGATAGTGGGTAGGTTTGGTATTGTACAAACATTTATTACAAATAAGGGAGGGAAACCTGAGGCCTGTAAACAGTAAATTAATATGAAACAAATATAAAGGTATGTTATCAGGCACTCGCAGGAAATAAAGAAGTAGAACACCAGACAACAGAAAAACAACAGACATGAGTGGCTTACCCAGGATTTGAACACTGGACCTTCCGTGCGACAACCCCGCCTAGCCATGCAAGCGAATCACACTATCCGCTCTGCCATCTACGCATCATCAAAAAATGATGTTTCAATGGCAGGTCAATAGTGCGAACCACAATACACGACACCAGAAGTCCTCCATGGGCAGTTCAGCCTATTAATGACGCAATCACTTCTGTTGTATTTCTATCAAGCAGTATAGGCCGAATCCAACAAGACCCTTAGGACCTTAATACTGTGTCCAGTAAATGATAGTAGACTAGAACAGTGAGAACAGGATAGTGGGTAGGTTTGGTATTGTACAAACATTTATTACAAATAAGGGAGGGAAACCTGAGGCCTGTAAACAGTAAATTAATATGAAACAAAT
Source organism: Oreohelix idahoensis (assembly GCA_024509875.1). Taxonomy (NCBI): domain Eukaryota; kingdom Metazoa; phylum Mollusca; class Gastropoda; order Stylommatophora; family Oreohelicidae; genus Oreohelix; species Oreohelix idahoensis. The sequence continues at coordinate 35,979 of JAMPIV010008736.1, forward strand.
ATAAAGGTATGTTATCAGGCACTCGCAGGAAATAAAGAAGTAGAACACCAGACAACAGAAAAACAACAGACATGAGTGGCTTACCCAGGATTTGAACACTGGACCTTCCGTGCGACAACCCCGCCTAGCCATGCAAGCGAATCACACTATCCGCTCTGCCATCTACGCATCATCAAAAAATGATGTTTCAATGGCAGGTCAATAGTGCGAACCACAATACACGACACCAGAAGTCCTCCATGGGCAGTTCAGCCTATTAATGACGCAATCACTTCTGTTGTATTTCTATCAAGCAGTATAGGCCGAATCCAACAAGACCCTTAGGACCTTAATACTGTGTCCAGTAAATGATAGTAGACTAGAACAGTGAGAACAGGATAGTGGGTAGGTTTGGTATTGTACAAACATTTATTACAAATAAGGGAGGGAAACCTGAGGCCTGTAAACAGTAAATTAATATGAAACAAATATAAAGGTATGTTATCAGGCACTCGCAGGAAATAAAGAAGTAGAACACCAGACAACAGAAAAACAACAGACATGAGTGGCTTACCCAGGATTTGAACACTGGACCTTCCGTGCGACAACCCCGCCTAGCCATGCAAGCGAATCACACTATCCGCTCTGCCATCTACGCATCATCAAAAAATGATGTTTCAATGGCAGGTCAATAGTGCGAACCACAATACACGACACCAGAAGTCCTCCATGGGCAGTTCAGCCTATTAATGACGCAATCACTTCTGTTGTATTTCTATCAAGCAGTATAGGCCGAATCCAACAAGACCCTTAGGACCTTAATACTGTGTCCAGTAAATGATAGTAGACTAGAACAGTGAGAACAGGATAGTGGGTAGGTTTGGTATTGTACAAACATTTATTACAAATAAGGGAGGGAAACCTGAGGCCTGTAAACAGTAAATTAATATGAAACAAATATAAAGGTATGTTATCAGGCACTCGCAGGAAATAAAGAAGTAGAACACCAGACAACAGAAAAACAACAGACATGAGTGGCTTACCCAGGATTTGAACACTGGACCTTCCGTGCGACAACCCCGCCTAGCCATGCAAGCGAATCACACTATCCGCTCTGCCATCTACGCATCATCAAAAAATGATGTTTCAATGGCAGGTCAATAGTGCGAACCACAATACACGACACCAGAAGTCCTCCATGGGCAGTTCAGCCTATTAATGACGCAATCACTTCTGTTGTATTTCTATCAAGCAGTATAGGCCGAATCCAACAAGACCCTTAGGACCTTAATACTGTGTCCAGTAAATGATAGTAGACTAGAACAGTGAGAACAGGATAGTGGGTAGGTTTGGTATTGTACAAACATTTATTACAAATAAGGGAGGGAAACCTGAGGCCTGTAAACAGTAAATTAATATGAAACAAATATAAAGGTATGTTATCAGGCACTCGCAGGAAATAAAGAAGTAGAACACCAGACAACAGAAAAACAACAGACATGAGTGGCTTACCCAGGATTTGAACACTGGACCTTCCGTGCGACAACCCCGCCTAGCCATGCAAGCGAATCACACTATCCGCTCTGCCATCTACGCATCATCAAAAAATGATGTTTCAATGGCAGGTCAATAGTGCGAACCACAATACACGACACCAGAAGTCCTCCATGGGCAGTTCAGCCTATTAATGACGCAATCACTTCTGTTGTATTTCTATCAAGCAGTATAGGCCGAATCCAACAAGACCCTTAGGACCTTAATACTGTGTCCAGTAAATGATAGTAGACTAGAACAGTGAGAACAGGATAGTGGGTAGGTTTGGTATTGTACAAACATTTATTACAAATAAGGGAGGGAAACCTGAGGCCTGTAAACAGTAAATTAATATGAAACAAATATAAAGGTATGTTATCAGGCACTCGCAGGAAATAAAGAAGTAGAACACCAGACAACAGAAAAACAACAGACATGAGTGGCTTACCCAGGATTTGAACACTGGACCTTCCGTGCGACAACCCCGCCTAGCCATGCAAGCGAATCACACTATCCGCTCTGCCATCTACGCATCATCAAAAAATGATGTTTCAATGGCAGGTCAATAGTGCGAACCACAATACACGACACCAGAAGTCCTCCATGGGCAGTTCAGCCTATTAATGACGCAATCACTTCTGTTGTATTTCTATCAAGCAGTATAGGCCGAATCCAACAAGACCCTTAGGACCTTAATACTGTGTCCAGTAAATGATAGTAGACTAGAACAGTGAGAACAGGATAGTGGGTAGGTTTGGTATTGTACAAACATTTATTACAAATAAGGGAGGGAAACCTGAGGCCTGTAAACAGTAAATTAATATGAAACAAATATAAAGGTATGTTATCAGGCACTCGCAGGAAATAAAGAAGTAGAACACCAGACAACAGAAAAACAACAGACATGAGTGGCTTACCCAGGATTTGAACACTGGACCTTCCGTGCGACAACCCCGCCTAGCCATGCAAGCGAATCACACTATCCGCTCTGCCATCTACGCATCATCAAAAAATGATGTTTCAATGGCAGGTCAATAGTGCGAACCACAATACACGACACCAGAAGTCCTCCATGGGCAGTTCAGCCTATTAATGACGCAATCACTTCTGTTGTATTTCTATCAAGCAGTATAGGCCGAATCCAACAAGACCCTTAGGACCTTAATACTGTGTCCAGTAAATGATAGTAGACTAGAACAGTGAGAACAGGATAGTGGGTAGGTTTGGTATTGTACAAACATTTATTACAAATAAGGGAGGGAAACCTGAGGCCTGTAAACAGTAAATTAATATGAAACAAATATAAAGGTATGTTATCAGGCACTCGCAGGAAATAAAGAAGTAGAACACCAGACAACAGAAAAACAACAGACATGAGTGGCTTACCCAGGATTTGAACACTGGACCTTCCGTGCGACAACCCCGCCTAGCCATGCAAGCGAATCACACTATCCGCTCTGCCATCTACGCATCATCAAAAAATGATGTTTCAATGGCAGGTCAATAGTGCGAACCACAATACACGACACCAGAAGTCCTCCATGGGCAGTTCAGCCTATTAATGACGCAATCACTTCTGTTGTATTTCTATCAAGCAGTATAGGCCGAATCCAACAAGACCCTTAGGACCTTAATACTGTGTCCAGTAAATGATAGTAGACTAGAACAGTGAGAACAGGATAGTGGGTAGGTTTGGTATTGTACAAACATTTATTACAAATAAGGGAGGGAAACCTGAGGCCTGTAAACAGTAAATTAATATGAAACAAATATAAAGGTATGTTATCAGGCACTCGCAGGAAATAAAGAAGTAGAACACCAGACAACAGAAAAACAACAGACATGAGTGGCTTACCCAGGATTTGAACACTGGACCTTCCGTGCGACAACCCCGCCTAGCCATGCAAGCGAATCACACTATCCGCTCTGCCATCTACGCATCATCAAAAAATGATGTTTCAATGGCAGGTCAATAGTGCGAACCACAATACACGACACCAGAAGTCCTCCATGGGCAGTTCAGCCTATTAATGACGCAATCACTTCTGTTGTATTTCTATCAAGCAGTATAGGCCGAATCCAACAAGACCCTTAGGACCTTAATACTGTGTCCAGTAAATGATAGTAGACTAGAACAGTGAGAACAGGATAGTGGGTAGGTTTGGTATTGTACAAACATTTATTACAAATAAGGGAGGGAAACCTGAGGCCTGTAAACAGTAAATTAATATGAAACAAATATAAAGGTATGTTATCAGGCACTCGCAGGAAATAAAGAAGTAGAACACCAGACAACAGAAAAACAACAGACATGAGTGGCTTACCCAGGATTTGAACACTGGACCTTCCGTGCGACAACCCCGCCTAGCCATGCAAGCGAATCACACTATCCGCTCTGCCATCTACGCATCATCAAAAAATGATGTTTCAATGGCAGGTCAATAGTGCGAACCACAATACACGACACCAGAAGTCCTCCATGGGCAGTTCAGCCTATTAATGACGCAATCACTTCTGTTGTATTTCTATCAAGCAGTATAGGCCGAATCCAACAAGACCCTTAGGACCTTAATACTGTGTCCAGTAAATGATAGTAGACTAGAACAGTGAGAACAGGATAGTGGGTAGGTTTGGTATTGTACAAACATTTATTACAAATAAGGGAGGGAAACCTGAGGCCTGTAAACAGTAAATTAATATGAAACAAATATAAAGGTATGTTATCAGGCACTCGCAGGAAATAAAGAAGTAGAACACCAGACAACAGAAAAACAACAGACATGAGTGGCTTACCCAGGATTTGAACACTGGACCTTCCGTGCGACAACCCCGCCTAGCCATGCAAGCGAATCACACTATCCGCTCTGCCATCTACGCATCATCAAAAAATGATGTTTCAATGGCAGGTCAATAGTGCGAACCACAATACACGACACCAGAAGTCCTCCATGGGCAGTTCAGCCTATTAATGACGCAATCACTTCTGTTGTATTTCTATCAAGCAGTATAGGCCGAATCCAACAAGACCCTTAGGACCTTAATACTGTGTCCAGTAAATGATAGTAGACTAGAACAGTGAGAACAGGATAGTGGGTAGGTTTGGTATTGTACAAACATTTATTACAAATAAGGGAGGGAAACCTGAGGCCTGTAAACAGTAAATTAATATGAAACAAATATAAAGGTATGTTATCAGGCACTCGCAGGAAATAAAGAAGTAGAACACCAGACAACAGAAAAACAACAGACATGAGTGGCTTACCCAGGATTTGAACACTGGACCTTCCGTGCGACAACCCCGCCTAGCCATGCAAGCGAATCACACTATCCGCTCTGCCATCTACGCATCATCAAAAAATGATGTTTCAATGGCAGGTCAATAGTGCGAACCACAATACACGACACCAGAAGTCCTCCATGGGCAGTTCAGCCTATTAATGACGCAATCACTTCTGTTGTATTTCTATCAAGCAGTATAGGCCGAATCCAACAAGACCCTTAGGACCTTAATACTGTGTCCAGTAAATGATAGTAGACTAGAACAGTGAGAACAGGATAGTGGGTAGGTTTGGTATTGTACAAACATTTATTACAAATAAGGGAGGGAAACCTGAGGCCTGTAAACAGTAAATTAATATGAAACAAATATAAAGGTATGTTATCAGGCACTCGCAGGAAATAAAGAAGTAGAACACCAGACAACAGAAAAACAACAGACATGAGTGGCTTACCCAGGATTTGAACACTGGACCTTCCGTGCGACAACCCCGCCTAGCCATGCAAGCGAATCACACTATCCGCTCTGCCATCTACGCATCATCAAAAAATGATGTTTCAATGGCAGGTCAATAGTGCGAACCACAATACACGACACCAGAAGTCCTCCATGGGCAGTTCAGCCTATTAATGACGCAATCACTTCTGTTGTATTTCTATCAAGCAGTATAGGCCGAATCCAACAAGACCCTTAGGACCTTAATACTGTGTCCAGTAAATGATAGTAGACTAGAACAGTGAGAACAGGATAGTGGGTAGGTTTGGTATTGTACAAACATTTATTACAAATAAGGGAGGGAAACCTGAGGCCTGTAAACAGTAAATTAATATGAAACAAATATAAAGGTATGTTATCAGGCACTCGCAGGAAATAAAGAAGTAGAACACCAGACAACAGAAAAACAACAGACATGAGTGGCTTACCCAGGATTTGAACACTGGACCTTCCGTGCGACAACCCCGCCTAGCCATGCAAGCGAATCACACTATCCGCTCTGCCATCTACGCATCATCAAAAAATGATGTTTCAATGGCAGGTCAATAGTGCGAACCACAATACACGACACCAGAAGTCCTCCATGGGCAGTTCAGCCTATTAATGACGCAATCACTTCTGTTGTATTTCTATCAAGCAGTATAGGCCGAATCCAACAAGACCCTTAGGACCTTAATACTGTGTCCAGTAAATGATAGTAGACTAGAACAGTGAGAACAGGATAGTGGGTAGGTTTGGTATTGTACAAACATTTATTACAAATAAGGGAGGGAAACCTGAGGCCTGTAAACAGTAAATTAATATGAAACAAATATAAAGGTATGTTATCAGGCACTCGCAGGAAATAAAGAAGTAGAACACCAGACAACAGAAAAACAACAGACATGAGTGGCTTACCCAGGATTTGAACACTGGACCTTCCGTGCGACAACCCCGCCTAGCCATGCAAGCGAATCACACTATCCGCTCTGCCATCTACGCATCATCAAAAAATGATGTTTCAATGGCAGGTCAATAGTGCGAACCACAATACACGACACCAGAAGTCCTCCATGGGCAGTTCAGCCTATTAATGACGCAATCACTTCTGTTGTATTTCTATCAAGCAGTATAGGCCGAATCCAACAAGACCCTTAGGACCTTAATACTGTGTCCAGTAAATGATAGTAGACTAGAACAGTGAGAACAGGATAGTGGGTAGGTTTGGTATTGTACAAACATTTATTACAAATAAGGGAGGGAAACCTGAGGCCTGTAAACAGTAAATTAATATGAAACAAATATAAAGGTATGTTATCAGGCACTCGCAGGAAATAAAGAAGTAGAACACCAGACAACAGAAAAACAACAGACATGAGTGGCTTACCCAGGATTTGAACACTGGACCTTCCGTGCGACAACCCCGCCTAGCCATGCAAGCGAATCACACTATCCGCTCTGCCATCTACGCATCATCAAAAAATGATGTTTCAATGGCAGGTCAATAGTGCGAACCACAATACACGACACCAGAAGTCCTCCATGGGCAGTTCAGCCTATTAATGACGCAATCACTTCTGTTGTATTTCTATCAAGCAGTATAGGCCGAATCCAACAAGACCCTTAGGACCTTAATACTGTGTCCAGTAAATGATAGTAGACTAGAACAGTGAGAACAGGATAGTGGGTAGGTTTGGTATTGTACAAACATTTATTACAAATAAGGGAGGGAAACCTGAGGCCTGTAAACAGTAAATTAATATGAAACAAATATAAAGGTATGTTATCAGGCACTCGCAGGAAATAAAGAAGTAGAACACCAGACAACAGAAAAACAACAGACATGAGTGGCTTACCCAGGATTTGAACACTGGACCTTCCGTGCGACAACCCCGCCTAGCCATGCAAGCGAATCACACTATCCGCTCTGCCATCTACGCATCATCAAAAAATGATGTTTCAATGGCAGGTCAATAGTGCGAACCACAATACACGACACCAGAAGTCCTCCATGGGCAGTTCAGCCTATTAATGACGCAATCACTTCTGTTGTATTTCTATCAAGCAGTATAGGCCGAATCCAACAAGACCCTTAGGACCTTAATACTGTGTCCAGTAAATGATAGTAGACTAGAACAGTGAGAACAGGATAGTGGGTAGGTTTGGTATTGTACAAACATTTATTACAAATAAGGGAGGGAAACCTGAGGCCTGTAAACAGTAAATTAATATGAAACAAATATAAAGGTATGTTATCAGGCACTCGCAGGAAATAAAGAAGTAGAACACCAGACAACAGAAAAACAACAGACATGAGTGGCTTACCCAGGATTTGAACACTGGACCTTCCGTGCGACAACCCCGCCTAGCCATGCAAGCGAATCACACTATCCGCTCTGCCATCTACGCATCATCAAAAAATGATGTTTCAATGGCAGGTCAATAGTGCGAACCACAATACACGACACCAGAAGTCCTCCATGGGCAGTTCAGCCTATTAATGACGCAATCACTTCTGTTGTATTTCTATCAAGCAGTATAGGCCGAATCCAACAAGACCCTTAGGACCTTAATACTGTGTCCAGTAAATGATAGTAGACTAGAACAGTGAGAACAGGATAGTGGGTAGGTTTGGTATTGTACAAACATTTATTACAAATAAGGGAGGGAAACCTGAGGCCTGTAAACAGTAAATTAATATGAAACAAATATAAAGGTATGTTATCAGGCACTCGCAGGAAATAAAGAAGTAGAACACCAGACAACAGAAAAACAACAGACATGAGTGGCTTACCCAGGATTTGAACACTGGACCTTCCGTGCGACAACCCCGCCTAGCCATGCAAGCGAATCACACTATCCGCTCTGCCATCTACGCATCATCAAAAAATGATGTTTCAATGGCAGGTCAATAGTGCGAACCACAATACACGACACCAGAAGTCCTCCATGGGCAGTTCAGCCTATTAATGACGCAATCACTTCTGTTGTATTTCTATCAAGCAGTATAGGCCGAATCCAACAAGACCCTTAGGACCAAATAAATGTTTGTACAATACCAAACCTACCCACTATCCTGTTCTCACTGTTCTAGTCTACTATCATTTACTGGACACAGTATTAAGGTCCTAAGGGTCTTGTTGGATTCGGCCTATACTGCTTGATAGAAATACAACAGAAGTGATTGCGTCATTAATAGGCTGAACTGCCCATGGAGGACTTCTGGTGTCGTGTATTGTGGTTCGCACTATTGACCTGCCATTGAAACATCATTTTTTGATGATGCGTAGATGGCAGAGCGGATAGTGTGATTCGCTTGCATGGCTAGGCGGGGTTGTCGCACGGAAGGTCCAGTGTTCAAATCCTGGGTAAGCCACTCATGTCTGTTGTTTTTCTGTTGTCTGGTGTTCTACTTCTTTATTTCCTGCGAGTGCCTGATAACATACCTTTATATTTGTTTCATATTAATTTACTGTTTACAGGCCTCAGGTTTCCCTCCCTTATTTGTAATAAATGTTTGTACAATACCAAACCTACCCACTATCCTGTTCTCACTGTTCTAGTCTACTATCATTTACTGGACACAGTATTAAGGTCCTAAGGGTCTTGTTGGATTCGGCCTATACTGCTTGATAGAAATACAACAGAAGTGATTGCGTCATTAATAGGCTGAACTGCCCATGGAGGACTTCTGGTGTCGTGTATTGTGGTTCGCACTATTGACCTGCCATTGAAACATCATTTTTTGATGATGCGTAGATGGCAGAGCGGATAGTGTGATTCGCTTGCATGGCTAGGCGGGGTTGTCGCACGGAAGGTCCAGTGTTCAAATCCTGGGTAAGCCACTCATGTCTGTTGTTTTTCTGTTGTCTGGTGTTCTACTTCTTTATTTCCTGCGAGTGCCTGATAACATACCTTTATATTTGTTTCATATTAATTTACTGTTTACAGGCCTCAGGTTTCCCTCCCTTATTTGTAATAAATGTTTGTACAATACCAAACCTACCCACTATCCTGTTCTCACTGTTCTAGTCTACTATCATTTACTGGACACAGTATTAAGGTCCTAAGGGTCTTGTTGGATTCGGCCTATACTGCTTGATAGAAATACAACAGAAGTGATTGCGTCATTAATAGGCTGAACTGCCCATGGAGGACTTCTGGTGTCGTGTATTGTGGTTCGCACTATTGACCTGCCATTGAAACATCATTTTTTGATGATGCGTAGATGGCAGAGCGGATAGTGTGATTCGCTTGCATGGCTAGGCGGGGTTGTCGCACGGAAGGTCCAGTGTTCAAATCCTGGGTAAGCCACTCATGTCTGTTGTTTTTCTGTTGTCTGGTGTTCTACTTCTTTATTTCCTGCGAGTGCCTGATAACATACCTTTATATTTGTTTCATATTAATTTACTGTTTACAGGCCTCAGGTTTCCCTCCCTTATTTGTAATAAATGTTTGTACAATACCAAACCTACCCACTATCCTGTTCTCACTGTTCTAGTCTACTATCATTTACTGGACACAGTATTAAGGTCCTAAGGGTCTTGTTGGATTCGGCCTATACTGCTTGATAGAAATACAACAGAAGTGATTGCGTCATTAATAGGCTGAACTGCCCATGGAGGACTTCTGGTGTCGTGTATTGTGGTTCGCACTATTGACCTGCCATTGAAACATCATTTTTTGATGATGCGTAGATGGCAGAGCGGATAGTGTGATTCGCTTGCATGGCTAGGCGGGGTTGTCGCACGGAAGGTCCAGTGTTCAAATCCTGGGTAAGCCACTCATGTCTGTTGTTTTTCTGTTGTCTGGTGTTCTACTTCTTTATTTCCTGCGAGTGCCTGATAACATACCTTTATATTTGTTTCATATTAATTTACTGTTTACAGGCCTCAGGTTTCCCTCCCTTATTTGTAATAAATGTTTGTACAATACCAAACCTACCCACTATCCTGTTCTCACTGTTCTAGTCTACTATCATTTACTGGACACAGTATTAAGGTCCTAAGGGTCTTGTTGGATTCGGCCTATACTGCTTGATAGAAATACAACAGAAGTGATTGCGTCATTAATAGGCTGAACTGCCCATGGAGGACTTCTGGTGTCGTGTATTGTGGTTCGCACTATTGACCTGCCATTGAAACATCATTTTTTGATGATGCGTAGATGGCAGAGCGGATAGTGTGATTCGCTTGCATGGCTAGGCGGGGTTGTCGCACGGAAGGTCCAGTGTTCAAATCCTGGGTAAGCCACTCATGTCTGTTGTTTTTCTGTTGTCTGGTGTTCTACTTCTTTATTTCCTGCGAGTGCCTGATAACATACCTTTATATTTGTTTCATATTAATTTACTGTTTACAGGCCTCAGGTTTCCCTCCCTTATTTGTAATAAATGTTTGTACAATACCAAACCTACCCACTATCCTGTTCTCACTGTTCTAGTCTACTATCATTTACTGGACACAGTATTAAGGTCCTAAGGGTCTTGTTGGATTCGGCCTATACTGCTTGATAGAAATACAACAGAAGTGATTGCGTCATTAATAGGCTGAACTGCCCATGGAGGACTTCTGGTGTCGTGTATTGTGGTTCGCACTATTGACCTGCCATTGAAACATCATTTTTTGATGATGCGTAGATGGCAGAGCGGATAGTGTGATTCGCTTGCATGGCTAGGCGGGGTTGTCGCACGGAAGGTCCAGTGTTCAAATCCTGGGTAAGCCACTCATGTCTGTTGTTTTTCTGTTGTCTGGTGTTCTACTTCTTTATTTCCTGCGAGTGCCTGATAACATACCTTTATATTTGTTTCATATTAATTTACTGTTTACAGGCCTCAGGTTTCCCTCCCTTATTTGTAATAAATGTTTGTACAATACCAAACCTACCCACTATCCTGTTCTCACTGTTCTAGTCTACTATCATTTACTGGACACAGTATTAAGGTCCTAAGGGTCTTGTTGGATTCGGCCTATACTGCTTGATAGAAATACAACAGAAGTGATTGCGTCATTAATAGGCTGAACTGCCCATGGAGGACTTCTGGTGTCGTGTATTGTGGTTCGCACTATTGACCTGCCATTGAAACATCATTTTTTGATGATGCGTAGATGGCAGAGCGGATAGTGTGATTCGCTTGCATGGCTAGGCGGGGTTGTCGCACGGAAGGTCCAGTGTTCAAATCCTGGGTAAGCCACTCATGTCTGTTGTTTTTCTGTTGTCTGGTGTTCTACTTCTTTATTTCCTGCGAGTGCCTGATAACATACCTTTATATTTGTTTCATATTAATTTACTGTTTACAGGCCTCAGGTTTCCCTCCCTTATTTGTAATAAATGTTTGTACAATACCAAACCTACCCACTATCCTGTTCTCACTGTTCTAGTCTACTATCATTTACTGGACACAGTATTAAGGTCCTAAGGGTCTTGTTGGATTCGGCCTATACTGCTTGATAGAAATACAACAGAAGTGATTGCGTCATTAATAGGCTGAACTGCCCATGGAGGACTTCTGGTGTCGTGTATTGTGGTTCGCACTATTGACCTGCCATTGAAACATCATTTTTTGATGATGCGTAGATGGCAGAGCGGATAGTGTGATTCGCTTGCATGGCTAGGCGGGGTTGTCGCACGGAAGGTCCAGTGTTCAAATCCTGGGTAAGCCACTCATGTCTGTTGTTTTTCTGTTGTCTGGTGTTCTACTTCTTTATTTCCTGCGAGTGCCTGATAACATACCTTTATATTTGTTTCATATTAATTTACTGTTTACAGGCCTCAGGTTTCCCTCCCTTATTTGTAATAAAAGCCACAGCCAACCCATGGACAGATCTTTGTCCATCGTATGCGTATTCTGTAAATGTTAGCAACATCTTAGGGCAGGCTTTGTGCCATCGCATATTAGTAATTCTGTATAGATTCTCGGAATGCTGTTATTCCATAGTCTCTAACGCTGGTGTCGGCAGCCTGTCGATCCATATCGACCGGTACATCACAATGGATGAGTTGGTAGATCCTCACGCGACTGCGGAAAAACTACAGACTTTTTTAAACTAGGCAAGTTCTCTCCTGCCGGTATTAAAAATCACGGTGTCACCTGAATTAAAGGTACTTTTTTCGGCATTCCCAATAAAATCTGTCGAGCTGGCTACTAAAATATATTCGTGAACTATATGAAATAGGAACGTGATCTTTTCTTTGTAAGGTGCATCCTCTACATCCACCCTGTTTTAAACACACACACACTCACACACCCACATACACACACTTACATAAATATTTAGAGCGCTAATTTTTACTAACGTAGGTCCCAAAACTTCCCGCGTTGCTGACCCTTGCTGTAACGTGTTGTCAGTGTCGAGAGACCCTGCCTGCATGGAAACGTAACTTCTTCCTAAATGTTTCCTGGCAGATCATCGTAGTTCTCCCCTTTTATAACATAGATACCACAATGTACTTCAAATGCACACTAGTGTTGTTACAATCTTCTATGGGTGTTAGTTTTCTATTTTTCGGTTTTCTCAGTCTATTGTTGAGCTGCCGCTTTGGTCTGACTGGCTTAGTGCGCATGGGATCTTCTTCTTCTTTGATCCTTAGCCGCCGACCGTCAAAGCAGTCAGTGCCATCACGCCTGGTGGCGTCTTGTAGGGCAACAACAAATTGATTCCTCTTTGCTCGGTCGGTGGCCATCCTTGGTACAGTGTCCCAACTCTGGTTCATACCTCGCATCTCAGCCTCCACTGTCCTCTGGCAAGTTGTTTTTGGTCGGCCTCTCTTTCGTTTTCTTTCAGGGGTCCATAGCATAGCTGTTCTTGTGATGGTATCGGGGTCTCTTCTGAGGACATGGCCAACCCAGCTCCAGCGTCTGCCAGCTATGATGGTGTGCATGTCTTCTTGCTTGCTCCGAGTAAGCAGATCTTGGTTGGTGATGGTATTCGGTCAAAAGATTCGGAGAATTTTCTTAGGCATGTTGTGTGAAAAGAGGACAATTTCGACATTTCCTTCTCTGTAACTCCCCAGCTCTCCACGCCATAGAGAAGCACAGAAAGCAAACAGCTCTGATATAATCCTAATTTTGTGCGTATGCTGTACTGAGAGGACTTCCAGATGTAGTTTAGACTAAAAAAGGGCTGTTCTTGCTTTGTTCATTCTGTTGTTGATGTCTCTGCTTGCTCCGCCGTCTGGTATTACTATGCATCCTAGGTATGTGAAGGCGTCTGTCTGTTCCAGTTGCTGATTCCTTACTGATATGGGCTCAGAGTTGCTCACATTGAGAGTCAAGACGTCTGTCTTCTTTAAGTTGATGTTCAAGACCACCTGTTGGCTATACTTATTAAGTCTATTCTTTTTTTCCTGGATGTGTTGATGTGAATGTGCTAGTAGTGCAATGTGATCTGCATATTCCAGGTCTTCCAATGTGGAAAATGTAGTCCACCTTATTCCTCTTTTACTGCCCTCTGTTGTCTGGCGCATCACCCAGTCTATGACTGTTAAAAAATAGAGTGGTTGATAAGGGGCATCCCTGTCGTAATCCTGTCTTCGCCTCAAAGGTTAGGTTGCTCTGCCCAATGCTACATGTAAAGTGGGCAGGGAGGTTTTTTATGATTGACACTATGCAGCTTGGAATTCCATAAGCCCTCAGTATTTTCCATAAACTATCTCTATGTTTACTGTCAAAAGCCTTTTCAAAATCAACGAAATTAATGTACAGCTGTCTTTGCCATTATGAGCACTGCTCTATAATGTTCCTGAGGGTAAATATATGATCTACACATCTTCTGTTCTTTCTAAATCCTGCTTGTTCTTTCCTCAGTTTGTCGTCTACTGCTTTTGAAATTCTCTGTATAATTATCCTGCCTAGTATTTTGCTGGGAACTGAGAGAAATTATTCCTCTCCAATTATTGCAGTCTGCAAGATCCCCTTTCTTGGGCAATTTGACAATTATTCCTTTTCTCCACTCTGTTGGTGTTGTCCCTGTTTTCCAGACTTGTGTAAATAGTTGTTCTAATAGTTCTGCTGCTAGCTCAGGGTCTGTCTTAAATAGCTCTTGTTACGTGCAGTTTTCATAACTGATAATGTAGTCTGTCTGTATACTTGTTATGTTTGAAAATATTTTGAATAAGATTTTTGGGTCTAATGTATTTTTCGTTAGAACCCTAATCTAAGGGCGAATACTCATTTTGTGCTTTGAGGGAAAGTAAATATGTAGTTACTCCTCTTAAAAGGTTATACCAGCTGACTGCTTAGGTCAGAGGTGATGCGAACAGCGCATGCCCGAACTAAGCGAGTTTGGAGAAGATTTCCTGTGCGGGAGGTCGTTTTGTTGAACTGGGTCCGTCAGACGAAATGTCTGGTTACGTCTCTGGGGATGGAAACTCTTCCACTGTTATTTAAAGTCCCCTGTGTTATTTCTGTTCGTCAGGAAGACGACAGTTGCTTCTAAGTTGTGTTAGGAATTCGAAGCAAGGTAAAAAACGAAACTTTCACACTTCCTTTGTAAGGATCATATTTTGAGTCAACCGGTGACGAGAGCTCACGAATGGTTGAAAGGCAGAGTATTCTACTTGTTACGCTCGTTGGAGCAATCTAAGACCGTTAGGTTTAGATTTACGCACAGAAAACCCAGGAGAATAGATATTATTCTAAAACCCGCATGATAAGCGGTATATCTTTGAACTTAGACGCTTATGTCTGCAGATGAGGAATCCACAGTGTTTACTGTTTTATAGAGGCCTAATATATAACTATCTGGAGTGGAAGACCAGATGAGTTACCAGCTATTGCTATTATAACTTTGAAAATGAAAACTCGCCTGATGTACGAGGGAGTTATATAAGACTATCTTCGAAAGGACAGCCTATCTTCGATACGTCCGATTAGAGGGATGGACTATGCTATTTTCGTCGCCCGCCATGTTTGGGGTCGACTTAAGAAGAGTCAGAATGAAACTGTTGGATCTTTATACAGTTATTTACCCGTTCTGTAATGCGGGGTTTTTTTCTGCTAGTTGTGGAATGAGGGATAAACTGGAGTCAGCAACACTTTGATAATCATATATTTGCTGGAACTTATGTACATACAATTGTAGTGAACTGTCTTCATATCCGCCATGTTCCTGTGTCATGCTTACATGGATTTGTCTACGTCTTGTTGCTGTGACTATAATAAATGGTGAAAAAAAAACGTTTACAGCTGTTCACCTACATTTTTGACTCCATACCTGTAACACGTACAACATATGTTTCCATCAACCCTACATCTACACCTTTCAATGTGATGAGTGCCACACACACCCTTGTATGCTACAGGTTGTGATACAAGTCTGCACTGCTACACAGATGTCCACCTTAACGAACTTTCATGTCACGCATTCGCGATAAATCATATTACAGCACGATCAACCTATGCAGTATCAAAACTTTCAGGTGGTATCAACTCTGCATTTAAGTTTTATGGGCAGGAGCTTTTCCATTATTTAACCCTTTGATTGCTGTGATGATTTCTTCTTTTCGTGGAATGTCTCTATTAACATCTAGATCAGTGGTGGCCAAGCTAAGGTTGGCCGAGGGCCAGATTATGGTAAAGAGTAACACCAGCGGGCCAGACCTATAAAATTCTTAAAAAATAACGTTCTGAGAGTTAGTTTTACATATATAATGAACCACGTACAGAAAGCAACGGCAAACTACTGTAATGCACATCTGCCAAGACATGTATACCAGTCTTCAGACTGAAATTACTGTTTAAAAAGTATATAATGAATCTGTTGTTTTAATTTGTTTTGTAATATGACATGTAATTTTTTATTTCAAACATACATTTGTATGTTATTTCATTGTGAAGAGTGTGTCTTATCAAAACTTTTCACCAGTGATTTGAAGTCTACTTCCATTTGTGACGTAGAAATTCTGAGAACATGGGATAATACAGAGTCAGTTAATCTGTTTCTGGTCTTGGATTTGATAAGCTTCATAGCAGAAAATGTTGTCTCATAAAGATATGTGCTACCAAATATAGAGCACCCTTTTAGGGCCCATTTTCTCAGAAGTGGGTAACGTTCCTTTGGTAGTAATTTCCACAAATTAGCTCCAGTTGCTTCTGTTGTGTTGATGAATGGGTCACATTGGAGTTCACATAACTGTAATTGTAGTTCTGCTGGCTGAGACTCCATTGTGCACTTGAATGGGTTGTTAAAAAGTTCCATTTGTGGACGAAACATCTCAAAATCTTGAAATCGACGATCAAACTCAGAAATCAGCTGATCAATGTCATCTGTGTACCTCCTGAAGTTAACACTCTCCTTCTCAGACAGCTGTTTACAACAAGGAAAATGAAACAGGTCATTCTTTTGCAAAGACAGACTAAATAGGGTCAGTTTCTTTTTGAAACCATCAACATAGCCCATCATTTGAAAAATTGTTTGCCTTTTTCCTTGTAACTGCAAATTCAGTACATTCTAATGTTGTGTTATATCTGTGAGAAATGCCAAGTGCTGAATGAAATGAATATCTTTGAGTTTATTTTGAAGATCAATTGAACATGATAAGTTGTCTTGCAGGAAGTCAAATATTTCATCCTTCAGTTCACAAAATCTTATTAAACATTTTCCTCGACTAAGCCATCTCACCTCAGCATGAAGCAGGAGATCACCGTAAACAGAATCCACTTCTTCTAAAAACGCAAGGAACTTCGTGTGAGTTAGAGAGCTGTGTCCTCCTCTGATCAAATTCGTTATTTTCATTACAGTAGCCATAGTGTCATTTAGGTTTATGGATTTTGCACAAAGGGCCTCTTGGTGAACAATGTAATGTAAGCACGTCAATTTTATTTTGCTTCAAAAGTCCAACAAAACCAGTATTTTTCCCAATAGCCTTGCAACCATCGGTACACACAGCAGACAATTTTTCAAACCCACCATATTCTTCCATGGCATTTTGAACTGCAGGAAATATGTCATCACCTTTACTTGTACCATGCAAAGAGCAAACTTTCAGTAATTCTTCAGAAACAGTAAAGTGTTCCTGGATCACTTTAACAAAAATAAGAAGCTGGCTAGTGTCTGTGATGTCTGTACTTTCATCAATCGCCAGTGAAAAGTATGGATAATTTTCAATTAAAGATTTCAAGTTCTGGGACAAATGCAAACTAATATCTTCTGTTCTCCTGGCTACGGTTTGTTTTGAAAGAGGTACATTTTGAAATTCTTTTACTACTTTTTCTTCATTGAACGCTTCTGCCATTTGAACTGCACACTTTTTCACAAACTCTCCATCAGTAAACGGCTTTTTTGCTTTTGCAAGCTCATAACTAATCACATAGGACGCCATGAGCGATGATTCCTGAATCTTATTTACATGACTAAATATACTCTTTTGCTGATTCAGTTTTTTCTTGTGTTCTTCAATCACAAGCTTTCTCGACTCGCTGCTATGCTTGTCGTTGTTTTTCTGATGATTTGTGATGTAGTGACGTTTCAAGTTATTTTCCTTCACAACGGCTAACACTTGGGCGCAAACTAAGCACTGAGGTTTATTATCCTTATTGAGAATGAACAAATAATCGAACTCCCATTCTGGTTTAAATGCGCGATTTTCACTGCCCATTTTTCTATACTTAGAAAACATTTTTACAAATGCAAACTCTTACACATGAAAACGTGCACAACAGCTACAAGCCCAGAAGTGTCACTGGCTGATTTATAGTTAACACACTTCACAAGACCAACTGTGCACCTAAACTCCTTCCTATAGAAATGTACCTACCATCCACCCCCACTCCCACGATCACTTTCCCATACCGATGCTAAAGACAAAGCAACATCATTGGATCTCAGAGACTTCCGACCGCAGAAAAGATTTGTCATTGCTTTCAGTTTCTCATTATCAAAGTAGGTACCGACACTGTCTTCGCCTGTCCACGATCAGAGATTTGACGTCATCATTTCCGTTTTGTCGGCACTATCTAGTAGAGCTCAATTGGTATGATAGAGAGAGAGAGAGAGAGAGAGAGAGAGAGAGAGAGAGAGAGAGTTGGTGGTGTTGTGGGAGGTGGGGAGATGTTAATCGTACATTTTGGGTCTTTTTGGTTTTGTTTCTGGTGCCTGTGCGTGCTATTTTGTAATATTATTTTTAGCACAGTAGTCGGAGTATACAGTAATTTTCAATCAACAATAAGAGGCCGGCAAAAACAGATTGGCGGGCCGGTCAAAACTGGTTGGCGGGCCGTTTGTGGCCCGCGGGCCGTAGTTTGGCCACCTCTGATCTAGATCATTTTTAGCTTCAGGAACATTCAATTGTGTCTCTGCTTGTTCCTTATTCAGAGTTTCTCTGAAATGCTCTGCCCATCTTGTTTCCTGTTCCTCTACTGTCGTGATGAGATATCCTTGCTTATCTCTTACTAATGTAATATTGTTTGCACCTCGTTTTCCGCTGATGATTTTAGTTATTTTGTATACTGTGCTTTGTTCATTTCTTAGTGCTGCCTCTTTTGCCTGTATTGCAAGGTCATCCAGAAATGTCCTTTTGTTAGCACGGGTTTGACGTTTTACTTCCTTGTCCAGCTGACTGTACTGTTCACTGTATATTGCCTTTAACCTGGGAGATTTAGCTTCTGTTTTCTTTCGTTTCATTTCCTTCTCTTCGCTATGGTGTTTAGCGTATCTGGTGTTATCCAGTCTTGGCTCTTTCTTTCTGTGGTAAAGTGGGATGTTATAAATATTTATAGGGGACTTAGTGTACTGACTGAGATCAGCTGTGAAGGTATATATATATCTAATAAGAGTAGTGTATTATATATAACCTTACTTGCTGCCACATATGTATACCTCAGTCAGAATTATTCTGGAATAGTGTGATGACTACGTTATATGTCTAGGGTATGTGTATGATGAAGTGTAAGGCAAAACAACAACAGACAGATAAACAATTTAATTTATTCCACTACACTTGACAACACTGTGACACTCACATACATAAAACACTCTACAAGGATATCTTAAAGGAGTCACTGATAACTTTTCAAATAACAATATGTATTCATTGCTGTCATGAATGAATATGTGTCCTGATTCAAATACAAAGGGAACCAGGAATCACAATCAATTTTAATTACAAGTTATAAGTACAGAATTTATCAATATGAATATTGTAGTGACATATATTTTTAATAGTATCCTATGTGTGTCAGTTGTGTAGTGTTAATATGAGGTAATACTGGTTTTGTTTTGTTCAAGCTCTGTTGGTATTTGTCATCATGACTTCCATAGTTTGTCTTTATTGGAACTAGTATTGGAGATGTTCTCAGTTCCTGATATTAAAACAATTTAATTCCCCTCTTAATGTTATTTTTACAATGTCGTTTTAAGATGGGGGTACATAATGTTGAGCTCAGCTGGCCACATCAGCTTATCTTGCGTGATGGCGGCAGGAAAAGACTCCTCTGCTCGATTTCTCCCCTGTGCTCTGGAGACACCTCACTGATAGCTAAATGGACCAAGGAGTATGCTGTCCGACTCTGGATTCAGCAAAGCTCTGACCAGGTGCTGCTCAATAACGTTAAGACCACAGTCCCACAATTCATGGAAATAAACACAGATACGTTGACTAGCAATGAATTCTGGCACAAATACTGGCACAAATTCCCATCTGCTTATGTTCCAGGCTTTTATTTAGCAAAATATGAGCTGGCTTCAACGCACTGTTGCTTTATCAAGCTTATTTGAACTAGTGGTCTCGAACTAACGCTCCTAAGTGATTATATCAGCGAGTCTGGCCAATGGAGCCACGTTTCGACAAGTGTTTGAAAAAATTTTACCTCCTACGTCTCCCCTAACAACCAAGGATAGCATTTATAGTCCGACTAATCGTGTTTAGCCTTACATATCATTCCAGCCAATCAGTTCAAATGTAACTTGTGGCCCATTTCCCGTACAATGGTGGTTTAAAAAATCTACCACTGAGCGATTCTGATTTTGGGTGTTGTCTGACAGCACCATCATTTTATTTTGGCTATAACTTGTTAATTCCTAGACTATTTGCGTAACGTTTTACATATTCTTTGTCAGCAAGCCCTAAGGAACCCAAATATACAAATTTAAAAGAGCTAAGTGGCTGCGTTCAAAATATGCAATTTCTTCTACCTCCTGTTTCGAAGATGTGCTGTCTGGGTACTGTAATGTTTTCAAACGTAAACCCATCTATTGTCATCTTTTCTAATAAGAGTTTTTCAGGATTTAAAAACCTAACTCTGGGAAGGGTAGTGTTTTTATCACTGTCGATTTGAAATAAAGTTAGTGCATGTGGCCTTACACGCGTGATGGCAGGAATTGTGTATCGCGCGACGCGTGTTTAGTGTTGCACGTGTTCGGCTTTCTGCCTTTCCCTTCTCTCTTTCTATTTGAGTCCATCTGTTCGTTCGTTTTGGTAACGTAGTATAATTAATGTTAGGATTAATTTAGGTCATTACGCAGTGTGCCTCTCAATGTTTTTCTTAGAAATGCAATACCCGTTTTAATGTGTTGTGGAAACGCTTGTATTTATGCAGTGGCTTATATTTAACGTGGAAACGTTACAATTTGCAGACGAAGCATAAAACAAAGGGGATTTCGAGTACATTCTTTGTGACAGCACTGTTATTTTACCATTGCTCTTTTCTTTATTAGAATTTATTTGTTAGGCTTTATATTTACCTGATAATTTATATATGTGGATTAGAATATTTCACGACACCTCCCCTCTTAAAACAGACATCCCATGTCAGTCCTTTATTCTATATACACATAGATAAATGTAAGTCAACTTGACTTTACTCTGCTGTGGTGCTATCATGGTTTTATGTAGTTGGGTCCATTCAGAGTAGGCACTACTCATGAAATCTGCCTCAGACTTCTACAACCAATAATATATTTTGGTTATGTTACTGAACAGCCGCAAGTGTGAGTGCTTGTCTTAATGCTGCTTCGCAACCCGTATTCACCATTTCTCTTCTCTGAGTCTGCGCAATGACATGTCCAGAGAACATTATATTTCCCTCAAAATGTACGTTATGAGGAGATAACATATACCTGGTGATAGCAGAGTTTTCGTAGTGGATCCCATAATCTTCTTATTATCCTGTATGAAACATTCGGAATATCCTCAATCAAAGAGGCAACTCAGGGATTCATTACGTTCCTCCGAAATGTTTACATCCAACAATTTTCTCATCATTCTAGAGAAGACACTAGGCGCATTCTTCAATCCAAATGGCAATCTATTAAACTCATAGTGTCCTTCTGAGGTACTAAAAGCTAGGTATGGTCTAACCTCAGGCTTTACTGGAATCTGATAGTATCCTTTACTCAGATCCACTTTTGAGAAATATTTAGCTTTATTTAGTCTGGCAAACAGCTGATTTGTATCCGGCAATGGATCCACCTGGCCTTCTGTAATAGCATTCAGTCTCCTGTAATCTATACAGAGTCTATGTTCTCCAGAGGGCTTCCTTAAGAGTACAACACCGGAACTATACGAAGATTCACTGTGCGAAATAATTCCTTCCTTCAACAGATAGTCTATCTCTTCCTTCAAAGCTTTCTCCTTAGCAAACGGAATCGAATATGGTTTCATACAGACAGGTGTGGGGTCTATCAGTTTCATATCATATTCCAATAGGTTTGTATGCCCTGGTCGGTCTGTTAACACCTCTGCATGATTATTTAGAACCTGTTGCACTCTCTCTTTCTGAGTTTTCGTTAAATGTGTACTGATTTTCACCTGTGCTGCTGTCTCACAGGGGTGTAATGGATATTCAAATGATGAAAGTGGTTCCTTTTTCATCTCCATGGCGATGGACAAGGTCAACAAGTGTGTCTCTTCCTGATGTTCTCTTTCCAAATATTTCTTCAGGAGATTCACATGATAGATTTTTTCTTTCCCCTTCTTATCTATCTTATAATTTGTTCTAGACACCTTCTCTAGAACTGTATATGGACCCTGCCATCCAATTTGTAACTTATTCTGACTCCCGGGCAAAAGAAGCAGTACTTTCTCTCCCACAGCCAAATTTCTGTCTTTCGCCTTCCTGTTATAATAGGCAGCATGTTTCTTCCTGGCTTGTTTCAAATTTTCATTGGCAAGTTTCCAGCCAGTTTTTAAACGAGTGGTCAGCTCATTCACATATTGGTATGAAGATGTAATGTTTTCCTCTGCCTTTTCATCAGTCCACGTTCTTAACAAAGCTACATATGGACCTTTAATTGTGTGGACCTATTTGTCCATGCACCGGTATGGTCTCTTCCACTCGAAGCTTTATAGTGATGATTTTTCCTCCCAGAATTATCATTCACAAAACGACCGCTACCAATTTTTTCTTGGGGCTTTCTCCCCACTTAAAATTCTTGATGAGAGATTTCCTCTCTACATCCTCTTCCTCCAGTTTGTTTAAGTCCGATTGAGGGATTTTCGGCTTATCCTGGGGTAAGACATCTTTTTGCACTCTCCGCATAGTGGCCATTGTAAAACAGTTAAGTGAAGCTTGTCCGTGAAAAGGGGCTTCCCATTCCATTTGGTCCACTTTATCAAATCTATTTTTCTTTTTATTATCAGGCCTAATTTTGCCCCGTGGCGTGTCCAGGTCCTGATCCATGTTCCCACTTGTGGGTGTTCCCTCATGTGCTATGCTACACCTTTCTACAAAATTCTCAATGTCCCATCTTGCTTTGGGCCAATAATAATTGTGAGCCACCTTTTGAATGATGGTACCTATCTTCTCATGGTCCCCATCTGGTTTCACATGTAGGCTCCTTATTAAGTCTGCCCTATATCTTTTAGGAAGTACCAGCTGTCCCTGACCTTTGGATCTAGCTCCAGTCTTCCTATACATCAACTTGTTTTTCATGTAAAAATCTCCCTTGCCTGGAGTTGTATGACAAGTTGACAATTTTCTGAAACAAGGCTTGAGTGTTTTATCCCCAGCCTGTGCCTTCCTCATCTCTTCTGGAGTGGTATCCAACATAATATCCTCCTCCTGTCTTGAGGTCGACCTGACCTGAAGGGTTGCCATATACACAGGTTTCCTTCTGCAACGGTCAGTGTCATGATTGTCCATCTGACAATTCTTACACCACCTTTTTCCTTGGTTGAAAGATTTTCTTTCATCATATTTCCTTTCATCGAATTGTGGGAATTTATTTTTATTTTCATACCGTGGCCTATCAAATTGGTGCTTACCTTTGTTTTGATCCCTAGGATCAAATTTATTAAAGTTCTGTGGTGCCCTAAAGTTATCCACTTGTTTCTTTTTATTACCTGTTACCTCTGCTTGAGCTGCTTGATACCTTTCAGCAACATTTAGCAACTCACCCAGCCTCTCTGCACCTTGTTCCATGAGAAACTTTCTCAGGTCTGGAGCCATGGACTCTCTTAATTGCTCTATAAGGACCATTTCCTTAAGATCTTGGGTTTTCCCCAGAGAAGTCCATTTCTCCAAGTATGTCTCTATTCGTGCAGAGAACTGGTGATAGGTTTCACCTGACAGTAGTTTAGCATTCCTAAATTTTTTCCTATAAAATTCTGCATTCTTTTCATATCTTAACAAAAGAGCCTGCTTTAGCATGTCATAATTTTCCTGATCACCTCTGCTCATTTTTGCAAAAACTTCATAAGCTGCCCCACGAAGTCCTTGAGATAACTTTAAGCTCCACCTTTCTCTCTCTAACCCATACGTGGTAGCTAATAGTTCATACCTATTTAGATAGCTCTCTATATCATCGTCTTTCTCAACAAAATGATCTAAATGAAAATTCATAGCTGAGGTTGAGGCTCCTTGGCTAGCAGTGGCATCAGAGGCAAAGGGACTGGCACCATTTTCAGGAGCATGGCCTTGAAACTCAAACTCCCTTAGTCGTAACTCATGTTCCCTTTGTAATCTTTTATCTTCTGCTTCCCTTTCTGCAGCTAATTTCTTCTCTTCCCTTTCTGCAGTCAATCTTCTTTCTTCTGCAGCTAATCTTTTGTCTTCTATTTCTGCCTCCAATTTCTTAGCCTCAGCCTCAATCTGCAACCTCTTAGTCTCAGCCTCAGCCTCAAATTGTAACTTCTTAATTTCCCTTTCAGCCTCTAACTTTCTTTCGGCTTCAAACCTTCTTTCTTCGCGTTCAATAAATTTGTCACATTCCGTAGTGACATAGGCAACCATAACTTGCCCATCTAATCCTAACTCTTTTGCAGTCTGAACAGCAGCAGATCGAAATTTGGCCAGGTCCGCCATTGTCTATCAGGTAAATTTATACAATGTCTAACCAACAATTCAATCTCTAAATATATATCTAATGGACAACACAGGCACCGTGAGCTCAACCTTATTTAATTCCACCCAAGGATACCTTTTAATTCTTATATTCCCTGAAGTGAATTACCCCCAATATTTTTAATAGGTAAAGATTCAAAATCCCAAGAGCGAGACCCCAATATATGTGGTGAAGTGGGATGTTATAAATATTTATAGGGGACTTAGTGTACTGACTGAGATCAGCTGTGAAGGTATATATATATATCTAATAAGAGTAGTGTATTATATATAACCTTACTTGCTGCCACATATGTATACCTCAGTCAGAATTATTCTGGAATAGTGTGATGACTACGTTATATGTCTAGGGTATGTGTATGATGAAGTGTAAGTCAAAACAACAACAGACAGATAAACAATTTAATTTATTCCACTACACTTGACAACACTGTGACACTCACATACATAAAACACTCTACAAGGATATCTTAAAGGAGTCACTGATAACTTTTCAAATAACAATATGTATTCATTGCTGTCATGAATGAATATGTGTCCTGATTCAAATACAAAGGGAACCAGGAATCACAATCAATTTTCATTACAAGTTATATGTACAGAATTTATCAATATGAATATTGTAGTGACATATATTTTTAATAGTATCCTATGTGTGTCAGTTGTGTAGTAGTAATATGAGGTAATACTGGTTTTGTTTTGTTCAAGCTCTGTTGGTATTTGTCATCATGACTTCAATAGTTTGTCTTTATTGGAACTAGTATTGGAGATGTTCTCAGTTCCTGATATTAAAACAATTTAATTCCCCTCTTAATGTTATTTTTACAATATCGTTTTAAGATGGGGGTACATAATGTTGAGCTCAGCTGGCCACATCAGCTTATCTTGCGTGATGGCGGCAGGAAAAGACTCCTCTGCTCGATTTCTCCCCTGTGCTCTGGAGACACCTCACTGATAGCTAAATGGACCAAGGAGTATGCTGTCCGACTCTGGATTCAGCAAAGCTCTGACCAGGTGCTGCTCAATAACGTTAAGACCACAGTCCCACAATTCATGGAAATAAACACAGATACGTTGACTAGCAATGAATTCTGGCACAAATACTGGCACAAATTCCCATCTGCTTATGTTCCAGGCTTTTATTTAGCAAAATATGAGCTGGCTTCAACGCACTGTTGCTTTATCAAGCTTATTTGAACTAGTGGTCTCGAACTAACGCTTCTAAGTGATTATATCAGCGAGTCTGGCCAATGGAGCCACGTTTCGACAAGTGTTTGAAAAAATTTTACCTTCCTACGTCTCCCCTAACAACCAAGGATAGCATTTATAGTCCGACTAATCGTGTTTAGCCTTACATATCATTCCAGCCAATCAGTTCAAATGTAACTTGTGGCCCATTTCCCGTACAATGGTGGTTTAAAAAATCTACCACTGAGCGATTCTGATTTTGGGTGTTGTCTGACAGCACCATCATTTTATTTTGGCTATAACTTGTTAATTCCTAGACTATTTGCGTAACGTTTTACATATTCTTTGTCAGCAAGCCCTAAGGAACCCAAATATACAAATTTAAAAGAGCTACGTGGCTGCGTTCAAAATATGCAATTTCTTCTACCTCCTGTTTCGAAGATGTGCTGTCTGGGTACTGTAATGTTTTCAAACGTAAACCCATCTATTGTCATCTTTCCTAATAAGAGTTTTTCAGGATTTAAAAACCTAACTCTGGGAAGGGTAGTGTATTTATCACTGACGATTTGAAATAAAGTTAGTGCATGTGGCCTTACACGCGTGATGGCAGCAATTGTGTATCGCGCGACGCGTGTTTAGTGTTGCACGTGTTCGGCTTTCTGCCTCTCCCTTCTCTCTTTCTATTTGAGTCCATCTGTTCGTTCGTTTTGGTAACGTAGTATAATTAATGTTAGGCTTAATTTAGGTCATTACGCAGTGTGCCTCTCAATGTTTTTCTTAGAAATGCAATACCCGTTTTAATGTGTTGTGGAAACGCTTGTATTTATGCAGTGGCTTATATTTAACGTGGAAACGTTACAATTTGCAGACGAAGCATAAAACAAAGGGGGATTTCGAGTACATTCTTTGTGACAGCACTGTTATTTTACCATTGCTCTTTTCTATATTAGAATTTATTTGTTAGGCTTTATATTTACCTGATAATTTATATATGTGGATTAGAATATTTCACGACACTTTCCTGGAATCCCAAGCACGACTTGCTGCTTTCCTTGTATATTGTTGAGATGGTGTTGAATCTCTGGTCGACATCATCGGTCTCTGTTCTGTCCTGGCTTTTGGTAATCTGATATCGTCTCTTTACGTCGACCACGAAAGCTTTTCTAGTGAGGGGGTCCTTAAGTTTAGTGATGTTATATCTTTTCTGTTTGACTGCAACTGGTCCAGCAGCTCTGAGTTTCACCTTCAGTCTTGCTACTACTAGGTGATGATGACTTCCCACATCTGCGGCTCTTCTTACTTTCACGTCTTGTAGTGCATGTCTCCATCTGCCATTAATCATTATGGGATCTATCTGGTTTTTGTCTCGTCCGTTTGGTGATTCCCATGTTAACTTGTGCACTTCTTTGTGTGGAAAAAGTGTTCCTCCAATGACCAGGTTGTTAATACTGCAGAAGCGTATTAATTTGTCCCCATTCTCATTTACTGTTCCACTGCCGCATTTCCCCATTACTCTTTCGTTATAATTATTGTGTCTTCAAACTTTCGCATTTAGGTCTCCCATTACTATAATAAGATCGTACCTGGGTGCAGTTTCCATTTCATTTTGTATCTGTTGATAGAACTCGTCCTTGATCTCTGCATCGCTGTCGTTTGTTGGTGCATAGCATTGTATAATTGTGGTGTTGGTGAATCTCCCTCTCAGTCTTGCTCTTATCAGTCTGTTGTTGATGAGTTTCCATTCCAGTAAAGACCTTTCCATTCCTTTCTTCAGGATAATGACTACACCTTCGTTGTGCTGACCATCCTCTCTTCCAGAATAAAGTACTTTTTCCCCTGTAGCTGTTTTTATTCTCCCCATCCCTGTCCATCTGCTTTTGCTTTTTCCCAGGATATGTAATTTGTAGTTCCTCCTCTCTACTGTGATTTGTCTCAGTTTTCCTAACTCATTCATGGTTCTGACGTTCCAAAAACCAATTTTGGTTTCGTGTTTTGCGGTCAGGGCATCCGTTTTCATGCAATGGCTTCCTTTCGGGTTTCACCACTGTCAGTTATACGAGCCTGAGACTCCGGATGTCCGTCCCGCATCAAATTTTTTTCATTTGCTGCCGTTTCCGTTACATGTGCGATTTTTTACACAGACAGGGGTGTCGGCCCTGTGCTAAAACCCCCAATCTGGAGGATCAGGATACCTGCTTTTGTTTGACCCCTACCATTCAGACCAGTCTAGCTTGGTTGAACCTACCAGGAGTAAATCTCCCACTGGCATAGCTCTGGGGATTTTCAGGGTACACAAGCTGCCATACCGCTACAAGGTATAGATACCATTGATGGCAGGCATGTGATCTGAGTAGACATTATTGACCTAGTTCTCGCTTAATAAAGTAAATCAAGCAAATAATACTTGTAACTCGCCAAGGGATATAGGCCTCCAGCAAACACATGCCAATGTCTCTCGTAGCACTTTCCATGACTTCCACATCACTTTTATGTCTCTCACCCAAGAGACAGGATAGTGCTCCCCTAAAACTCTCCTTACTGTAAATCTCTGGCCACATTTCGTGGACCACTAGAACAGGTTAGGAGGTTTACGCCACAACTTGTCATGAGAAATTCCAAAGTATATTATTACATCACAAGAAGTGAGCATCTGTGAAAGAGAGAAAAATTGATACATGGAAATAAAGATAAATCAGACACTGAAAATAAGATTACTGCTAAGAGAAAACTAAGAAAAATGTGAATAATAGACAGCCAGAGAAAGACCGTTAAAAACTAGGCACAATCACGTAAAAGAGTATTCAAAATTCAAAGTCAACACAGCTCCAACGTAAATAAAACCCAAAAATAAATTTGTTTTTTAAATCACGAACTTTAGTTTTGCTGCCTGATGATTATTTTGTTACCACTTAGCATAGTGTATCTTTCGTCTTGTTGTATGTTGTACATCTTCCACCAGTTCACATACCACGAGCCTACCATCAACGACAAACTCTCTCTAAACACGGAAATTGCCAGCTGCATTGGTAAAGCTGAAGTCGCCTTTGCCCGCCTCACAACGCGTGTTTCGCGGCAGCTCCAAACTCACAACGAAGACCAAAGCTGCGGTATAAAACGTCTGCAGCGGGACATGGACAACCTATGCAAAGCATAAAAGAAGGCTCAATACCTTCTATTTACGGTGTCTACGCCACATCCTCGATATTTCGTGGAAGGACAAAGTGACAAATGTTGAGGTGTGGTCACGTGCTGGCCTTCACAGCATGTATACACTGCTTAGACACCGCAGACTACGCTGGTTTGGCCATGTCCGCCGCATGGAAGATGGTCGCATTCCGAAAGGTATCTTCTATGGACTATTGGCAGGTGGCAAAATAATAGTCGGGCGATGCATCAGAGGTTCAAAGATTTGTGCAAGAGCGACATGAGAGCACTGGACATAAATCCAGCAGCCTAGGAGAATGAATCTGCCGACCTCACCACGCGGCGATGCACTCTACGGCGACACCTCAGATTAAGCGAGCAGAAGCTAACACGGCAAACAGATGAGAGAAGAAAATGTCAAAAGGAACACCAGGAAAATAAGCAATTGTGGGCTGTCACGTCAGGGGCGCATTCCCATAGTCAGTTATGACTGAAGGGGCTATTATTATTATATCTTCCAAGTAACATCTACTTTTCTGAGTGTGCTTACTGTTTCATTAGTCTAGTTTCTGTTCAACGGGACGCAACTAAAATAATACGACAGTGCTTGAAACAAGGAGAGTTGTCCCTTTAAGCAATTCGATAACCATAGTGTAAATTCTGCATGATCCTTTAAGTCACTCAGTGGTAGTTGTGCCTTTTTTTTGTATTTAATCGCAAGGGCTATGCCTTGAGCAGCTTTTACACGAATTAAACCTTCACCCTTGCCATTTGCACGTACACAAAAGATCTGGGCTTGCTTCACATAGGGCTTAATCGCTGGTTTCAAAACATGAAGTTCCGTGAATATTCTGAAGCACATGTTCACTTATAGCACCATAATCAGATTTATATGTTTTTCTGTTCTTCATTGATCTACTGGAAACAGTATTAAGATCTCGTCTATTGGTATTCGGCCTGTATTTTGTGATATAAATGATGCTCATGAGAAAAACAGTTACCGAAACAAAGCCAGTCCCAGCGGATCAGAAAACAGAGTCGCCGTATTACAAGTAAGATGGCACAGGGTTTAAAATTGCAACAGTCAGATTAAAATAATGATTCAATCGAATTAGATAGAAAGACGAACAGGACAGTGAGAAGGAAACCTTAATTGGGTCACCGCGTGACACAGGAAGGCATATCTTTCTTCTGTTATTGCTTTTTAAACGGATACTTGATTTTCTTGTGTAGAAAATAAATGATAAATACAACTTTGATTGGGGACGGATGGGAGATAAATACGTGGACAAATTTGGTTGATGACAGATGGGAGATAACTACATCGGCAAATTTGGTTGAGGGCAGAAGGAAGATGAATACAGAGACACAATTTTGTTGAGTAGAATCACAAAATAATTACGTAGATTGTTTAGTGCAGATCATGATTAAGAATTAATATTGCAGTATTATTCTGAGGCGGTGGGGTGCAAATGTGAAAGAGGACTGCTATGTGACGTTTTTTTTTCACAGATGTGACGAGAAACGTTGATTTCATTGCTTGAACATTATACGAGAAACGTTGATTTCATTGCTTGAACATGTAATGAGAAATGCTGATTTCATTGCTTGAACATGTGATGAGAAACGTTGATTTAATTGCTTGAACATGTGATGAGAAACGTTGATTTCATTGCTTGAACATGTGATGAGAAACGTTGATTTCATTGCTTGAACATGTGATGAGAAACGTTGATTTCATTGCTTGAACATATGACGAGAAATGTTGATCTCATTGCTTGATCATGTGACGAGAAACGTTGATTTCATTGCTTGAACCTGTGACGAGAAACGTTGATTTCATTGCTGGAACATGTGATGAGAAATTCTAGAACTCGCCATTACGTCATGAGAAATTGAGCATCAGTGGAAAAGAAAAAGAAAAGGAGAAAAAAAAGGTATCTGACACTGGAAATAAATGAAGAGATTACTGCTAAAAGCAAACTAAGAATAATATGGAGTCAATATTTATTAGTCACAAAGTGATGACTAAAATTATGAGAGATTTGCAGCGACGTTATTGTTAAAAAAAAAGTGAAAGAGGAAAAACATAGTTTATATTGCCTGCAGAAATAATGAGAAATCCTAGATCACTTTATTACGTATTGAAGAAGTGAGCAAAAATATGGAGTGATTTATACACCCTTTGCAGGTTATAGAACCATCCTTCTCGTGCCATTGCACACACGCCAATTAGTGGGCCTGGTGTGACATCCACCAGCTGCGCCCGCTGAGTCGGGGAAGTTCTCTGGGGTTGCAAGAAAGCCCAAAACCAAACCCTAAATTTTTTGCAAGGGTAAAAGAGTGAATACCTCGAATCCGTGGGGATCGGAACAAACAAACTGACAGCCAGAGTAATGGTTAAAAACATGAGAGAGATTTGCAGTGACGTTATTGTTGAAAAAAGTGAAAGAGGAAAAACAAAGTTATAATTGCCTGCAGATGTGATGAGAAATCCAAGAACGCATTGTTACCTATTGAAGAAGTAAGAAAAATATGGACTGAACAGGCAGAGACAGACGGTTTTTAAAATTAGTAACAGTCACCTATCAGATTGTTTCTACATTCAAAATCAACACAGCTTCAACGTAAATAAAAGAGGTTTTTGTTTGGTACATGATAAGATCATGTAGCTTATTGTATCTTTCTTCTTGTTCTGTATAGTATGTATCTAAAAGGTATATAACATCTACTTTTTAGAGTATGTTTGCTATTTCATCATTCTAATTTCTGTCCAACGGGGTGCACATTGAATAATATGATGATACTTGAATAAAAGATTGTAACGTCCCTTTATGTTATTCGATAACCATTGTAAATTCTGCATGCATGTCAACGACTAAAACTACTTACACTATGGATTTTATGAATACTTTCATACACCTGGCTCTAACCACTAGGGGACGACCATAGCATACAGTAGCTGACATTAAATAACCAATAACACCTGGAACAGGTAAGGACCCTTTAATAAATATTGTACACACACAAAAGCCGCACACGGCTAGCAATACACCTGAAATAACAATGCAATGGAAATGCCAATCTACTTGCCATAATCAACAGCTCAATATAACAGTACATAATCACCGACATATTCTATCCAATGAATCAACCATGACTTTCGCTCACCGGCTAAGCCCTGTACAGTAGTAAAGCAATACTCAAACGTAAGATACTTAAGGGGAGGTTAAACCCCCAAAATGAAAAACACAGAATTATAAGTTAATATCTATATCTGGTCATTTATACATGCAAAATGACTGAAAAAAATATAAAACATTGAGGTATATACTAAAAACGTGCAATCTATGGCGGAAAAATAGTGAAAAAAAAAGCAAATTTTAGCTTTTTTTTGGGTATTTTGTTGCCCAAGATATCTCAAATGTGAGTACAACTTGAGTTATGAAATTTGGCTGTTTCATTTGTTAATATATGATAATGATTGTATACTAAAATAATTTTGATTGGTTTGATATCTGATTTTTTTTGGATTTTAACATACCAATCGAAAAATAGTTGAAATTTTTAAGGGGGGTATCTTAGCTATTTCTTAACAGTTTTGTATTTTGTTAACATATATCCTTTATTTTAGTTTATTTTAATGATCATTAAGTGTACAGCATGTATCACTAATAGTTTTTAAAAAATCATGGGCAACGTGCCAACATTTGTGTGAAAAATTAGGTTTTGAGAAAATTAAGAAAAAAGGAAGGAATTACACTTTTACACAAAATTTACTCACCTCGGTATCCCCCTGCTATGTAGGAATCATCTCTGGTATTTTCCTTTATTGATTCTATGTTCTGTGTCATACTTTGCAGCTTTCTTTTCATTAAATTCTTCATTTCAGCAGACTGTATGCGCTTTTCGTCAGTTTCCGAAATAATACATCCTTTCTCTGGTAGACATGTACTATGCGGGGGGAAGCAATTGCTCTACCCTCAGCAGACTCAGTACATGTAGGAGAGGCTTTGCTCTCAATATATTCAAGATTAGGATACCCTTATCAGATATTAACTGACAATGGTTCACGGTTCAGAGGGAAACTGATGGAGGAAGTTTTTAGGATTTTTCAAAATATTCTCGTCCGCACATTTTATCATCCACAATCGATTGGACAAGTGGAAAGATATAACGGGACTCTACTTACAATTTTACGTAAGCTCGCACAGGAGGAACCAGAATCCTGTGATTCGTTCTTACCTGCAGCTTTATTTGCGTATAAGGAGGTACCCTACCACTCTACTGGAATACCTCCAGCCACATTATTATTTCGATGACCCATCAAAGGACCCCATGGTTAATAAAAATCAGCCAGTCAAAATTATTTTTACACATGAAACTATGTTAAAAAAACTTGAATTCTGTTTGCTTCAGGGAAATGAATACGGTACCGAAAATTAAAATCCATGCATTAGAAGCAATATAGCATCACAAATATACCAATTTGCATATTTTACATATATAATTAGGTAAAAATACACTTACCTGACATACTTTAAAAATTTATATAAAATAATCCACAAAGGTTTTAGTGAAAATAAACATACAGAAATGTGGGCAAATGAATGTACTTTCCAGTGCAATATGTATCTAAAATTTGATATTTTCAATAAAATTCTTCATTTTTGGGGGTTAAACCTCCCCTTAACGTAAATGATCTACAGGAAAAAACCACTAGAAATTACACCACCGTTCTAGCGATATACAAAATAATCCTGGTCACAAGAATACCGGCAAGAAATGTAAACCACAATTGCATTCAAATAATCCCAGCAAAAACCGCTGACAAAGGGACCACGTCCTCTCAGGACGGCAGGCAACACGTCTAATGCTTTGCGCCAAAAGTTTTATATTCTCTTCCGTTCTGGCTCAACTGACCAAACCGGTTTTTTTATTCTAACAGCGTTGTCACTCTCCAACGTGACCAACTTAATATTTCGGCGAATGTCTATCCTGTGACATCCACCCCACCCCCCCCCCCCTTCCTTTCCCCTTAAGAAAGAAAACGAAGTTTTCTTCCACCGGAGGAGTCACGCCCAACCCCCTTCGGAATATGAACAAACAAAATGCCGAAACGGCACCTCCTCATCAACCTGGAGAATGCCAAAGTTGTCCCATACTATTGTCGTTCATGCCATCTCACACCATGCACCAAATACAATTTGAGAATGTACGAATCATCCCAGGTACTGGCAGTCGTGAAAAATAACAAAGACTGTCCAGACCTGGACTATGAAATACAATATGTGTTACAAATCAATTATTCATATCAAGGTATCAATAATAAGGCATAATCTCACAGCATAAACAACCTGGCTACATACTGTAAATATACATATATAATACCATGACTTATACATACATTGAATATAACTTTCATCCATATTGCCTTTATGGCATAGTGACACCTAAACCATATGACAAGGCATAGTAAAGTATCAAAATGACCCTTAAATATTACAAGACCATCAGATTCCATAGGTCTTTGGTAAATGCACGCCAGGCCTCCCTACTGTGCTCCTGCCTACAGTGTACCTGCCTACAGTATGCCTGCCTACAGTGTGCGACATAGCATAATACAGCATAACTATGTATTTTAACCATCAGCAACCAAGAACTACTTATTCGGAGTAACCAGGAGGACATGCACACCATCATAGCTGGCAGAGGCTGGAGTTGGGTTGGCCACGTCCTCAGAAGGGACCCTGATACCATCACAATAACAGTTATGCTATGGACCCCCGAGGGAAAGCGAAAGAGAGGCCGACCAAAAACAACTTGGCGGAGAACTGTGGAAGGTGAAATGCAAAGAATGAACCACAGTTGGGGCACTGTACGAAGGATGGCCGCCGACCGAGCAAAGTGGAATCAATTTGTTGTTGCCCTACAAGACGCCACCAGGCGTGATGGCCGCTGACTGCTTTGACGGTTGGTGGTTATGGATTAAAGAAGAAGAAGATGTATTGTAAAGCATTACATAACCTGTACAAGTCTACAAAATACAAATATTAATATCAATATCGAACTGGGGGTATTGGTCAGAGCAACTCAGGTTCGGTTCACGTCAACCGAAACACCTTACCAAACACGAACCCGAAATCTAACCCTAGCTATTGCTGAACTATTAGCAGATGGTTCCAAAGCAAGGACATATGCTTCTGCCTAACTGCCTTACGTGCACCCCAACTATTCACAAAAGTCGCCCGTGCCATTTTGGTATTGTCGCGCAACAACAGTACCTCTACAAATCTAACCGGCGCGACCTCATCAAACACACTTCTGAGTGTGAGCCAACTAGCACTCAGGGAAACGTAACGCACCCAAACTGTGCGATCACTAGCTTTCGAACCCTCGTATAAGTTCTTACTGCTCTTACTCATGTCACCCATGGCCTTGTGCACTCCCTGTACATTGCCGACGATTAAATCGGCAATCGGATCCTCAAGGACGAACGCGTTCACTCTACCCGAAAGTAACGGAGTATCCACCTTAATACTCTCCTGGGGGTAAGACTCCACTTTTCCACCAAACGTGGTGCACTTTACCGTTTTGCCTGTAAGGCAGGAGTCGTCGATACACGATCGACGCACCTCAGTTGTGGTGCAACCGGTGTCCCTCAACACCCGGACTGGTCTATTCTCCACCTTGCTTTCATGGAGAATCACCTTGCCAGTCTCATGGACTGCTGACAGACATGGTGCCGCATGCCCGCATTGAAGCACTACCCTCTCATTCGCGTGGAACAGATGGCGACAATCCGCACAGTCCTCACTATTGATTGTGTCTAACAACACCGCGGAACTCGCATGTTCGATCGGGGTAGTGCATGTGTCGGCACAATGACCCCTGCCATCAAAATTGGTACACCTGCGCTCTTTCTTCTTCTCATCGCGTGCACTTTTGTTGGAGTTTTTCGATGACGAAGACCCCGCATCAGAGTCAGAAGATCGACTCTCTGAGGAACCATTCCTCTGCTTCAAAAGTTTGGTTTTATACCAAAACCGGTCTTCGTCCCGAGAATCCCCAAAACGTACTTGTTTACGCGCTTGGCGCTCCTCTCCTTCACTACTACTTCTAAACTATCGGTTCTGCCAACTTGGCCGACCATTCCTATGAGATCGAAAATTCCCATAGCTACCTCTCCACTGCTGATAGGTGCTGGAAGGCTTCTCATACTTCTGCTCTTGGCCCCTGTCTAATTGATTTTGTAAAGGATGGAGCTGAACTTTGCCGACACTTGCAACTAAGTCTTCTGACAGACCCGACTTCTGAATAGGTTTGCCCGGATGGGCGAGGACATAATGGTGCCCCAATTGGGCCATGGACTCGATGTCCTTTGGTTGGCGTTCTTAAAAAAACGCCACCAACTCACTAGAACACGGGGACATCACCTTGTCTCGCAGCACTAAGTCTAGCAAGCCACAATAGTCCTTCGTTATACCCTCCATTTCGATCCATCTATTCAGCAGAAGCTTTATCTTTGAGATAAAGTTCTCAAAGTCCCCGTCTGCGCTTGGCATCGCGTTTTTAAAACGCGTCCGGTAGCCGTCAGCAGTCAGACGGAACTTCCGGAGCAACCTTTCCTTTAATTTGTCGTAATCGGCCCTTTCCTCTAAAGGGAGGCTATAGAAAGTCTCTATCGCAGGCTCAACTAGCAGCGTCGATAACATAGATGGCCACTGATCTCTGTCAGCCTTATATGCCACACATTCGGCCTCAAATCTTTCAAGGAAGAAATCTAAACTATCAATTTTATCATTAAAATTTGACAGACGCAGCCTAAAAAGAAGATGAGCCCCTCCAAGAGTCGAGTTCTGACCACTCGCACCCACTTCCAATTTCTTCAATTGTATTTCCTTATCCATCATCTTCTCTTCCAGAGCTATTCTCATTCTCTCCTTCTCTAACTCTAACTCTCTATCTATCTTCTTTTCTTCCAATTCTCGCTCTATCTTCTTTTCTTGCATTTCTCTATCTTCTCTCAACTTCTTTTCTTGTAACTCTTTTTCTTCTTTCATCTTCCTTTTTTGCAATTCGAATTCTCTCTGTTTCCACTCGAATTCTCTCTGTTTCCACTCGTTTTCTTCTTTCATCTTCTTTTCTTGTAACTCCTTATCTTCTTTCATCTTCCTTAACTCCTTATCTTCTTTCATCTTCTTTTCTTGTAACTCGAATTCTTTCCTTTTTATCTCTAGCTCTTCAGCTCGAATCTCTCTCTCCCGCTTCTGCTTCTCAATCTTTTCCTTCTCTTCCTTCTCCTCCTTCTCTTTCTTGTCCTTCTCTTCCTTCTCCTGTAAAGCTTTTTGATTTTCAACTGAATAAAATTCAGCTTTGGCATAGTCACTTAATTCTTTGGCAGTGTACCCACATTCTTTCCAAATCTGAATAAAAGCTTGTAGGTCCACGATGTACACTTAGAATGCTCACTACTATCTCTGGCTAAAGATTTTGCTACAGAAGTACTCAGTCGTATATATTACACTTATATCACCAAATGACTCTCTGGTTACAAAATATACAGTAATAATAGTAAATCTTGATATCACTACTCCAATATACACACATATATATATATGTCTGTAAGTATATAACACCTCACCTCTCACTGTATACACATCATCCACCTTTATCTCTTATAGTATATATAAAGAATTGCTGTGCCACTTGGCTACAGTCTCAAAACCTTTGAAAATTTGGTCTTTCTGACCACTTAGTCTCTTTGATATCCTCAACAAACTTACAATAGTCGACAGTTGTATAATAACAACTGATGAAAATTTCTAGTGCTCTGACACCACTAGACCAACTTGATACTCAATCAGCTTTTACCTCAAAGTCTGTTACTGGCACCCATACTGGTGCTATATTCAGATAATACTTCACTTACTACTAGTCTTAATAATATCTGTAATTCAAGTGTTTCTTATGGTAAAATGAGCACTACACATATGAAAGAAACACACACCACATTACGAAAACAAAATTCCAGTCACGAGAAATAAGATGATAGACCACGAAAAGAAGAGGTAGATAAATATATACACTGCGTGACTGTACACGAACGAAAACAAGGGATACATGTAAACGTATTTACAAGATAGAAAGATGGAACAAGAGAAAACACCACTTGAACACAACAAAAGAATTACTGGATGTACACGACAATATAAATACACACTACACGAATACACTTAACACCAACAGGGCTTGAAATGTTAAGCAGGGCAGTCGCAGGAAATCCCGTCTGCCTGACTCCACCACATAACAAACACAGCCACACCCTAAAAGAATTGGTATAATCCAATCTTTTCCCACGAGAGGCCAATAATGGATTAGGCTCACCACCCTTCCTCCCTTGAACACACCAATACAGTATAACACCAAAGACTCAACAAAAACTACAGTCAGCAACGAGGTACTGGAAGCTATCTCTTCACTGAGCACTGATGAACCACTGCAGTGAAAATAAACTAAATAACTTACCAGCAAAATTAACTCTATAACACTATAAACTAAATCATCTAATCACTCCACGTACTAAAGACTACAGGGAAAGATCTACTCCAACTAACTATTCACGTACATATATAGACAAACTAAGTCATACTCGGAAAATAGGACAACAAAAGGAAAGAAAACAATAACAAACCAAGAAGTACATAAAGAATCAGCAGTATATTACTATACAGATTAGGCTAAATGATAGTTAGTACCAGATAGAAAGGCAGACAAGAAAATTTACAGTTTCAGAAAAAACAAGAAAATATCAATATAATACATTATACAAAATCAAACAAACAATAACTTATCTGAAGGTCCAACGACGCTTGAGCAAGAAGTATCCTCAGAACTGACGATGATGATGAACACGGTACAAACCAGACTCCACACTAGAAAACGTACAATCCAAAAGAATCTAAGTCCAGGAAACAAGTTTCTCTAAACGTCTGTGTGTCAGTAACTCGCAACAGAGTTCCTTGTCAGGGTATGGTAACCTCTAATACGATGACTACACTGTTCTCTATGGTGCTCACATAGCACTGTCCACAATGTAAACAGAACTGTCCGACTTCTTACACGTCCAGCTGCACAGCTAGCATCACCAGTATATACGTCGTATAAACACGTGTAAGTCCCTTGGCCCTGTTATATGACTGTAACACGAAACGTTTATTTCACAGTTCGACACACTACGGATCACATCAGACTACAAGGTAACGTCAACTGGACCCCCGCAAGTCAGCAGGACACACTGCACAAAGGAATTCACCCCTGGTTGGGCACGTCTGCGTGGAACAGGAACGTCACAGGCGTCGGCTTTCACCCCTGGTTGGGCACATCTGAATAGTAAGGTCAAGTCAGAGGCGTTGACTTTCACCCCTGGTTGGGCACATCTAAATAGAAATGACCAGACCAGAAGTCCAACACGATGATTTGAGGTACCAAACACTCTATCAACCTCCTATCAACTACAATTTCCTAACAGCAATCTCCTTCCACCCTATACCGAGGTTGACCAAGCTATCTCCCATATGACACTCCATTTGCCGTCTGGGTCAATCTAGCTAGATGGTACAAACTCCCCCCCAAGCTCCGCTGCTCCACCTAAATCACTGTTAACAACCACCAATAAGACTATGAGATACACCAAACTGACCAGTCTGACGCACGCTGCACCCCTAGCTTATCACTTCAACACACCCGTATCTCGAACTGCAAACATAACAGAGCAAACAACTTGAAACTCAAATGTACAATACTTTAACGACGACAGACTGAAAAATATTTATTCATTGAAAAATAGCCATCACAACTGAAACACTGTAAGTAGGTCAGAGACCGTAATCGAGGTCAGGTCAAACGACCGTAAACAGTACACTACACTGACTGACAAACACACTGACTTTCTACTGGACGATCAAAAATAACTTACTCCCGTGAGTTGATACTAACTAGGAAGGCGCCAACACGGCTGCCAACTTCTAATACTCTGTGTGTACAATTCTTAATGGCCTGACTATAGCAAACACAGGCTCTACGACCTTGCTATCAAATATTATAAGATACTTCAAAACCACTGGCACCACGGTCTGTTAAATAGACACGCCATTCAGATGTCAGCTAGTTCGGAATTAATATTCCAAAATACAGGCCACACGGCCAAAATAATGGACAAGCCCACAGCTGTCAACGACTAAAACTACTTACACTATGGATTTTATGAATACTTTCATACACCTGACTCTAACCACTAGGGGACGACCATACCATACAGTAGCTGACATTAAATAACCAATAACACCTGGAACAGGTAAGGACCCTTTAAGAAATATTGTACACACACAAAAGCCGCACACGGCTAGCAATACACCTGAAATAACAATGCAATGGAAATGCCAATCTACTTGCCATAATCAACAGCTCAATATAACAGTACATAATCACCGACATATTCTATCCAGTGAATCAACCATGACTTTCGCTCACCGGCTAAGCCCTGTACGGTAGTAAAGCAATACTCAGACGTAAGATACTTAACGAT
The DNA here is from genome assembly GCA_024509875.1 of Oreohelix idahoensis. Taxonomy (NCBI): domain Eukaryota; kingdom Metazoa; phylum Mollusca; class Gastropoda; order Stylommatophora; family Oreohelicidae; genus Oreohelix; species Oreohelix idahoensis. The sequence goes on from JAMPIV010008736.1 coordinate 76,437, forward strand.
CCACAGGCAAAAAACCACTGAAAATTACACCACCGTTCCAGCGATACACAAAGTAATCCTGGTCACAAGAATACCGGCAAGAAATGTGAACCCCAATGGCATTCAAATAATCCCAGCAAAAACCGCTGACAAAGCGACCACGTCCTCTCAGGATGGCAGGCATCACGTCTAATGCTTCGCGCCAAAAGTTTTATTTCCTCTTCCATTCTGGCTCAACTGACCAAACCGGTTTTTTATTCTAACAGCGTTGCCATTCTCCAACGTGACCAACTTAATATTTCGCTGAATGTCTATCCTGTGACAATGCGCGTGTGAGTTATTCTGTAATATATGTGCCATTTGAGAATTCAGTTAGAGACTTTTCGTTAGCTCACATGTAAACCTTAACACTTGCTATCTTCACGTGCATCCTTATCATATCGTTTCTGAGCTGAGTTACAAACCGATGCTTCAGGATGCACTCGTGTACAAGGGCTACGTCTTTTCTCTTCTACACAGAGATCATGATATCAAATACTTGATGTAATCGATTTGAGATTTTCCTAACAAACTTCCAAAGCTTCTGGCAAAAGCCATATAAAGTAAAATCCAGCAAACGGGCAGATCGCTGTATACATATTCTGCAAATGTTAGCAACATCTCAGAGCTGGCTTTTCGCCAGCACCTATTAGTAGCTGGATGCTGTTATTCCACATCCTCTAATGTTTTTCCTAGATCGAGGGTCCAAGTCTGCATGGAGACTTAACTTCTTTCTCTGAAGCATCTACTGAGAGTCTTGGCAAATCATCATAGTTCTCACCTTTTATTGCATAGCTGCAAACCACATACTTCAAATGCACTAATTTTATATTCTTCCTGTTCTGTCGTAGCATGGCTCTATCTTGAACACTCCGTATGACGTCATTGACGATTAGTGTAGTAGCCTCGATACACCATTTACCGAAATGGAGGTTCTAGTTTTCTAGTAGTAACCACAGTTACAATGGGACGCACGTGGTATCAACAAAAACGTAAATATTGTCGCGTTTGTTCCCATAGATCCGTAGTTTTGGTCATTATAGGGACTTACCATCTGATGCCTGTAGAGAGAGGATGTACCATACCCTAAAGTTCTCTAGCCGACTGCAGAAAATGAATACGGCATGCAAAGATATTTTATAACAACGACTAGTAACTTGACAGAGGCCAGACTACAGTAATTGGGTGAAGTTTTGCAACTGAACGAATGACCACAGCAATTATTTAATCATGAAGGCATACTTCACAAAAAGCAACCTTGTAAGCAGGAAGATTTAGCTTCCAGCCCCACATATAGGTACATCGTTCATATTTTTTATGGTAGGATTTATGTAGCAGTCTTTAGCCAAAGACTTAGTTGGTCGTATTCATAATGATTTCTAAAGAAGTAATTCAGATTTAGGGCCGACGAATAAAAGGCTAGTCCAGACGGTCGAAATAAAGAGAAAGTTAAGTTTCTTTTTTTTATACTTACGGGCCTGAACATAGCTACATTGAATGACGAAGATTTGAACAATAAGACAAAATACAATAAAAAAAAATAAAATTCCAACATTGTAAGAGTACAATAATAGTTACACACATTTACAGTACCTTAACATTATTAATACTAAACAGGGCAAAATTATCTTTAAAACCTACATATGATGTTATATAATTATTTAAGAACATAACTAAATTAGGGTGGCATATAATCTGCACTCATGATGTATCTGAAAAGTCTGTGATTGAATGAATATGGACTAAGCGTGTTTTTTAAGTCGTGTGGAAGATTATTCCACCGATGAGCAGCAGAAAAAGCTAAACTTTTCTTGAATGTCAAGCCTAGGCTTGGGCATGTGTAATTTGTTTAAGCGTTGACTGCGTCTTCCGCTGTATTTGAAAATAGGCCACAGATACGTTGGTGCATTCTGTGGTAAGATTTTGTGAATAACTTTGACTTTGTTGAAGAAAAAGTGCTTTCTTAGTGGGTAATATGTTAAGACATGTAAATGGGTCTACACACTGTGTGAGGTTTTTATCTGAAACTAGGCGTACTGCACGTTTTTTTGTAATGAATGGTGTCTTTTAGTGTTGGGCATGGCGCAGCCATCACAAGTTGTGGAATAATAGTCTAGATGTGTTTTGTATTTATGATGTATAGAATATTTTTCGTGTCTCCTCATCTAAGAAATGTTTGATTTTAGCTCATCTTCATCCCATATGTATTCGTTCTGAAAAGAAAGGAACTGATATTAAAAGCAACAGAAAAGATTATATTCGAGAAATAAAATGTAAACACCCTCAGGGTTGTGTTGATTGCCAACCTTCACCTTCAACTTTGCTGTTTTGAAATATGAATGTCAAGTTTGTCTTTATCTAACTGTCGCATTTGAACTGAGATTTAGAATGTCATCGTATGTCGTATCAACTTTCGTGTAACTATCGAGATTTGAGATTGAAGACAATGTCCTGATTATTAAATGCTGACCAGTGGCTACACTCACATACACTATACAACTGTCACTCTACCACTATCCACGACTGGCCCCGAACTTTAGCGAGAAGTAGGTTCGGAAACGAAGGCGCAGCGGCCTTGGCATCCGTAAATACTCAAAAGGTATTAAAACAGCGACTACCACACTACCAAATGGGCCTTTGGTGTCAACGAAGCAAAGAAAAGCCTTTTCTGATGAATGTAAAAAATCGTTAACTGCTGTTTTTGTGGTAAAGACATGTTCGTGATTGTCGCAAAATTGGTTTCAATACATTGCAAAAGTGGCGTCATGTAATTTTCAGACCCTTCACCGATCGATTGTCACAGGGCCGGCCGCTTGCAAAATGGCGGTTTATCGGCAAAATGTCGATGAAACATCGACAATGATATATAAGAGCATAATGGAATCTTTGTGAAAAGGATATCACCTTGTAGTCCAGGAGAGGATTGTGTATAACTGTATATAAGGTAAAACGGTAGAAAGTTATCATTTACGGACATATATGCGTATTACGGCGGTCTACAGTTAAGCTGAAAGCCTGTAAACCCACTTCTGTTCTAAATACTAAAATCAACATAGAACAATTTGTGAAATTACATGGATAGGATAATAGAGATAGATCGGCTGTAGAAAACAAGATAGGATGGAACAGTATGGATAATATATAAGGCGAGGACGAGAAAGGGAAAGTTTCAGGCAACGCACAGATCGGGTGTAATCGCTGTTTCGAAACGGGATTTCAGCCCGAGTCTTAAGCTGTGACGTCAGTGCTCTCCGATACGTCCGCCAGAGACTTAAAAGTAGCAGATCGGTAAACTGAGAGGGACACAACGAAAGAGGTTTGAGACAGACTGAGAGGCAGAGTTCGCCACTACACATGTACCACCTGAATTGTGAGCGGATCGCCAGAAATTTTCAGTTCCGTGTCTGAAGTCTGAGGGTAAGCGAAATTATGATAACTACCGTGTATAATATGTTTTATTTCAGGTTCGTATAAACATCTCAACATATGCACGTAGAATATTCTTTGGTATAAATGTATTGTGATTTTTAATATGATTTAAACATGTGCTTTGTGGATGATTGTTGCTTGTACAAAAACGTATCACACCTAGCCCCACAGCCAAATGAAAATAATATTTATCATATTAAATGCTGTATCTCGTACGAAGATAAAGGCAGTCCCATGGCAGAGATTGTCATAGGCAAATGAAGTGTTAGAAGCCTCATCACGGAAGATACCGCTTTTACGAGGTTAGGTGACTAATTCCCTTCCTCGCTGCCTTTTCCTTCCCTAGTTCGAGCGCACAACTGAGTGCCCATTTACAGCTGGTAATCTGGAGTGTTCCATAGCCAGGCTTCAAGTCAACAACCATGTAGTTGTGCTGCAGAAGAAAGCAACCTGATCGCTTGGTCAGTCGGTCACTCACTTTATCGATTTGTGTATTAATTTTGTGTAGATGCTAGGAATGGCATCAGTATTTAAATTTGTACCTGATATGGTTTGGAAAGATCAAGTTATAAATAAGTAAAGGATGTACAGGAGCGGAATAAACCAGATGATGTTTATTACTGATAATGTTAATATTAATTCTGTATCATTGAAATGATGGCCATTACTATGACTGTATAACTTTGACATCTGATGACTGACTAGTCTGACGTATGTGCTAGTCAGTTACAATTAATTAAAATGTTAGTATTTCTGTATCACTGAAATGATGTCCTTACTTACTATGATTATATAACGGTGACATCTGATGACTGACTGGTCTGACATCTGTGCTAGTCAGCTACACGTCTAGCCAGATACTAGCCAAGGCTGATATGATGTTTCAGGTTCCATGAAATAACTCAAACCATACTATCACGTATCAGAAGCCTGTGTTGTTCATCAGAGGCAATCCCACAAAAGTGCAGGACCCCAAAGAGTGAACTTCAACTGGTCATTGGCATTCCTATAGCTGGGTCTACCAAGTCTGATATCTACAAAGGACAGGCGGTGTCAGCATTGTCAAGTTGGAAAGATAAGTGTCATTTAAGGCACTGATGAACCATATATGAACAAACAGCCAATAGTTGAAAACAGTATTCAAACCATAAAAAATTTCAGTTAATTGATGACAGTAATGTGTAAAGTCAGAGGACTAAGAACAGTAATATAGTTAAAGTGATTGCAGTTTTCAGTAACTTTATTATTCAAGATCTAGAAGTCTAAACAGACAAAAATAGTAATTGTGTGAATATTTTTTATATATTTAATGCTCTGTTCCAACTAGCAGAAATAGAATATTAGTGTAAATATTAAAATATTTTAACTGTACCTGAGGAATTATTCACTTCTTACATTTGTGGTTACAGTGAATGTTCATTTTAATTATCCCCTAGACAATAAGTAATCATAAGATAGTCACAGGGAGGAGACACCTTAAATCCTGGTACAACTTCTTACCAACTGCCCAGGGTTTTCACAGTCTGACTATTTCTATGATATCCAGACACCAGTGCTTATTTCTATGACTGGGGTATTACTTGTAAGACCAGAACTCGTTACTGGCATACTATCCTGGTAGCATTTGAGATACCTGGATTCTTACATAGATAAATAATTTTAAATAACCTCCCGCTACAGTAGGGGCTCGTCTGGGATATCTTTGATATTCCAGAGCCAACTTTCTATTTCTGCTGTGTAGAAAATTTGTTGTTGTAATATTTTTGGAAAGAGTAACAAAGTAGGAAATAAATTTTTTTTAGGATTACCATTGGGTACAGATAAAGAAAGCTGTTTCATATATGGTGAAGTTAGTTTAGTTAACTGTAATTTTAATTAAGTTAATTATATTGTAGTAATTTAGTTGAGTAAGAACGCTTACCCTACTAGACTACAGATACATCATAGCTGACGTGGTCAAGTTTAGGTCTGCCACACTGCAGGTGGGAAAACAGCTTGGCATGAGTGGTGATGCTCTGGTCCAGTATGTCACGACGGAATGTGAAAAGTATATGGACAGAGAAGAAAAGAAATTGGAAGCAGAAAGAGTCCAGAAATTTGAAGCAGAGAAAGATGCCCAGAAATTGGAAACTGAGAGAGAAGAAAGGAGGTTACAAGCAGAGGCTGAGAGAGAAAAAAGGAGGTTACAAGCAGAGAGAGACCATGAGCTGAAAATGAGACAGCTTGAACTTGAACTTCAGGCTGGGACAAGCACCCATGGTAATAGCTCACCTCATTCTGCGAATAGCTCGTTTCAGAACATGGCAAATGGAGCCATGAATTTCCACCTAGATCCATTTAATGACAAGGAGAACGCAATTGAGTCGTACCGGGATAGGTATGAAAGGCTAGCCTCTACATATGGACTGGAAAAGGAAAAATGGAGTTTAAAGTTATCTCAGGGATTGGGAGGTATTGCATATGATGTGTTTCTGAAACTCCCCAAAGAAGATGAGGAAAATTATGAAATACTAAAGCAAGCCTTACTTATTCGTTATGAAAAGAACTCAGAGGCATATAGGAAGAAATTTAGAACTTCTAAACCTCTACTGGGAGAAACATATAACCAGTTCTCAGCTAGGTTAGAAACGTATTTGTTGAAATGGAGTAGTTTAGGTAAGTATCAGAAAACCTATGAGGATCTGAAAGAAATGGTTATGTTAGAGCAAGTTAAAGATTCCATGCCTCAAGAAATGAGGAAATTCCTTATGGAACAAGGAGCAGAGAGGCTGGAAGACATTTTGAAAAGTGCAGAGAGATACCAAGCAGCTCAAGCTGAACTGGTAGGAACAAAAAGAAAGCAAGTAGAAGGATACAAGCCACCACCACAAAATACCAAGATTGACCAAAAGGAACAACCGTAAAGAAAAAAGCAAAGATTTGATAATAAGGACAAGAACCCTCAGACTCAGGAAAAGAAACACTATAAACAGGGAGATAAGTGGTGCAAAATTTGTAAGATGAGCAACCACAACACTGTAGATTGTAAAAGGAAAACTCATCACGATGTATGTTTAGCAACAGGGAATAGGACAGATATGATGGAACTGACAGGGAGTCAGAATAGCCTCCGTCATCCCCCTGTGAGTGAAGTCGTGACCGTGAACGGCACTCGAGTCATGTGCTTATATGATACCGGCCTGGATTTTGATTCAGTTGTGAGTTCAACCCTAGTGCACCCTGATCAACTTACCACATAAGTCGTGGAAATACAAGGGGCAACTAAGGGAAAAGCAACCATGACACTTCTTATAGCTAGGATCAATGTGAAATCTCGCTACGTGGAAGGAGCGATAAATCCGCAGTGATAGATGACCCTATATACCCGCTGATATTGGGGTGTAGGTATGTATTTTTGGGTGACCCAATAAAACCTGTTTTCATGGCAGCAGTCCAGACCAGGTCGAGCACAAAAAAGAGGAGGAACATCCTAACAATTCTCAGCCAGAGCAGATGAAGAAGGCTCAAGCAGAAGATGACACATTGAAGCCTTGTTTTTGGCAAATTGCCAAAGGCCCATAACCCTCCAGAGAAAGGAGACTTGTATATGAAAAATGGACTACTGTATAGAAAAGCTGGTACAGAACCTCAAGGACATGGACAGCTGGTAGTGCCAAAATCATACAGGGAGAAAGTTATGGAGCTGGCACATGCTATCACATTGAGTGGACACATGGGAACTGGTGCCACAAGTCAACGGATAGCTTGTCACTATTACTGGCCAGGGATCACGGATGATATCAAACGATATGTGAAATCTTGTCCAGAGTGTCAACGTGTAGCCCCCAAGCATAGGACTGCACCAGCAACTCTAGGAGAAATGCCAATCATGGGTACTCCATTCGAGAGAGTTGCAGTGGATATTGTTGGACCTCTCACCAGGACTAAGAGAAGGAATAGTTATATCTTAACTCTAGTTGATACATGTGTTACGTGCAGTTTTCATAACTGATAATGTAGTCTGTCTGTATACTTGTTATGTTTGAAAATATTTTGAATAGGATTTTGGGTCTAATGTATTTTTGATTAGAACCCTAATCTAAGGGCGAATACTCATTTTTTGCTTTGAGGGAAAGTAAATATGTAGTTACTCCTCTTAAAAGGTTATACCAGCTGACTGCTTAGGTCAGAGGTGATGCGAACAGCGCATGCCCGAACTGAGAGAGTTTGGAGAAGATTTCCTGTGCGGGAGGCCGTTTTGTTGAACTGGGTCTGTCAGACGAAATGTCTGGTTACGTCTCTGCATTGCCTCTGGGGATGGAAACTCTTCCACTGTTATTTAAAGTCCCCTGTGTTATTTCTGTTCCTCAGGAAGACGACAGTTGCTTCTAAGTTGTGTTAGGAATTCGAAGCAAGGTAAAAAACGAAACTTTCACACTTCCTTTGTAAGGATCATATTTTGAGTCAACCGGTGACGAGAGCTCACGAATGGTTGAAAGGCAGAGTATTCTACTTGTTACGCTCGTTGGAGCCATCTAAGACCGTTAGGTTTAGATTTACACACAGAAAACCAGGAGAATATATATTATTCTAAAACCCGCATGATTAGCGGTATATCTTTGAACTTAGACGCTTATGTCTGCAGATGAGGAATCCACAGTGTTTACTGTTTTATAGAGGCCTAATATATAACTATCTGGAGTGGAAGACCAGATGAGTTACCAGTTATTGCTATTATAACTTTGAAAATGAAAACTCGCCTGTTGTACGAGGGAGTTATATAAGACTATCTTCGAAAGGACAGCCTATCTTCGATACGTCAGATTAGAGGGATTGACTATGCTTTTTTCGTCGCCCGCCATGTTTGGAGCGATTTAATAAGAGTCAGAATGAAACTGTTGGATATTTATACAGTTATTTACCCGGTCTGTAATGTGGGGTTTTTCTGCTAGTTGTGGAATGAGAGATAAACTGGAGTCTGCAACACTTTGATAATCATATATTTACTGGAACTTATGTACATGCAATTGTAGTGAACTGTCTTCATATCCGCCATGTTCCTGTGTCATGCTTACATGGATTTGTCTACGTCTTGTTGCTGTGACTATAATAAATGGTGAAAAAACATATACAGCTGTTCACCTACATTTTTGACTCCATACCTGTAACACGTACACATATGGTTCCACCAACTCTATATCTACACCTTTCAATGTGATGAGTGCCACACACACCCTTGTATGCTACAGGTTGTGATACAAGTCTGCACTGCTACACAGATGTCCACCTTGACGAACTTTCATGTCACGCATTCGCTTTATATTACAGCACGATCAACCTATGCAGTATCACAAACTTTCATCCGGTATCAGTATTCATCCGGTATCAACATGCTCTATGTGGGGAGAGGCCATAGCCATGGCATCTATAGATTCTAAGCATGTGGCAGAGGCACTGTTGACAATATTCACCAGGTTAGGGTTCCCACATCAAATATTGACGGACAATGGTTCTCAGTTCAAGGGAAAGCTAACCCAAGAATTGTTCAGGATATTTCAAGCCAGACATTACCATTGCTCTAGTTATCACCCACAAGGAAATGGTCAAGTCGAGCGGTTCAATGGTACGCTCATTTTTATTCTCAGAAAGCTGGCAAGTGAAAAACCTGAAACATGGGATGAATACTTACCAGCCGCATTATTTGCATATCATGAAGTCCCACACAATTCCACAGGAATGGCACCGGCCACATTGTTGTTTGGTCGGCCTATAAAAGGTCCACTGGAAGCATTGCTGCGGACTTGGACAGATGAGAAGGCAGAGGAAAGTGTCACCTCATCAATTCAATATGTAAATGAGTTGACAACTCGACTGAAAACGGGCTGGAAATTGGCTAATGACAATCTTCGCAGAGCCAGAAAGAAGCATACTGAATACTATAACAAGAAAGCAAAGGATAGGGAACTTGCTGTTGGAGAAAAAGTGCTTCTTCTATTGCCCAGCAGTAACAACAAACTGCAGATTGGTTGGCAGGGTCCATATAACGTGCTAGAGTAATTATCGAAGACTAATTACAAAATTGACAAGAAGGGAAAAGAAAAGGTGTACCATGTCAATCTGTTAAAGAAATATTATGACAGGACATCAACGGAGGTAGCCCATATGATGACTCTTTCCATCGCAACTGAAATGAAGCATGAACCATTAACCTCAATAGAGTATCCATTGAGACCGACTGAGACACATGAACAAGTCAAAATTAGTACTCAGTTAACTCAGGAGCAGAGGGAGCAAGTTAAGAGGTTCTAAAAACACTTGCAGATGTGTTGACTGATAAACCAGGATGCACCAACTTATTGACATATGATATGAAGGTCATCGATCCAACACCTATCTGCATGAAGACCTACCCTATACCATATGCCAAGGCACAGGCATTGAAGGAGGAAATTGATTATTTATTGCAAGAACAAATCATCTCCAAGTCAGAATCACCTTACAGTTCAAGTTTTGTACTGTTGAGAAAACCAAGTGGAGAAGACCGACTCTGTATCGATTACCGGAAATTGAATGCGATCACTGAAACCCAAGCTGATCCATTACCGGATACCAATCAGCTGTTCTCGACGCTAAGTACTGCGAAATATTTCTCTAAGGTCGATTTAAGTAAGGGATATTACCAGATTCCTGTCAAACCCAAAATCCGACACATGCTGGCTTTTAGCAATTCGGATGGCCACTACGAATTTAATGTACTACCATTCGGGTTGAAAAACGCACCAAGCGTATTTTCAAGGATGATGAGAAAGTTGCTGGAGCCCTTGAAAAACTCAACCATCACCAACTTCATGGATGACATTCTCATAGCCACTGAAACATATGAGGATCATCTACATTCCCTATCACTGTTACTGGATAGACTCAGAGAGGCAGGTTTGACTGCTTGTCCAACAAAGTGTGTAATTGGATGTCAGGAATTAGAATTTTTGGGACACACAATTTGTCAGGGAAACATGTCTCCTGATCCCAAAAATACAGAAAAGTTAAGGAATGCACCTAGACCACAGACAAAAAAGATGTGAGGTCGTTTGTATCATTAGGTGGATTCTATCAAAAATACATCAAAGACTTCAACACCTTATGTGCACCTTTGACGGATCTGACAAAGAAAGGAAAACCTGACACAATAAAGTGGACTGCTGAGTGTGAGCATGCATATTCAGAATAGAAGCATAAACTCACTAGTATGCATATTCTGAAGTTGCCAGATATGACGCAAGAGTTTATAGTACGGACTAATGCAAGCAATCTAGGAATTGGGGCAGCGCTTTTTCAAAAATCTCAGACCCAGAATGGGGAACTGTTTCCTGTTGCTTATGCCAGCCGCAACTTGAACGCTGCAGAAAGGAATTACTCTACTATAGAGAGAGAATGTTTAGCATTGGTGTGGGCCATCAATAAGTTTCAACCCTATTTGTATGGCAAGCCATTTGTGGTCCAGTGCGATCATCAACCCCTGTCATTCCTGGCCTCATCACGTCAAGCAAATAGTCGCTTGCTAAGATGGTCATTATTGATTCAGCCATATTCCTTCACTATTGAATATATTCATGGAAAACAGAATGTGGGCGCAGATTTTCTCAGTCGCCATCCCACAGAGCTAGAGCAAGATAGAAGGAAGGAAAACTAACCTCGGAATGGTCGATTTGCAACTGTATTGTACCCAATAGTTAAGCTAGATATCATCCAGCTTAAAATATGGGGGAGCAATGTCGCAAAATTGGTTTCAATATATTGCAAAAGTGGCGTCGTGTAATTTTCAGACCATTCACCGATAGATTATCACAGGGCCGGCCGCTTGCAAAATGGCGGTTTATCGGCAAAATGTCGATGAGACATCGAAAATCGGCAATGATATATAAGACCATAAAAGAATCTTTGTGAAAAGGATATCACCTTGTAGTCCAGGAGAGGATTGTGTATAACCGTATATAAGGAAAAACAGTAGGAAGTTATCATTTACGGAGATATATGCGTATTACGGCGGTCTACAGTTAAGCTGAAAGCCTGTAAACCCACTTCTGTTCTAAATACTAAAATCAACATAGAACAGTTTGTGAAATTACATGGATAGGATAATAGAGATAGATTGGCTGTAGAAAACAAGATAGGATGGAACAGAATGGATAATATATAAGCCGAGGACGAGAAAGGGAAAGTTTCAGGCAACGCACAGATCGGGTGTAATCGCTGTTTCGAAACGGGATTTCAGCCCAAGTATTAAGCTGTGACGTCAGTGCTCTCCGATACGTTTGCCAGAGGCTTATAAGTAGCGGATCGGTAAACTGAGAGGGACACAACGAAAGAGGTTTGAGACAGACTGAGAGGCAGAGTTCGCCACTACACATGTACCACCTGAATTGTGAGCGGATCGCCAGAATAGTTCAGTCCCGTGTCTGAAGTCTGAGGGTAAGCGAAATTATGATAACTACCGTGTATAATATTTTTTTATTTCAGGTTCGTATAAACTTCTCAATATATGCACGTGGAATATTCTTTGGTATAAATATATTGTGATTTTTAATATGATTTAAACATGTGCTTTGTGGATGATTGTTGCTTGTACAAAAACGTATCACACCTAGCCCCACAGCCAAATGAAGATAATATTTATCATATTAAATGCTGTATCTCGTACGAAGATAACGGCAGTCCCATGGCAGAGATTGTCATAGGCAAATGAAGTGTTAGAAGCTTCATCACGGAAGATACCGCTTTTACGAGGTTAGGTGACTAGTTCCCTTCCTCGCTGCCTTTTCCTTCCCTAGTTCGAGCGCACAACTGAGTGCCCATTTACAGTTGGTAAACTGGAGTGTTCTATAGCCAGGCTTCAAGTCAACAACCATGTAGTTGTGCTACAGAAGAAAGCAACCTGATCGCTTGGTCAGTCGGTCACTCACTTTATCTATTTGTGTATTAATTTTGTGTAGATGCTAGGAATGGCATCAGTATTTAAATTTGTACCTGATATGGTTTGGAAAGATCAAGTTATAAATAAGTAAAGGATGTACAGGAGCGGAATAAACCAGATGATGTTTATTACTGATAATGTTAATATTAATTCTGTATCATTGAAATGATGGCCATTACTATGACTGTATAACTTTGACATCTGATGACTGACTAGTCTGACTTATGTGCTAGTCAGTTACAATTAATTAAAATGTTAATACTTCTGTATCACTGAAATGATGTCCTTACTTACTATTATTGTATAACAGTGACATCTGATGACTGACTGGTCTGACATCTGTGCTAGTCAGCTACAAGTCTAGCCAGATACTAGCTAAGGCTGATATGATCTTTCAGGTTCCATGAAATAACTCAAACCAGACAGGCACGTATCAGAAGCCTGTGTTGTTCATCAGAGGCAATCCCACAAAAGTGCAGGACCCCAAAGAGTGAACTTCAACTGGTCATTGGCATTCCTATAGCTGGGTCTACCAAGTCTGATATCTACAAAGGACAGTCAGTGTCAGCATTGTCAAGTTGAAAAGATAAGTGTCATTTAAGGCACTGATGAACCATATATGAACAAACAGCCAATAGTTGAAAACAGTATTCAAACCATAAAAAATTTCAGTCAATTGATGACAGTAATGTGTAAAGTCAGAGGACTAAGAACAGTAATATAGTTAAAGTGATTGCAGTTTTCAGTAACTTTATTATTCAAGATCTAGAAGTCTAAACAGACAAAAATAGTAATTGTGTGAATATTTTTTATATATTTAATGCTCTGTTCCAACTAGCAGAAATAGAATATTAGTTTAAATATTAAAATATTGTAACTGTACCTGAGGAATTATTCACTTCTTACATTTGTGGTTACAGTGAATGTTCATTTTAATTATCCCCTAGACAATAAGTAATCATAAGATAGTCACAGGGAGGAGACACCTTAAATCCTGGTACAACTTCTTACCAACTGGCCAGGGTTTTCACAGTCTGACTATTTCTGTGATATCCAGACACCAGTGCTTATTTCTAAGACTGGGGTATTACTTGTAAGAACAGAACTCTTTACTGTCATACTATCCTGGTAGCATATGAGATACCTGGATTCTTACATAGATAAATAATTTTAAATAACCTCCCGCTACAGTGATGTCCATTTCTAGACATCGATCCTTTCTGCGAAGGTGACAGTCGTTGGGTTTCAACAAGCCAGTTCATGTGACGGCAAAGAATTAATTTCAATTAAGCTTGTAAGATGACAGCAGGAAAGAGGTGTGTCTCCAGTCTTCGATGTTATTATCATTTCCATTGTTTTTTTTTTTGGGTACAAGGGTTATCTCACTATGCTTCCAATCTAATGGCACATGTTGGTGGAATAAGCAAACCTGAAAGACGGAATGTTGTAATAGCTTCCGGACAGAAGTGCTACGAGGACATTATTTGTGATAATGTAGGGAGCTGTAGTGCAATCATTACTGCGAATCGACGGATATACCAATTCCATATTTGGAAAGTGACCTTTTAAATTACACGCCGAATTCTCCTATGAGGAAATTTTTTTAATAGACCCCATCAAACCACGCTAGATTGTAACTATTGGCCGGCATTCGAGATGTAAACATAACAACATTTCTGACTGAGCCTGGTCTAATAGTAAACAACGTGAGTGAGACGAAAGTTGCACTATAACCTGACACTTTAGTCAGGTGACAGCACTGTGCAATTCAACTCGTTAGAGAGCAGCCAGACAGCCAAAGTAAAGAATAATATCAGAATTCCATTTATCGAACCGGTCCTTGTTTGAGCATCTTGAGGACTTTTATATATCCCAGGAAAACTCTACCTTTATTAACGCGGAAAACCAGAATCCTAGAAATCTGAACACGAAGTCAGAGTCGGAGCTTATTGTAAAATAACAAGCCAGAACACGTGGAAGAGGCATCTTAAACAAGTTGCCTTAACTATTTCTCTGAGCCAGAAGTCAGTCTGTGATCCCAAAGACAATTTGGTGTGAGTTGTACATTTATAATTCTATATTTTATATTATTAACACTTGAAAAAATATGTATATATTGACATGTGAATATTAATATGTGAAAATTGCTAGTGGATGTCCAAGTCATACGACGCTGGCAATCTCAGCATATAGAATGATGATTTCATGAATGTCGCGTTTAGATAGGTTTTAAAGTTATTTAAGGTCCCGCCTGAGTATAGGGATGGTAATAATACGTGAGAAATAAAGGTGAAAGAAAATAGATTTTCACGAGTGGATAGTTTAAGGAGAAGACCTGTCTCTGGACTGAGTAGTTTCTCCAGTCCAGCCTATCTATACGACTCTAATTTAGTATAAGACAATCTGAAGAGCCACCAAACTAAAGGATTGAAAGATCTGATAATCTCCCTTGAAAGACTGGCCGAATGCTTCAAGAAGTGCACTATCCAGTGGATACCAGCCCATTGCAACATACCAGGAAATGAAGAGGCAGATAGACTTGCTAAAGAAGGAGGTGCCTTACAGCAAAATGATATAGAGACAACTTACGCAACGGCAAAGACCACTATAAAGGCTACATTCAAGTCCAAATGGGAAAGAGAGCACCCGGGACATTTGAAAAATGACGCATATCATCAACTATCCAGAAAAGAACAGGTCATCATTTTTCGACTACGCACTGGGCACAACAGATTGAGATACCATCTGTACCACAAATACAAAATTGGTGCAACAGATCTCTGCACCTGCGGTACCAGCCCGATGACAGTCGAACACCTGCTGCAGTACTGCCCAACCTACAATAATGAACGGGGTAGCATATGGCAACAACCCACTTCTGTCAACGAAAAACTGTTTGGAGATGTCGGGAACCTTGAGTTGACTGCTGCCTTTATTAGAGTCATAAATGTGGAAGTCTGAAGGCGAACGAGGAAGAAGAAGAAGAAGAAGTATAAGACAATCTTACACCTTCCTGTATCTAGAAATATAATTTAACTAAACACATACACAGACAGCTATGCGACCACAAGATGCATAAACGTGAAAGCTATGGTTAAATTGGGTATGGGTCTGACCAACACACAAAGTTTAGTTCTTTTGTTTATAATCAATAAACTTTACAACATCGAATATCTAAAAGATGAAGATCAAATACATCAGAATTACATATATAGAAAAATAACAGAATATCTGTGCCCTCCCCTCATTGAGAAGAGAAGAACCCAACAAGTTAATAACCCCAAAGGTTAAAGGTTAGCACTAGGTTACAGTATAGACAGTGAAGAAAAAAACGAAGTTCCTACTGAATGCCAGCCAATAAAGTAAACAATATTTAAACAGACTTTAGATGATATAATGTTTCCTGTAACAAAGAAAATGTTTCACTCTCTCTCTCTCTGTCATACGTTGCCATACATTCGCTTCTTACCTAGTCTTGGTGAAGAAAATCTCTTGGACATATAATCCATGAATAATTATATAAGATCTAGTGTTTTTATCTTCCGAATTCGGCCCCAGTCCCTCCACTAATAATTACATTTTATAAGGGGGACGCCCAGTTTGGTGGTTGATTTCTAGATAAACAATGTCACATTGAATAGTTAATGCCGACGAATATCTAGATCTTGTGTTCACAGTAAACAGTGGGGAAACATCTGATTGCTAAAAGACTGTTGATTATTGTTAATTGTTGATGATGGTAAATCCTATCGGCTGGCTCTGGTGAGTGCAGATTCTGAAATAGCGTAACTCTTCTGGATAAAAATCCACTTGGATACGACTATCAAAAGTTGGGAGAATTGTTATTGGTGTTACGCCACAGTGGGCTGGAAAAAATTGAACAGATATCTGGGTATTTGTAAGTTCAGTTAACTTTACTATTTTAAAATGTCAATTATTCTCGTTGGCAAATCCTGTTCCCACATGAACTTGGGGGATGTGTAAGCCAAGACAGAGACATCATTTAATCCAATCAGTAAATGAAGAAAAGGACAAAAATATGGACCAAAATAAAGCAAAATAGACCGCTGGTCGCCGTTGATCAAGTCATGCCTAAGGATGGAGAAACATTTTGAAAAAAAAATGCTTCTGATAAAATATCTACATATAAGCACACGGTGTCTCTAGCCTATTCTTAACCGGTCAGGTTTTTGCTAGCGCCGCGTCTTTAGACCAGGTGAGAGTATGTGCCCTCTCCGTTCCATCTGCGCGAGGTAATAATCAGCGTACAATGTCAGTTACTATTTAATTTATCCATACGCGCACTTTAACAAATATCGCCTGTCGCTAAATAGCTGTCAGACGGTCGGCGTATGGTATTTAAACAACAGTCACTTACTAAAACTACACAAAGTGAAATATACGTGAATTCTATTCCGTCAATTATCCGTCACCTAGCATTTTAATCCAGTCAGCTAAACCGTATCTTTCTGTGTGATAAAGCAGGTGATACAATTATCATTAGACTGCACAATTAGTACACAAATAGCTACGCGTTATTTTCCACTGGTTCTAACACCTAGAAAATCACTGTGAATTTAAGATGCTAACTATTTAACACTTGAATACGCTTAAGCACAAATTTATATTACCAGAAAATCCAGAATTAAATCCCCACGAAACCATTAACACATCTATTCCCAATGGTTCTAGATAACGTGTTTTAGACTATCTGAAAAATTCTGAGCGACAACTGATAACTGATTTGAGAAAGACGCAGTTTTTATACCATAATGTTATTATGATCTCTAGAGGATGTTAAGTTTCATACTCTTAGTGCATAGCAGAAAATCTGGAAAATACGTTTCCCAGATAAAGGGTTTCCACGGTCTCTCTGTTCGGTGTTTCTAACCGACAACAAAGGCTTAAACCGTGAATCGGGCTTCCTTCTGAGATTTTCTCCGTTTCTGTAGATCAAACGTCATTTTTTCCTGTATGTACGAACATCAAAGGATTCTCAGGGTTTGTTTTAGCCCATGCGAATACTTCAAAAGAGGACCGTTGTTTCCACGTGCATTTTTCTGATATCTGATGATTGACAGATCAGCTCGCGTGAGAAACTCAGGTAAACAAACCAGATTTTTCTCCCCGTTATGCTGGCAGGACGCGGGAGTTAGTAATTTGTCTGTTTGTTTACGTCTCAAGGAAAAGAGGCGTGGATTAAAAGTGAGTAATGCAGTCTGTCAAATGATTGACTTTACGAACGAATCATAGAACTACAGCGAGGTCACGAAAGGCTGTCGGATACTGTAGGATATATTTCTATTATACTTCACAATGAACAACCAGTGCCAGGGCTGGTGACTGCTTTATGCAAGTTTCTTATAGAGAACCAACAGCAGAGTCTTAAGTTACATATTGAGTAGGGAGTGAATGATGAGAGAAATGATATGCATATTTATTATATTGTTAACCTTTTCAACCAATGTAGCAGTAAATGTAAACCTATTCAGTCTAAATGTAATGAACGTTTCCCGCTCACTGGGATTAAGACTAATTTTCAGAGAGGGTAATGTTCTGAGGTAGATGGGATGGTGGAATGAAAAGAAGAGGGGCAAAGGAATGTGTCACGGAAAAAGATAATACTCAAGAGGGTATTTGTTCTCTTCGTTTGTGACACTAATCGGTGGTACCAATTGAGAGTACTATCTGTAGAACAAGTGAGAGTATAAATGACATCATCATCTGACAGGTCTTAGAGATGCTGGACCAGATTTGTGGTTACTCCCTGAAACTTCTTGGAACGTGTCACAACTTTAATAATTGACCAGTGATGATTGAACTAGTCATCTATCTGCAAAGAAAGAAAGATCAGCGGGAGCAGAAACCATTAAACTATTGGCAGCTAAGTAAAACTTAAAAGCTGCCATGGGAACTGTCCATTTTTCGAAAACCATAACATCACCCTGTGATGAGTTTTTAAAGAATGATTCATTTTAAACTGTTAAACATAACTGATTATTAAATTTTTTATTTGTGTATAAACACATTTAACGTTGATTTAATCATTTTGAAAGGACTGAACCTGTATGTCTCAGTCATCTTAAATACACTTAAAACAGAGCTACTAAATTAAGATTTCGCTGAATTAAATCAGCTGGCGACTTGAACGAGGTAATTATAAGATAAATCATTAAAATCCATCTTCACAAAATGCGGCTGGAAAGATACAGAGTAACGTGCTCAGACTCATTCAGCATCGTTCTCAATTTCTTAAATGCCTTGTGAAAATTCCCTAGAGGTAGAAGCGTTATTATCCTTATATCTATAACTCTGCCAAGAGTACTCTTGTGCGAAGGTAAACACCTTGGAAGACGCACATTAAATACTCTAGGTTTTGGCCACTGTTAGGCCACTACTGCAGAGCAAAGGGGAGGCAACTCGTGACACAATGGTAGTAAGTCATTCTTAAAAATATACAAGGTATTTCTATATAGTTTATATTTATATTCCACGTAGCCATCGACAGTTTGTTATTATTTCTTATAATATTGATATCCTTATATTGATCTGTCTAAAAGAAATGAAGAAATTCTTCAGTGATAAGCTCTCAGCGTTATGGTTGGTACTGTTTCCTCTGTGTGGCCTTAAACATAGGCGGATCGTATTCTTAATTTAGAAAAAAAAAACGTAGCTGCTTCAATAAAACCACTTAATTTCTGTCTTTCGCTCACCTCTTCACTGTTCATGCTGGTAGTTTCTTCATGTGTCGCTATGGAGACGTAAATACACACATACATACATACATACATATAAGAATCTTTATTCTCCAGAAAATACATTGATATGTACTGACATGATATAATAAAATACAACACGGCATATAGGAGAATCATTAGAATTTACATAAATTCATACAGCGTTAATGAGGGCTGTTACAAACATACTCAGAATCTTTATTATCCCAAAAAAATGCATTAACATGTACTTGATATAGTATAAAAACACCATATCATATCGGATAATCATTTAGAGTCCGCAAGTGTGCCAAACCACTGCACCTCAAGGAAGAATAGGGACGACTAAGTAAGTATATACAGTATATATGTATATATATATATATATATATATATATATATATATATATATATATATATATATATATATATATATATATATATATATATATATATATATAAGTTGCTGTCGTTTTTGGCGGTGTCATAAGACGTATATCTATTTAATACTTTTTGATGATCTAAGTTAGAGAACTGTTTATTAACTCCCTGGGACAGGTTGATTTGGGGTTATCTTCCCTTTGTTTTATTCATTGTTATTGACCTGTCTTAAGACGGGGTTAGCTTTACTCAGATCTGTGCTGTCTACACATGCGCAAGTTTTTGAACGCGAACGGAGAGACTTCCGTCAGGGAGTGATGGTCTGGGTTCTGACCGGACTAGTATGTCCGTAGTACTTCTCTGCATTATCTGGGGGAAAGATAGTATTCTGTGTGACTGAGATGTCAGTGATTCTTCCCAGAGTTATTCTGTTCGTCAAGAATGACAACAGTTGTTATTTGTGTATTTCTCGGATTCTGTCAAAGGTAAACGAAACTTAATTATTATGCCTAGTTTGCAGAACATTTTGTGGCAACCTGTGAATAGAGCTCACAGTCCTTTGAGATGCAGAGTCCATTATTTGTAGTCGATGTGGCCAACTAAGACTATTTGTCTAACTGTTATACAGAAGCCCAGTGAAGATATATTATTATGAAACCCGCATGTTGGCGGTATGTTTTGGCATGGATGATTATGCCTGCCTATAAAGAATACACAGTTGTTTACATTATTATAGAGGCCCGACATTACGGCCGATATCTTTGAGCAGAAGAAGATGTATCTGGCGTGTTATGCCAGATGAATTGCAGCATTATTATTATGCAATTGGGAACTCGCCTTTTGGTACGGCGGAGTTGGTTAAAGTACCTGTCGCGCTAAGTCAGTGGTACGTGAGCTGCAGTATGAACTATGTGTTGAAGGACAGACCATTGTCAATAACGTCCTGATAGATGAGTGGTTCAAGCTTTATAATGCCAGATGTTTCGACAGTCATTTCCAGTTTATATGATGTCCTTGATCCTTGTTCATTTGACTGTAACTGTTGATGTCCCTGTGTGTGTCGTAAATAAATGATGGAAAAAAGACACAGTAGTTCAACATTCACTGACTACTGCATGTGATTGTATGGGTACATTGTCTACCAGTGAAAGAGCCTAAACGCATTCGTATTTTCTACGCCCACATCTCACATCCATCCACATAAACTGCATACTACACATTCTGAGCTGTATGATGGTTGATTGTCAACACGACACCTTGTCAGCGCCTCAACGCCTGGTGAGCTAATCATGCACAACAACGCTGTTTGGCCCAGGTCGTACTGACTACGTACACACAGCGTTATACAGTCACACGGTGCAGTGACATTGAGGTAGACTTGAATAGCCTTCAACATTGTGGTGGCGCACCGATACAATAACATTACCCAGTTCACAGAAAAACAGCCCTTTATCTTCTGGTGGCTAGAAAATATCACTCTACATTTGTGGTGGCCAGATCAGTGGGTCTAAGCTGCGCATTGGACTGATTGAGGACATTATCTGATGATAACACACATTCATGGTGGAACTACAAATTGGAAACTGGACAAGATGATTTATACTGTTACCCAGTACACAGAAAAACAGCCCTTTATCTTCTGGTGGCTAGAAAATATCACTCTACATTTGTGGTGGCCAGATCAGTGGGTCTAAGCTGCGCATTGGACTGATTGAGGACATTATCTGATGATAACACACATTCATGGTGGAACTACACATTGGAAACTGGACAAGATGATTTATACTGTTACCCAGTACACACAAAAACAGCCCTTTATCTTCTGGTAGCTAGAAAATATCACTCTACAATATATATATATATATATATATATATATATATATATATATATATATATATATATATATATATATATATATACTATAAAAAGGGAGTCTTGACTTGTAACAATTTGATGTTTTGACGTCACAAATAAAACTTATACTATCAACTCGTATCCAGCATTATTACTTTTTCAACTGTATACTATTCCCCGACTAAACGTAAAGGTTTGGACATCGTCTGAGCCAATTCATATCAGTTCAACATAAGGTTAACACATCAAAAACTGCATCCGAAATTCAAAAGAATTATGATACAGTTGATCCATTTCACTGCAACATCCCTTGAAATGAAGAGGCTCACAGATTGACAATCAAAGGGGGAAAGCTACCCCAACTTGACACAAGCATAACTTATTAAGAGGCCAATAGTTTTATCCGGCGCAGATACGGGAGCGAATGGGGAGCAGAATATCCAGGCCACCAAAAAATGATGCATAATTAATTTTTTGTAATTTTCAGACTTCGCACAAGTCATAACAGATTGGGGTGCCATTTATTCAACAAACAAAAGATAGGAACTAATGATGAGTGTTACTGTGGCACCGACAAAATGATTGCTGAACATATACCTTAAAGGTGCTGTTGTAAGGCGACCTTATTCTTATCGCTATCTTATAAAATCTTAACCGCACACATAAAATCTTGGGAGTCACCGCTCGGGAACACAATTGTTAGGCGGCTGCTGATTGGCTGGGAGCGGATAAACACGGAACGCTGTCGTGAGCCGCGAGACTGGAAGTCATTTAAAATTGCTGGTTTGGGCTGCCCGACTATGTAAGTTCATATAGGCCTATCTCTTTAACATCACAACTAGGTAAAATACTGGAAACTGTTGTTAATAAAAGAGTTAAATTCTACCTAGAAAAAAATCAGTTATATAGCCCAAACTATTCAGGTTTTAGAGCAGACAGAAGTACAGTAGACCAGCTTGTAAGATTGGAACATGATGTAAAGCTAGGTTTCAAGAGGAAAGAGAAAAAAGTGGCAGTCTTTCTAGATGTGCCAGAGCATATGATGAATGTTGAAGAGATGGAGCTCTTTACAAAATGAAGAAGATTGGCATTACTGGTAAAACCTATAGATATCTAGAAAACGTTTTACAGGACAGGTATTTTGCTGTACAGGTGAATAATGATAGGTCAGAAATATATGAACAACAGAATGGGATTCCTCAGGGATCATTGATTTCTCCTTCAATTTTCACTATAGCTGTAAATGATTTAGCAGATGAATTTAACGACATTAAGAATGCAATATCACAATTTGCAGACGACTGTGCCATTTGGCGATCTGGAATAAACTTGGACCATATTTACAAAAAAACTTAAAAAACAAATAGACAAAGTTTCAGAGTGGAGGAAAAGTTGGGGCTTCCAAATTATTGTAAACAAAACAGTAGGTATGATATTCAGCAAAGGAAATTTAAAAATAAAAAATAACAAAATCAATATAACCATTAAAGGACAGAAAATATGTACTTCTTCAACAACAAGATTTCTGGGCTTAACTTTAGATAAACAACTAAATTGGAATAAACATTTAGATAACTTAGTAGAAAGCTGCAGGGAACCCCTTAATATACTAAGGATAGTAAAAGGTAGTGGATGCGGGGCCAGCAATAAAATAATGCTTATGTTCTACACGTCTTTCATCAGGGGGAAACTGGATTATGCCAGCATAGTCTATGACTCAGCTGCAGCTTCTAACAAAGCAAAACTAGAGAGGGATTTAAAATGCAGCCATGAGAACCATTAAAGGTGCATTTATATCAACATCAGTAGAAGCGCTAGAAGTAGCTCTTGGCATACCACCCCTTGGTCTAAGACGGAAAGAACTAAAATTAAATTATTGGAGTAAAGTAGCACAAGAAGTGACCCACCCAGCACATAAAGCATTTGTCAAAAACCAACCAAGTGTATGGGACGTCCTGTTAAATAGAGATAGATTTCCAACAGGGTGGAGAACTATAGAAGATCTAACGCAGTTCAAAGAACTATCAAATACAATTAAAAATAGTAATAAATACAGAAAGGAATTACAAACTACATATCCTGGAGATAAGCGAGAGCAGATGGACAGGGATGGGGAGAATAAAAACAGCTACAGGGGAAACAGTACTTTATTCTGGTTGACAGGATGGTCCGCACAACGAAGGTATAGTCATTATTCTGAAGAAAGGAATGGAAAGGTCTTTACTAGAATGGAAACCCATTAACAACAGACTAATAAGAGCAAGACTGAGAGGGAGATTCACCAACACCACAATTATACAATGCTATGCACCAACAAACGACAGCGATGAAGAGATCAAGGACGAGTTCTATCAACAGGTACAACAGAAAATGGAAACAGTACCGAGGTACGATCTTATTATAGTAATGGGAGACCTAAATGCGAAAGTTGGAACACACAATAATTATAACGAAAGAGTAATGGGGAAATGCGGCAGTAAATAAGAATGGGGACAAATTAATAAGCTTCTGCAGTATTAACAGCCTGGTCATTGGAGGAACACTTTTTCCACACAAAGAAGTGCACAAGTTAACATGGGAATAACAAATGGACGAGACAAAAACCAGATAGATCACATAATGATCAATGGCAGATGGAGACATGCACTACAAGACGTGAAAGTAAGAAGAGGCGCAGATGTGGGAAGTGATCATCACCTAGTAGTAGCAAGACTGAAGGTAAAACTCAGAGCTGCTGGACCAGATGTAGTCAAACAGAAAAGATACAACATCACTAAACTTAAGGATCCCCTCACCAGAAAAGCGTTCGTGGTTGACGTAAAGAGACGATATCTGATTACCAAAACCCAGGAAAGAACAGAGACCGACGATGTCGACCAGAAATTCAACACCATCTCAACAATATACAAAGAAAGCAGCAAGTCATGCTTGGGATTCCAGGAAAGAAAGAGCCAAGACTGGATAACACCAGAAACGCTAAACACCATAGCGAAGAGAAAGGAAATGAAAAGAAAGAAAACAGAAGCTAAGTCTCCCAGGTTAAAGGCAATATATAGTGAACAGTACAGTCAGCTGGACAAGGAAGTAAAACGTCAAAACCGTGCTAACAAAAGGACATTTCTGGATGACCTTGCAAGACAGGCAGAAGAGGCAGCACTGAGAAATGAACAAAGCACAGTATACAAAATAACTGTAGCTAGCAGTGGAAAACGAGGTGCAAACAACATAACGTTAGTAAGAGACAAGCAAGGAAATATCATCACCACAGCACAGGGGCAGGAAACAAGATGGGCAGAGCACTTCAGAGAAACACTGAATAAGGAACCACCAGAGACTAAGCTGAATGTTTCTGAGGCTGAAAGTGACTTAGATGTAAATACAGACATTCCACGAAAAGAAGAAATCATCACAGCTATCAAACGGCTAAAAAATGGAAAAGCGCCTGGTCAAGACAATCTAAATGCTGAGCTATTCAAGACAGACCCTGAACTAGCAGCAGAACTATTAGAACCACTATTTGCAGAAGTCTGGGAAGCTGAGACAACACCAACAGAGTGGAGTAAAGGAATAATTGTCAAACTGCCCAAGAAGGGTGACCTTGCAGACTGCAACAACAGGAGAGCAATTACCCTCCTCTCAGTTCCCAGCAAAATACTAGGCATGATAATCATCCAGAGAATTTCAAAAGCAGTTGACCATAAACTGAGGAAAGAACAAGCGGGCTTCAGAAAGAACAGAAGATGTGCAGATCATATATTTACCCCCAGGAACATTATAGAGCAGTGCTCAGAATGGCAGAGACAGCTGTACATTAACTAGGTTGATTTTGAAAAGGCTTTCGACAACATACACAGGGACAGCCTATGGAAAATTCTGAGGGCTTATGGAACTCCCAGCCGCATTGTTTCCATCATAAAAAGCCTCTATTCTAACTTTATATGCAGTGTTGGATCGAGTAATGTAACTTTTGAAGTGAAGACAGGAGTACGACAAGGATGCCCCTTATCAACAACATTATTTTTGACAGTCATAGATTGGGTGATGTGCCAGACACCGGAGGGCAGTCCAAGAGGAACTAGATGGACAACGTTTTCTACACTGGAAGACCTGGAATATGCAAATGACATTGCACTACTCGCGCATTCACATCAACACATTCAAGACAAAACCGATAGACTGAATAAGTATGGCCAGCATGTTGGCCTGAACACCAATTTGAAGAAGACAGAGGTCAGAACACAAAATGTGGGCAATCCTGAGCCAATAATAGTAAGGAACCAGAAGTTAGAACAGACAGACACATTTACTTACCTAGGATGCATAGTAACACCTGACGGCGGAACAAGCAAGGAAATTAACAACAGAATGAATAAAGCGAGAACAGCCCTTGCTGTTCTCAACAACATTTGGAAGTCTTCCCAGTACAGCACAAACACTAAATTAAGACTGTATGAGAGCTGTGTACTTTCTGTGTTTCTCTATAGTGCGGAATGTTGGAGAGTAACAGAGAAGGAAATGTCGAAACTGTCCTCCTTCCACACAATATGCCTATGGAAAATTCTCCGAATCTTTTGGCCAAACACCATCAGCAACCAGGAACTACTTATTCGGAGTAACCAGGAGGACATGCACACCATCATAGTTGGCAGACGCTGGAGTTGGGTTGGCCACGTCCTCAGAAGGGACCCCGATACCATCACAAGAACAGCTATGCTATGGACCCCCGAGGGAAAGCGAAAGAGAGGCCGACCAAAAACAACTTGGCGGAGAACTGTGGAAGCTAAAATGCAAAGAATGAACCACAGTTGGGGCACTGTACGAAGGATGGCCGCCGACCGAGCAAAGTGGAATCAATTTGTTGCTGCCCTACACGACATCACCAGGCGTGATGGCCGCTGACTGCTTTGACGGTTTGTGGTTATGGATCAAAGAAGAGAAGAGAAGAGAAGAAGAATAAATACAGAAGCAAAATACCACCCTGGGAACTAAAATCACCAATCGTAGACTACTCACTTACTGAAAAGATCAAACAAAACATAGAAGATAAGGAAGTTAAAATGATAAGAAGAAAGTTCATAGATCAACTAACTAAACAAAGTCTGGCCGTCTACACTGATGGATCCAAGGGTGATAGTGGGCAACTAGGTGCCGCAGTTGTAATACCACAATGGGGATTTAAAAAAGAGCTACAGTGTAACTAAAGGGGCTTCGATTTTTACCGCAGAGATGGTAGCAATTCAAAAAAGTTTAGAAATAATCGAAGATAACCCACCAGAAGCTGTTACGATATTTACAGACTCACTATCATCACTACAAGCACTAGAACACCCAGGTAAATGTAGCCGGCCAGACATAAAAGAAGAAATTCTAGCTATTAATACATCACTAGGGAACAGAGGGTGTAGTGTGAGGCTAGTGTGGGTTCCAGCATACATAGGTATTGCTGGTAACGAGTTGGCAGATCAGAAAGCCACGAATGGAAGAATAAGTAAAAACAATATAAAAGCAGGACATGGAAGGTCGGAAATCAAGAGCCAAGTGAAGATAACTATAAACGAGGAATGGAAGACAACATGGAAGAAAAGTAGAAAAGGCAGACTCGCTTTCAAACTGCTGAAAGAACCAATAAGGACGTGCCAGGTCAGAGAAGAATTAAAGATACCATCAAACAAAAAATGTCGCGTCTCCGTCTCGGTGCAGCATACTTTATGATAGAGGAACCACACTGCCAAGAATGTCAGGAAGAGAATGACATAGACCACTTGTTATGTCTAAATATCATAACATTGGTGGTCTACGATCACTTCCTGGTTTGATGTTTACAGACGGTTGTCATGAGTTTCCGGAAGTGACGTCTTGACGGCTGCTCAAGAATAGTAGCAGACGTGAGCGTGTTAATCTGGGACACAAAGGCGTCTCTGCCTTATATTCCGCTTGTGTCTTTTGACCGATATGCAGGGCTAGTGTCCGTTGGGACTAGATTTTAGAATATGTCCTTCGTTGGAGGAATATTATTACCACACCTGCAAGATATATATTGCCTGCACTGATTTATGCCTGCAGTACTTATTAATGTCAGTTTAAGTTAAGCAGTGTGTGTGGAATTCTGTGCACGTAAGTTTTGACAGGACAGTAGAGACATGTGCCTAGAAAGCTTCAATGTCGAATCCTACTCAATATGGAGTATCTGTGATTAAACGTGTGATCTGTCAAAAGCTGTTAGGCCTTAGTGTCTGAGTACCTGTGTTGCGGGCCAGGGAGTATCGAATGTTTGGCCATAATTAATATTCCATAAATACTACAATGGAGTCTATAAGGATAACCCTGGAAGGGAACTCAGCAGGCCAAGATTTCTAATAAAGAGTGTCTGATAAGGGTGGATTTGTGCTGAAGTGGTAACTTGCCACCCTTATCGACACCTGGTGTTAAAGTGTAAGATGTAGGTGTCTTCTCTGATTTAGGATGTTGCTGTGTATGTGGTAGTGGAACAGTTCAATGGGTTATCACACAGGCAACATGACGTGTAGAGTCATAGAAAGGGTAACTTCGTTGTATAAGTTTCTTTCATTTATTGCACGCCACAAAACAGTCATGATACTTATGACATCAACATGGTTAACGAGTTCAGCAAGATGATATGGCACATTGAAAACAATTTCTGTAGTCAGCAATGATAGCTGTTGTATATATGCGTCATAAGACATCACAGTTCAATAGATTCAGAAATTCATCAATCATCGAGTGCTAGTTCGTGAAGCTGTATAAATAATAATAATTTCTATAACTTCTGCAACAGTGTCAGCTACAGATCTTCAATGTTCATAAACAATAATAAATGCTCCCATTCTGATGCTAGCAGATCAGTTGTATACAATAAGTCCGTTCACTGTCTGCACGTGAATAGCATACATGGGCTACAGGTCAGCTCGACCTTTATAATGTTCCTAAGTCTAACCATCTGACTTGGACGTGATCTCTGATATAACGAATCCTGGAACACAGACAACAGTCTTGTTGGTCTAGAGCGACCCATATATATTTAACTAGTTCAGGTATACAGATACTGGTGACTTAATCCTAGTCAAAGTACCTCTCCATTTTGCATCACACAGGCGAGCAAATAGGCGACAAAATGACGAACCTCTAGATGATAGCATAAAGTTCGATACAAGAGGAATTACCTTATTTCGGAAAATCAACCATGAACATATGCCTCCAGGCAGGCTGCATAATACTGGGAAATAGTCTAGTTAGCTAACTAACTCACTAAGACACTGTATTTCCCTCAGAGAATCACAAGACGCAGTTGCGTCTGCTCGCTTCTTAAACCATTTCTAAACTGCCCCAACTGGGCGGAACACACAGAACGAACTCCCGGTTTGACATGCGCAGAACGACAATCTCTGAGTTGCCGTTCACAATAAGACGATTCGAAGAACATTCGAGATAAAAGTCTTACACAGTCGCGCCTTTTATGGTCATGAAAAGAAGCGTTAAGAAAGGTTTCAGACATCTACCATAGTTGACTGATACTACCAAATAAGGAGATGTGGTCACGCTTCGTTCAAGAAATTATAGACCGAACGTGTCTCTATACAAGAGAAGGCAACTCCTAACAAATTGTAGTCTCGATAACTCGGATTATGTCCCTTTGACCATAGAAAACATAATACACACTTCAGTCAAAAAAAATGATCATACATATGAAAAAATGTTTATACAAACGAAAAATAATAATGATCCGTGCGTAACATTACCGCACCCTCCCTGGAAAAAAAAAAATGGGACATTTTTTTTTTTTTAAATCCTGGAGCCGGAAAAAATCTAGGCTCCTAACGCACGTATGATGCGTGGATATATACCTAACAAATTAGCTCAACGCATGGAGCGACACTGAGATCATATCTCAGATCCTTAGAGAAAAAATTTATCTAAGTATACGCTGATATATTCCAGGAAGGTGCCACCAACACACGCCACAATGATGGCAACAACATAATGACAATCAAATTATACTCATACCAATATATGAAATTAAATATATTATGTGTTATCATACAATGTGTTGCAAATAGCGGTGTAATTTACTAATATACCGCACTATATTATTACATTATATAAAGTAACAGTAATTAATAAGTAATACATGTGTTGCTCTTCGGTGACATAAAACATTCAATAGAAGAAGATGTGGACATCATCCGCTCCCAATGTAGGACAGGACTTGATATCCTCAAAGTTCCACAATGGACATAAACTCGCAGACTTCAATGATGTGCTGCGAAAATATCAATAACACAAATCTTAAAGACAACTGGTAAATTTCTTAATACAATCCTGAAAATAATTTATTTAAATGTGGCCGAGTGATCTTTTGGCCCGTATATCACTAACTAAGCCTTCTTAGATAATTACATGGTACAATGTTATAAATTTCCCTCAAAAAAAAAAAAGTGAGACAAAATCTACTAACATGTCATTATAACATTGGACTGTATATCAGGAAATATATATATATGACAGAAGAATCATGTGGAATCGTGTGGACATCTGGACAGAATGTCTGCCATTACATTATCCGAACCACGGATAGCTCGAACCGAGAAATGAAATGGTTGAAGAGCTATGGCATAACGAGTGGACCTCGAGCTCTTCAAGTTTTTGCTCTGAATAGCAGTAAGCGCTTTCTGGTCGGTTTCCACAATGAAATGTGCGCCTAGAAGAAATCTTTGTAACTTCAGAATAGACCATACCATAGCCAATAACTCACGGTCTAAAACCGAGTAATTCTTTTCTGCAGCGTTTAATTTCCTAGAGATATACATCACCGGATGCAAAGTATCAGAATACTCCTGCATTAGTGCTGCCCCAATCCCTGTTGACGAGGCGTCACTTCGAAGAACAAAAGTCTTCTCAATAGTAGGTAACTTAAGAATAGGTGGAGATGAAAATAGGGCTTTAACCTGGTCCAATGAGGATTGACATTCTTTAGACCAGCGGATCAGATTAGGCGACCCTTTCTTCAATAAAGTAGAAAGCGGTGCCATAATGGAGGACAGATTCGGAATGAATCGTCCGTAGAATTGAATCAAACCTAATAGACTCCTTACTTGTTTCTTCGTCTTAGGGACCGAAATGTTAAGTATTTTTGAAACATTGTGGTCCTCTGTCTTTAAAAGACCATGACCAACCCGATGACCTAGGAAAGAAATCTCGCTAAATCCTATAAAGGCTTTAGAGGGTTTTGCAGTCAAGTTATACTCGCGAAGAGTAGACAGTAATTCGTATAAACCCAAATAGTGATCTTCCCAAGAATCACTGAATAGACAGATATCATCTAGGTATGCTATGACATCTGTACGATATGCGAGAATTCGCCGCATCATGCGTACGAATGTAGCAGGGGCGTTCATAAGACCAAAAGGCATGAAATTCCATTGGAATAAACCCCTAGGTGTAGAAAAAGCTGTAAAAGGTTTGGCACGTTCAGTTAGCGGGACTTGCCAATAACCTTTAGACAAATCTAGTTTGGTAAAGAATCTAGAATTAGAAAGTTTATTGAGTAGCTCTTCTAATGAAGGCATAGGTTCAGCATCGAACTTCGTAACTTGGTTCAATTTGCGATAATCTACGCAAATGCGAATGTTATTATCCTTCTTTCGAACAATAACCATAGACGAAGAGTATGCTGAAGTGGATGGTTCAATGATTTCCAAACGTATCATTTCATCCAACTCTTTTTCGACTTGAGACTGGAAATGAATAGGTATTGGATATGGTCTGACTCTGATAGGATTGTGATCAGTTAGCACAATGTCATGTTCTATGACATGTGTGTGTCCCGGGATGTCTGTAAGAACATCCTGAAATGTTTGCAACATCGAAGAAACTTGTCGATGTTCCTCAGCGGAAAGATTTGGAGAAACGGTCACGTTTTTCCAAGATTCCGTAGAATAAAGTGGGACCATAGAAAGAGGAAGATTGACATCAGAAAAAGTAGTTTCCTCATCCTGTATAACTGACAGAGATGAGTACTGACCATGAGTTGCTTGTGAATTGTCCGTAGCCTGGAAAATAGGCTGCAAATAGTCAGGTCTTTCATAAAATTCTGTGAGCATATTTATGTGGAAAGTTTTATGCTTTCCATCAATATCGACAACATAGTCGACATCAGAAATTTTGGAGACTATTGCATATGGACCTTTCCATGCAATTAGAAGTCTGTTCTCCCTTGAAGGAAGTAGAACGAGAGCTTTGTCACCTGGACAAAGTTGTCGTAGACATCTATTCTTATTTGCAAACTGCCTTGCCTTTTCTTTAGCAAATTCTGAAGACGAAGTTGCTAGTTTGCATGCCTCGATGATCTTTTGCCTAAGAGCAATGACGTACTCATAAGAAGATTGAGTCTCATCGCTAATATTATCGGCAGTGATTAGATCGTGAAGTAAAGACATAGGGCCGCGCGGTTGCGCGCCAAAGACAAGTTCAAAAGGGGAAAACCCCGTATGTTCATTGGGGACCTCTCTATACGCAAAGAGAGCCGCGGGTAAGACCCTGTCCCAATCCTGAGGATGATCCTCAGTTATTTTACCAAGTAAAGTTTTCAGAGTCCTATTTAAACGTTCGACCAACCCATTAGACATTGGGTGATAGATACTGCTGAGAGACCTTTTAATGTGTAGCATAGACATTACCTGTGACATAGTGTCTGATATAAGTTGAGTGCCATGGTCTGACAATATTTCTCCGGGAAAACCCAAGCGAGAAAATATCAGCCAAAGAGCGTCTGCGATATCAGCAGTTGAGATGCTCTTGAGAGGTATTGCCTCTGGCCAACGTGTGCACATATCGACACATGTAAGGATAAATTGATGTCCTCTAGCCGACTTAATTCTAAAAGGACCGATAATATCTATTGCCATTTTTTGAAAAGGGCGAATAGGAATGTCAGCAGCCTGGATAGGCGCAGCATGTCGTGGTCCTTTAGATTTGACCTCCTGACATACTTTGCAAGAGCGACAGTACATTCGTATGTCCTTGCTCACAAATGGCCAAAAGAAAGCCGCAAGAACCCTCGACTTTGTACGGGAAAAACCCATATGTCCAGCACATTGCGAGTCATGAGCATGTTGCAATATTTGCAATCTCATGCTCTTAGGCACAAGAATTTGTGAATGAGTGGACGTAGTCGAGTCTTGTACCATACGTACAAGTACGCCGTTCTTCATAGAAATCCAAGATTTCCTATTAGTGTTCTGATTAGGATCACCTTTTTTTGCTAGAATGAAGAATTTTTGTAAAGAAGGATCTTCTTCTTGCAATTTGATAAATGAGTCACGTGTAATAGTCAAGTGACTATCTTGGTCATTTAC
Source organism: Oreohelix idahoensis (assembly GCA_024509875.1). NCBI lineage: Eukaryota > Metazoa > Mollusca > Gastropoda > Stylommatophora > Oreohelicidae > Oreohelix > Oreohelix idahoensis. The sequence continues at coordinate 109,158 of JAMPIV010008736.1, forward strand.
TTCATCATTATTAGTTAATGAAGTTTGAGGTGGATCCAGAGCATGTGCTCTTGTGACCACCGCATTGGTAGCTTCAATGTTTTGCTCTTCCCAAACAGCAATCTGCTGTGGGGTACATTCCCTAACTCCGTGAATACGACCAATAATAAGGTCCGCAATAGGGTTTGGAAGTAGACACGCGTGGACCTCTCCCGTGAAGAAAGGAGTAGCAATGTGTATTATAGCAGTAGGATACTTTTCTAACGTGCCACCAAATGTGACACATTTGATGACTTTTCCTGTAGCACAGGATGGATCTACAAGAGATTGCCTAACGCCGACAGTAGTACATCCAGAATCAAACAACACTGAGACTGGATTACTATTTACTAGCCCCTTATGTAATATAAGAGAACCTCTCCCATCATGAGCAACATTAGCAGGAAGAGCGGGCAAAGGATGACCACAGCTTAGAGTACTAACGGTTTTCGGATCAAATAAAGTACTGCATTGGATACATTTATTTGCCCTACCAAAATCAAAAGATGAGCATCCGATAGCATTATGGTCTTTATCATTATTAACCTGTTTATCTGCTCCCTGAGATTCTTGTTGAACAGAGTTTGTCTGTTGATATCTTTTTCTCTTATGTTGCGATCTACCGCGACCATTATTGCCTCTGCAATTATCATTAAAGTCCCTACTGTAATTTTTATCCTGGTTTGAGTTCCAGTTTCCATAACTGTCATTACTATCTCTATGCTGTTGAGAACCTCTATTATCTTGGTATTTTCCTCTATACCGATTACCTTTGTGAAAATTTCTAAAGTTAACCGGAGTAGAATAACGTGTAGTATTAGGTTGTCTCCAGTTCTGGGAAGAAGAATCACCCTGGAATTGATCACTATGGTTCTGGGCATAATTACGATTACTCTTTTTATTGAAATTTTTCTGGCTACCCTGAAATTTACGCATAAAATTTGGGCCATAAGGTGCTGCCGAAGCAACTGGCAGACCTTCTTTCACCTTAGAGTTACTAATGGTTATGTGCGGATGCGCAGTAACATACTGGCTACAGTATTCTTCCATTTCTTTTATGTTTTTAGGCTTACGCTCATGAAGAAAAGATAGAAAAGCTTCATTAACAGAAGACATAACCTTATCTCTAAGTAGTAAATCCATAAGAGCTTCAAATGTATTTTCTGTCTTAGACAACTCAACCCATCGTAAAAAAGTAAGACGGATGCCTGAGATGAATTCAGAGAATTCAACTCCAGTTTCTGGTAACATGGTTTTAAATTTAAGACGATATCCGTCCTCGTTAAGTTGGTACTTCTTTAACAATGCCGCCCTGACAACCTCATAGTTGTTTTTGTCAGGCACATCTACCATACTCAACAAAGTCAAAGCATCACCTCTAAGTATCTTGGACAGATGATACACATATAATGTTTTATCTATATTATGCACATTACATGCACTTTCAAATCTATCTAGATAAAATGTTATATCATCGATTGAGGGATTAAATGCTGGTAGATTAAGCTTGAAATCCTTAGCATTAGTCTTATTTGACACCTTATTTGCATCATTAGCATTACCAGTGTTCAATAACTTTAACTTCTCTAACTCTAAAGCTAAGACTTTTTCATCATGTTCCATTTTTGCTTTTCTCTCATCAGCCTCTCTTTGTAACCTTCTTTCTTCAGCCTCAGCCTGTAACTTTCTTTCTTCAGCCTGGGCCTGTAACTTTTTTCCTTCAGCCTCTATTTCAAGTCTCTTATTTTCAGCTTCTTTTTCAAGTCTCTTATTTTCAGCTTCTTTTTCAAGTCTCTTATTTTCAGCTTCAGCCTGAAGCCTCTTCTCCTGAGATTCTGCTTCTCTTTTTTGTTTTTCCATTTCCATTTGAAATCTTTTTTCCTCCACCTGCATCTGCAGTTTCTTTTGTTCTATTTCAGCCTCTATTCTCTTTTGTTCAGTTTGTTCTTTCATTTTCTTTTCTTCCGACTTCAATGCCTTGGCATATTGAACAGTCGCAAATTCTTCTAATTTATCACCTGTCTTCCCAAGGGCTTTACCCTGCTCAATAAAGTACTCAAATGTAGACATGATGTCCAAAATGTGAGTACAGAACCTGAAATAATTAATTATCTTATTTCAATGTTAAATAGCAACAAGACTTAATAAAGTGCTTGTATAATCTCTATGTTGAACCCAATCTCTGTGGGAAACAGGAGTTGACACCAACTTGTATTATCAAATGTATAATAATATCACAAGTCACCTCTTAATTAACAGTGCACTACCCAAATCAGTGCATAATCATCAGTTATTTATCATAACTGCACTACAATAGTGCATAAGCAAAAAACACCAGTTTGTTATGATAAGTGCACTATAGACCAATAGTGCATGAGCATATATCAACAATAGTGAAAGCTAACTATGCAAGAACTATGTAAACAATAACAAGACAATGTAAACAATAGCAAAGGTCACCAACAATGTAAACAATAACAAAGATCAAAGTCAATGTAAACAACAACAAAGATCAGAGTCAATGTAAACAATAACAAAGATCAGAGTCAATGTAAACAATAACAAAGATCAGAGTCAATGTAAACAATCAACAAAGATCAAACAATACGAAAACATTCGCATAAGTCAAATACACAAACAGCAAAACTAAAAAGAAATATGCGAAGATATGACTAACAAATGACGCTACAGTGTATACACAAAAATATACGTAAAGAACTGAATAATAGCAAAGGGGAGACCTACAAATACAAACAATCGAAATCGAAACTAAAAACACAAAGAAAGAGAGAGAAGAAAAAAGAAAAAAAATATATATATACAAGAAACAAAAATAAAGCACAACTCGTCACAACTAAACAGATATAGCAACGATTGTCGCTAGCAAATTTCACTGTAGGAAATTCGCACAGTCCCTAACGAAAACGCTAACAGTAGAACCTCTGTGACGTGGTATCTTCTACTGTAAGACTCCGCCCAACCGAGAAAACCCGCTGAAATATAAACATATAAATATACAAATAACAAATAACATATAACATATAAACATGTATCATGAAAACAATAGGAGAAAGTGTGAAAGTACAGAAGGCTCAGTTAGAACATAAGGGCACAGTTCACAAACAAAACAGGCCACTTAACTTCTATAAATCCAGCGTCAGCACGGTGCAGAACAGGATGTAATCAGCATTCTGAGGATAATGATCCAACGTTGATTAACTTCTGCTCCCATAAACAGCCATGACGAAGGAAATGAGCTTCTAATACTGCAACAGTTGTTACGGCACTTGACCTTCTGAATCTTCTAAATTGATTTAACCGGCACTTGACCTTCTGAACCCGCAACAGTACCCCTGAGACCGGAACAGTTGTTACGGCACTTGTCCTTCTTTTCACCAGATCAGGAAATCCATTCGCTCGGTACTTGTCCTTCTAATTTTACATAAACTTCAATATTGCCGAGCAGCGCCGGGTAGTTTCAAAATCAGCAACTGTCAGAAAATCCGGATACTTTCAATAAAATTTCTTGTAAGGTGGTAGTTGATGCTGTAGTTGTATCTAGTATGATGATGATGTCTGGGTTTGCTGACCCCCTTGATAGCTGGAATCAGAGTGAACCAACCTATGGCCACCAAAAATGATATGGTGCGCCAAAATATCAGATGATAGAACCAGCTCTGGCCACCAAAAATGATAAGGGTGGATTTGTGCTGAAGTGGTAACTTGCCACCCTTATCGACACCTGGTGTTAAAGTGTAAGATGTAGGTGTCTTCTCTGATTTAGGATGTTGCTGTGTATGTGGTAGTGGAACAGTTCACAGGGTTATCACACAGGCAACATGACGTGTAGAGTCATAGAAAGGGTAACTTCGTTGTATAAGTTTCTTTCATTTATTGCACGCCACAAAACAGTCATGATACTTATGACATCAACATGGTTAACGAGTTCAGCAAGATGATATGGCACATTGAAAACAATTTCTGTAGTCAGCAATGATAGCTGTTGTATATATGCGTCATAAGACATCACAGTTCAATAGATTCAGAAATTCATCAATCATCGAGTGCTAGTTCGTGAAGCTGTATAAATAATAATAATTTCTATAACTTCTGCAACAGTGTCAGCTACAGATCTTCAATGTTCATAAACAATAATAAATGCTCCCATTCTGATGCTAGCAGATCAGTTGTATACAATAAGTCCGTTCACTGTCTGCACGTGAATAGCATACATGGGCTACAGGTCAGCTCGACCTTTATAATGTTCCTAAGTCTAACCATCTGACTTGGACGTGATCTCTGATATAACGAATCCTGGAACACAGACAACAGTCTTGTTGGTCTAGAGCGACCCATATATATTTAACTAGTTCAGGTATACAGATACCGGTGACTTAATCCTAGTCAAAGTACCTCTCCATTTTGCATCACACAGGCGAGCAAATAGGCGACAAAATGACGAACCTCTAGATGATAGCATAAAGTTCGATACAAGAGGAATTACCTTATTTCGGAAAATCAACCATGAACATATGCCTCCAGGCAGGCTGCATAATACTGGGAAATAGTCTAGTTAGCTAACTAACTCACTAAGACACTGTATTTCCCTCAGAGAATCACAAGACGCAGTTGCGTCTGCTCGCTTCTTAAACCATTTCTAAACTGCCCCAACTGGGCGGAACACACAGAACGAACTCCCGGTTTGACATGCGCAGAACGACAATCTCTGAGTTGCCGTTCACAATAAGACGATTCGAAGAACATTCGAGATAAAAGTCTTACACAGTCGCGCCTTTTATGGTCATGAAAAGAAGCGTTAAGAAAGGTTTCAGACATCTACCATAGTTGACTGATACTACCAAATAAGGAGATGTGGTCACGCTTCGTTCAAGAAATTATAGACCGAACGTGTCTCTATACAAGAGAAGGCAACTCCTAACAAATTGTAGTCTCGATAACTCGGATTATGTCCCTTTGACCATAGAAAACATAATACACACTTCAGTCAAAAAAAATGATCATACATATGAAAAAATGTTTATACAAACGAAAAATAATAATGATCCGTGCGTAACAGTGTCCAAGCATTGAGCTTAATGCACTGAGAGAATAGGACGTCTGTGGGACTGTTCCTGAAGAAGATAAATAGTAAATACAGTATATTTCCCCCCCCCCCAACATTTATTGGGGGACAAGCTAAAGGAAGCAGAAGCCAAAATTTGGAAGTCGAGAATTTTTTTCAAGATGGCGACACTGATCGTCTGTCTGAATATTGCAAGCATGGAAAGGATTTCGAGCTATAATATCAAGTAACGTGCCTCAAAGTCTCACAAAAGTGTCTTGCTATTATATATAAGTCAGATGAATTGACTATTTACGTTAATTTCAAGGATGTTATCAGGAAACATGGACCAGAACGATGTCCGTTATGTTTCAGTTTCAACTAGCCTAATCCTAGGCCTAACCAGAGCTTAAATTTACGGAAGAACACTGTATTCCTTGCTTGAAGAAGTCTCAAGGAGGATTTTTTTTTTAGGCAACAGATAAATAAATTTATCGTTACATACAGCGTGACTGTAGATAATATCTGTTGGCCTGGATTTTATTTTCACAAATTATTGTTTTTATTATGTCATTGTGTTTGTTCTAGTGGGACACTGGTGGGACTTGGTTTGCTCATTAAATACCGCGAAAGCTAGGTCTAATGAGTAAATTAATCGTTCTGTAGGTAGTATCTGTGTAATTCTTATTGAGGAGCCAGTATATTTTGCTGGTTAAGTAAAAGAACTGTGTTGCGTGCATATTTTGACGCACATTTTACAAAAATTGATATGGCTATTTGATATGGGAAAATATAGACATGCATTCATTTGTGTATGAAAATGCTGTCTATGGTAAAAGCGAGATAATCCATGTTTGATTCACACTTTTGATTATAGGAGTAATCGTTCTGGATATTGATCCGGCGCAAGGATAGTGCGCTTGCGTTTGTACTTATTTTTTAGGGCCAGAAAATATATTAATTTGCTTATTGTGTTTATGGCCTGAATTCATATGTATTACATATTATTAGTACAAGTAGAATCAGTCCTATATTGTATATTTTGGATGGGTAGGAGGGACTAGATTCTTGTATTCCGGGTCTAGCGGAAGTATGAGTTGTCTTGACAAGTCGTGAAGAGTTCCGATGTACTGCTTACAAATGGCGGGGTACGTTTTTTTAGAGCTGGTCCTTTCGTCAGGAAAAAATGTCTTACGAAGTGGTATTTCTTCTGAAGGAGATGGTGTCTCTACGATAGTTTGTGTTCGAGACTCTCCTTATGTCAGTATATAGATGATTCGGACTCCAGGTAAACCCAGCTCCTATTTTGATGATCTCTCGTCGGTTAGGCCTAGCTTGACTTTTGGTGCTTCGTTATGCTAGTGTCGTGTTTGGTATCGACGAAGATGACAGATTTTCCTGCAGCGGTTATGGCTACGTGAAATTAACCTGATCACCGTAGAGCTGTATGGAAACATTTATGAAATCCTTTATATACCCATTACAAATTAACTCTGGCTTATATTCTCCTCCCTATGCATGAGTGAACGACAACTCAGGGAGGTAGCCATGTTGGATTTCGGTCATCATATGTTTTGATCACTGCCAAGAGAACAGATTATTTATCTTATTATCGGACAGTGACAGAGAGATCTCAATCCTGCTAGAAACCCCCTTTCGTGGTTTCATAATCTATACTACAAACTATGGACGTCAAGTAACTTTAGTTATTTATCGATTCCTTCACTGACGCGTTTAGTCAGATAGGGGAATGCGGCCATAATGTATCATGACATTGAACTTTGATGTACTGCCATTATTTCTGAATGTGTCATGACTTCAGATCTGCTATGTATACCTACAAATTGATATGTCAACGAACCATGATGTACTCGTATGTCCCAGTGTGTACGTCTGAATAAATTGAGTAAACTAAGATTCCAGCAGTCTGCATTGGTGCCTTGTAGACAAGTGTGAGTGGTTATATTGGTCAGCACACGAACAGCACACCATTCGCGGTAATCACACTCTACACTTCTACTTCATACATACACCATCCTGCGTCGGCTGAAGTGACCAAGTTTAGGGCCTGCTTCCCCTGGAGCCTTTGCCTTCCCTAACTCAGGACTAGGGTGAGTTACCCATTTACAGCTGGGTAGACTGGAGCATGCCTGATCTCAACAACACACCACTCTTCCTTACAGAGCAGACAGACTGATACTTTACAGTGGTGTACTACAGGTGTAGTAAGAAATAACGTCTTTACAGTGGCGAGCCAGATTCCTGGGTCCAGCTTACGCAGTTTTGTGTTGAGAATCACAGTTTACAGCTGAAAGAACATTTGTTTGAACACATCAACACCAGTAGGACAGCTATACAGTCGATGTCAGCTTGACCTGTATTACCGATAGGATGCTGTATCTAGGTCAGCGCTTGTTGACAGTTTTTTCGCTGTACAGACAGTATTACACAGGACAGTGGTATCAAGTGTAGAAAATATCTGGAGCAATATTGTTGACATTTCTCAACGTACAGAAGAATCACAGTGTTGTTGAACATAAAGTGCATAGTTCATCGTTGGATCTTCATATGCTCAAAAGAGAAAAAATTGACAGTGTAATAGTTTAGAATTAAATCTATTACTGAATAAAGTGGCAAGTTATTATTATTTAAATAAACTGTGCCTGCTTTACAACACTATACCTGCAACACATTCCATTCATGACATAAATGATATTGTATGCTATATGCTATTTATGCTTACATGTTATTTGTTATGTATTAAATTAGTTTATGTTCTGTGTGACTAGTACAAGGTATGCCGAGTTACATTGGTCTGGTACTAGTATTCGATAGGTACACATTTTCTTAATTGGAAATTTGTTAGCAACAATTTGCTGCTATTTCTGTTAGTTGTGATGAGGTGTTCTTTTCTTCGTTGTTTTTGTTAATAATTTTGTGTTCCTTAGTTTTGTTTGATTTGTTTGTATAATTGTAGGTCTCATCTTTTCTTTCATTTCAGTTTTTTACACCCTTATGTTTATACACTGTGGCGTTATTTGTCTTGTCATTTTATTATTGCAGTTATCATCACGGTTTCTGTGATCATTTTTTTCATTTCTTCTATTTAATTTAATTTGATCTCTGCAAATGTTTTCAGATTGTCTTTTCTTGTTTGTCATTTGTAATGTCTTTAGTTGACATATGACGTATAGTGGTATACACTGATAGTATAGTACAGATCAGTACTCTCTGATTGTTATTGTTATAAAACAAAATGTACAAGACCTTTGTAAGGCTTGTCCCCCAAAGTGATTGGTAAAAGGAAATATTTTTTTCCACAGGTACTCAAGTGATCTTTGATTACATTGAGTTATACAAGACCTTTGTAAGGCTTGTCCCCCAAAGTGATTGGTAAAAGGAAATATTTTTTTTCCACAGGTACTCAAGTGATCTTTGATTACATTGAGTTATACAAGACCTTTGTAAGGCTTGTCTCCCAAAGTGATTGGTAAAGGGAAATATTTTTTTCCACAGGTACTCAAGTGATCTTTGATTACAGTGAGGTATACAAGACCTTTGTAAGGCTTGTCCCCACAGTATTTGAGATACAATTATTGTTGTCCACAGGTACTCAAGTTATCATTGGTTATTATAAACCATACAAGTTTGGACTAAGACTAAGTCTAAGGTATAGACTTGTCTCCCATTAACTTGAAAGAGGGTAATTTATTTACTTTTTCAGGTTTCTGATTTAAGAAGACAATATGTCTACATTAGATTATTTCATTATACAAGGAAAATCTCTTGATAAGACTGGAAAAGACTTAGAACAATGGGCTGTTGCTCAATATGACAAAGCATTAGCTGCAGAAGAGAAAAAAATTGCTGCTGCTGTTGAAGAAAGAAAAGCTGCTGCTGAGGGAAAAAAAGCTGCGGCTGAGGAGAGAAAACTTCAAATAGAAGAAAAAAAAGCTGCTGCAGAAGAAAGGAAAGCCTTAGCTGAAGAAAAAAGATTAGAAAAAGAAGCTGATACTGCTGCTGAACTTAAGAAATTGCAGATGCAAGTGGAGGAAAGGAGATTTGAGGCAGAACAGAAGAAATTAGAAGCTGATGCAGAGCAGAAAAAATTAGAAGTTGCTGCTGCTGCAGAGCAGAGAAAATTAGAAGTTGCTGCAGAACAGAAAAAATTAGAAGCTGCTGCAGAACAGAAAAAACTAGAAGTTGCTGCTGCTGCAGAACAGAAAAAACTAGAAGTTGCTGCTGCTGCAGAACAGAAAAAATTAGAAGCGGCTGCAGAACAGAAAAGATTAGATAGAGAAGCTGAAGAGAGAAAAGCAATAAGAGAACATGAGTTTGAATTAGAGAAATTAAAATTGACATGTATGAGTAATGTTAATCAGGCATCTGGTGGTAATGGTAAACCCTTTGTGTACAAGGTCAAAGTACCAGCGTTTAACCCTACCAGTGATGACATAACATTTTGGCTTTCTAGATTTGAACGGGCTTGTCGATCTCATAATGTTGACAAATCACAGTATGTGAATCAGTTGTCTGAAAATCTAAAAGGGGAGTCTCTGAGTAAGTTATATTTTGTTGAAGAGGCCGACAAAGACAATTATGATGCTGTTAGGGCAGCTTTGATAAAGAGATATCAGCTGTCTGAGGAAGGTTACCGTCTTTTGTTTAAAACAATGAGACCTGAGGTAGGTGTAGAATTCTCAGATTTCATCTCAAAAGCACGAATTACACTTTCACGATGGATTGAATTATCCAAAACAGAGAAAACATTTGATGGTCTTACAGATTTATTGCTAAGAGACAAGGTCATGTCTTCTGTAAATAAATCATTCCTAGAGTTCTTACATGAGCGTAAACCTAGTACAATAAAGCAAATGGAAGAATATTGTGACCAGTATGCCACGGCACACCCTGACATGATTCTTAGTAACTCTAACATTAAAGAGAGTATGCCAGTTGCTTCGGCAACAGAATATAATCAGAATTACTCACACAAATTCCAAGGAGCTAAAAATAAATTTGATAAAAAGGTTAATTGGGATAAGTATCAAAACCAAGATAACCGCTCAAATCAGAGTTCTTCTTCGAAGAACTGGAATCGGGCTGATAGTCCTCGACACGCGAGGGGTGCCCATAATGTTAGAAATTCTCGGAAAGGGAGTAGCTATAGGAACTACCCAAGTGCTTCATGGAGACAAAAGAAACAATATTACAGGGATACTCAATATAATGAGCATGATGATTATGATCATGAATATTATGGTTCAAACCCAAATAGGGGTTATAACAGAGGCAATAATAATTATAGAGACAATTATAACCGAGGTAGATCACAACACAAAAGACATGGTAAATCGTATTACCAGGCTAACTCTGCACAACAGGAGTTCCACGACACCGATAATCAGAATAATGATAAAAAAGACTCCAATAGTGTAGCGAATTCCGCTTTTGATTTTGCTAGAGCATCTGAGTGTTCGCAATGCAAAACATTATTCGATCCAACCACAGTGTCTACTTTAAGCTGCGGTCACCCACTTCCCGCTCTCCATGCGTCAATTGCGCATAATGGAAGGGGTGCTCTTGTCTTTAATAGGGGCCTAATAGATGGTACTCCGGTATCAATTCTTTTCGACTCGGGGTGCACTACCATTGGAGTGAGGCAATCACTCGTAAATCCTTCTCGAGCTACAGGCAATATAGTCAAATGTGTAACATTTGGTGGCACATTGGAGAAGTACTCCACTGCCATTATCAATATTGCTACGCCTTTCTTTACAGGAGAGGTGCAAGCATGTCTCTTGCCGAATCCGATCGCTGATCTTATCATCGGTCGCATTCATGGAGTGAAAGAATGCACTCCACAGCAAATTTCTAATTGGGAAAATGTTAATATGCAATCTGCTAATGCAGTAATCACTAGGGCTCAAGCTCTCAATATGCCACAATCTTCACATTCTGAAGATAATGATGCGCAGATCCAAGATGATCCCTTGGAGATTTCCCACGATTCCTTTATCAAACAGCAGGAAGATGATCCTACTCTAAAGAAATTCTTTACTCTGGCAACAAAAGGTGATCCGAATAAGGATACAAATCGTAAATCTTGGATTACGATGAAGAATGGCGTACTTGTACGTATGGTACAAGACTCCGCTAAGTCCATTCATTCTCAAATCCTTGTGCCTAAAAATATGAGAGTTAAAATCTTACAGCACGCTCATGATTCGCAGTGTGCTGGACATATGGGTTTTTCCCGTACTAAAGCTAGAGTTCTTCAATCTTTCTTTTGGCCTGCTGTGAATAAGGACATACGAATCTATTGTCGATCTTGTAAAGTATGTCAAGAGATTAAATCCAGAGGTCCACGCCATGATGCACCTATTCAGGCTGCAGACATTCCCATTCGGCCATTTCAAAAAATGGCGATAGACATCATTGGTCCATTTAAGATAAAGTCTGCTAGAGGACACCAATTTATTTTGACGTGTGTTGATATGTGCACACGTTGGCCGGAGGCTGTTCCTCTAAAGAGCATAACTACTGCTGATGTCGCAGATGCTCTTTGGTTAATATTTTCTCGTCTGGGGTTTCCAGCAGAAATATTATCCGACCATGGTACCCAACTCATATCGGATACCATGTCTCAAGTAATGTCGACTCTGAAGATAGAGAGATCGCTGAGTAGTATTTATCATCCTATGTCCAATGGGATGGTGGAACGTTTGAATAGAACTCTGAAAAACCTACTAGGTAAGATAACAGAAGATCATCCTCAGGATTGGGATAGGGTTTTACCCGCGGCTCTCTTTGCATATAGAGAGGTCGCCAACGAACATACAGGATTTTCTCCCTTTGAACTTGTCTTTGGCGCGAAACCGCGAGGTCCTATGTCCTTACTTCATGATCTTATAACTGCTGATAATATTGTCGATGACACAAAATCCTCTTATGAATATGTCATCGCACTTAGACACAAGATTATTGAAGCATGCAAATTGGCAACTGCTTCTTCTGAATTTGCGAAACAGAAGGCAAGGGAATTTGCCAATAAAAAGAGATGTTTGCGTCAACTTTGTCCAGGTGACAAAGCATTTGTCTTGCTACCTTGTAGGGAAAATAGACTTCTCATTTCTTGGAAAGGTCCGTACGATATAATATCAAAAGTTTCCGATGTTGACTATATCGTCGATATTGACGGGAAGCGTAAAACCTTCCACATCAACATGCTCACGGAATTCCATGAACGTCCTGATTATTTACAACCTGTTTTCCAGGCAACGGACGATTTTCCAGTCCAACATGGACAGTACTCATCTCTGTCAGTAATACAGGATGAGGAAACGAGTTTCTCGGATGTAAATTTACCTTTTCCAATGATTCCTCTTCACTCTAATGAATCATGGAAAGATGTTGCAATTTCTCCAGAATTATCTCCAGGAGAGCAGAAACAAGTTTCTACTATGTTAGAACAATTTCAGGATGTCCTTACTGACATTCCTGGTCAAACTGATGTCATTCAACATGACATTATTCTTACTGACCATAGTCCTATAAGAGTCAGACCGTATCCTATCCCGATACATTTTCAAGCACAGGTAGAGAAAGAGTTAGATGAGATGATAGAGTTAAAAATTATTGAACCATCCACATCAGCATATTCTTCGCCGATGGTTATAGTACGGAAAAAAGACAATAACATACGTCTTTGCGTGGATTATCGCAAATTGAATCAAGTGACTAAATTCGATGCTGAACCTATGCCTTTACTAGAAGAGCTACTTACGAGACTATCGAATTCTCACTTCTTTACTAAACTCGATTTGTCTAAGGGATATTGGCAAGTTCCACTATCCGAACACGCCAAACCGTTTACTGCTTTTTCGACGCCTAGGGGTCTATTCCAATGGAATTTCATGCCTTTCGGTCTTATGAACGCCCCTGCTACATTTGTACGCATGATGCGTCGAATCCTATCTCATCGCTCAGATGTCATTGCGTATCTTGATGACATCTGTCTTTTCAGTGATACTTGGAACGATCACTATAATGGTATAAATGAACTATTGTCTATCTTACGCGAGCATAACCTGACAGCGAAACCATCGAAAGCATGTATTGGTTTTAGCGAAATATCTTTCTTAGGACACCGTGTTGGTCATGGGTTCCTAAAAACAGAAGACCATAATACAAGTAAGATACTTAACATTTCTATTCCTAAGACTAAAAAGCAAGTACGAAGTCTCTTAGGTCTAATACAATTTTATGGACGATTCATCCCGAATCTGTCCTCCATTATGTCACCTCTTTCTTCCTTGCTAAAGAAAGGGTCTCCTAATGTAGTCCATTGGACTCAAGAATGTCAATCCTCTTTGGATAAGGTTAAAACTATGTTTTCTACTTCACCTATCCTAGTATTGCCTTCTAAGGATAAGACATTTATTCTTCGTAGTGACGCTTCATCCACCGGGATTGGAGCTGCACTAATGCAAGAGTACTCTGGAACTCTGCATCCTGTGATGTATATTTCTCGGAAATTAAATGCCGCAGAGAAGAATTACTCGGTCCTAGACCGTGAATTATTGGCTATGGTTTGGTCAATCCTTAAACTGCAAAGATTTCTTCTGGGCGCGCATTTCATTGTGGAAACTGACCAGAAAGCTCTTACGGCTATTCAGAGTAAAAATCTGAAGAGCGCGAGATCAACGCGATACGCGATTGCTCTACAGCCATTTCATTTTTCGGTGCGAGCTATCCGTGGGTCAGAAAATGTGATGGCAGATATTTTGTCTAGATGCCCACATGATTCATAACTGTTATACAACTTTGATACAGTTGTTTCTATGTTGAAATGTGTACACATATGTAATATATCATATATTGATTGTAACACTACTTAGCGGTTCATTGATATTTATTCACCGCTGATCTTTCAATGTTTTTCGTCTTTGATGATCATGATGTTAAGATATCTTAGATGAAATTTATGTATAAACTAATGTGAAAATTGTGTCATTGCTAATATTGTAGTATGCGTTGGTGTCACCTCTCTGGAAATATTTATACTTAGAGAAGTACTTTCTCTAAGGTCATAAAACTTATGCTTATCATCTGCGCATTGTTATTGGTGCGTTGTGAGCCTATTGTATGTTGCTCCTAGATGTATTTCAAAAAAAAAATATGTACCATTTTTTTTCCCCGAGGGGTGTGGTAATCTGTTGCGTGCATATTTTGACGCACATTTTACAAAAATTGATATGGCTATTTGATATGGGAAAATATAGACATGCATTCATTTGTGTATGAAAATGCTGTCTATGGTAAAAGCGAGATAATCCATGTTTGATTCACACTTTTGATTATAGGAGTAATCGTTCTGGATATTGATCCGGCGCAAGGATAGTGCGCTTGCGTTTGTACTTATTTTTTAGGGCCAGAAAATATATTAATTTGCTTATTGTGTTTATGGCCTGAATTCATATGTATTACATATTATTAGTACAAGTAGAATCAGTCCTATATTGTATATTTTGGATGGGTAGGAGGGACTAGATTCTTGTATTCCGGTCTAGCGGAAGTATGAGTTGTCTTGACAAGTCGTGAAGAGTTCCGATGTACTGCTTACAAATGGCGGGGTACGTTTTTCTAGAGCTGGTCCTTTCGTCAGGAAAAAATGTCTTACGAAGTGGTATTTCTTCTGAAGGAGATGGTGTCTCTACGATAGTTTGTGTTCGAGACTCTCCTTATGTCAGTATATAGATGATTCGGACTCCAGGTAAACCCAGCTCCTATTTTGATGATCTCTCGTCGGTTAGGCCTAGCTTGACTTTTGGTGCTTCGTTATGCTAGTGTCGTGTTTGGTATCGACGAAGATGACAGATTTTCCTGCAGCGGTTATGGCTACGTGAAATTAACCTGATCACCGTAGAGCTGTATGGAAACATTTATGAAATCCTTTATATACCCATTACAAATTAACTCTGGCTTATATTCTCCTCCCTATGCATGAGTGAACGACAACTCAGGGAGGTAGCCATGTTGGATTTCGGTCATCATATGTTTTGATCACTGCCAAGAGAACAGATTATTTATCTTATTATCGGACAGTGACAGAGAGATCTCAATCCTGCTAGAAACCCCCTTTCGTGGTTTCATAATCTATACTACAAACTATGGACGTCAAGTAACTTTAGTTATTTATAGATTCCTTCACTGACGCGTTTAGTCAGATAGGGGAATGCGGCCATAATGTATCATGACATTGAACTTTGATGTACTGCCATTATTTCTGAATGTGTCATGACTTCAGATCTGCTATGTATACCTACAAATTGATATGTCAACGAACCATGATGTACTCGTATGTCCCAGTGTGTACGTCTGAATAAATTGAGTAAACTAAGATTCCAGCAGTCTGCATTGGTGCCTTGTAGACAAGTGTGAGTGGTTATATTGGTCAGCACACGAACAGCGCACCATTCGCGGTAATCACACTCTACACTTCTACTTCATACATACACCATCCTGCGTCGGCTGAAGTGACCAAGTTCAGGGCCTGCTTCCCCCTGGAGCCTTTGCCTTCCCTAACTCAGGACTAGGGTGAGTTACCCATTTACAGCTGGGTAGACTGGAGCATGCCTGATCTCAACAACACACCACTCTTCCTTACAGAGCAGACAGACTGATACTTTACAGTGGTGTACTACAGGTGTAGTAAGAAATAACGTCTTTACAAACTGCCTCATTGGAATTTAGCAGATCCATTTCTGTCTAGTTGTAAGGTAATGTTTCCATATTGTTTGTTATCATAAGTCCTGTCATTGTTATATTTTATTAAGTTTGCTACATTATTGTTTGTAAGATTGTCCATTCTCCTCTGACTATCATTTGGTTCTTAGATGTTATAATTGTTGTGATACGCGTCTTGTCTTGTTCTATTGTTATAGAGCATTATTATAATTTATTGTTATATACATGTCATATTAACTCCTTGGTTTATACATTTGTATTTTCTTTAGTTGCTCTAACCCTGTCTTCTTGTCATTGCCTGTTGTAGTTATTTTTTTTGCTCCATATTGTATACTTGACTAACATCTATATTAGTGCATTTATAGACTGATGTCGGATTGGTGGATTGAATATTGGCTGACATATTCATATATATAAAAATTTAAATATTGTGCATATACTGAGAATCACAATAATAAGTAACCATGACTTCATTAAAGGATTTATTGAAGATTGGAAAAGAATTTAATTTGGAAGGTCAAGCATTACAATCCTATGTGGATAAAGAAATAAAGAGACAAGAAGATCTCAGGAAAGAAGAATTAGCTGAAAAAAGGAGACAAGAGGAACTCCATAAAGAAGAAATGGCATTGTCTGAAAAAAGAAGACAAGAAGAGGTAATTGAAAAAAGGAGACATGAAGAACTTGTTGCGTGATAAATTCTCGCAACATCGTTTTATTTCAATATCTGTTTTATAACGCAAGGGCAACAACTGCTTGTAATTTATAGTCACTTTTCTCGGTAAGCATTTGTCTTCTCGCGTTGGTATCGAATGCAGTTAACTTTTGAGCTGTGGTCATTTTTGCGCTGGACTGCGCATGACTTGTCTTGTTGTTTGTCGATCGGTTTCCGCCCACCACTAGGGGGAGTGAGCGATTTGGAATGGCGAAAGAGATGCCTCGTTGAAGAGGGGATCTCCGCTTTTTTTTGTTCTGTCAGGGATGTGTAGTCCTCTTATGGATATTTCGTTTAGTCGAGATAATACCTCTAGTGTTTTCCCACATGTCGGGAGGCGTGATATTTCTGTGTATTTCATGAAAGCAAGGTAAATTGACTTTTTCATTAACTCTATCGATTTTGGGTCGTGAGCGATTTCGATTCATAGCCTGTCTCCGAAAGTCGTCGTCACGAGATGTTCTTTCCCAGCTCACATGTCGCTGCATTGTACTGCATCGGTTGATGCATGTACCAAGGACCATTACTTGCTACTTTGTTAAATGAACTAGGTTTAGAAAACCTTTATTATCTAGAGGATATTCTTGAGGACATTATTTATACTTCGGCAGACGTGTCTGTCTTGCTGAAGTCAAACTAAGGAGAGTGAACTGATCTCATACATCTGGTTATCTCCTGGCTGTTATAGAAAAGGATGGAGTTTTCACCTGACTACATTTACAGCACTTTGAAATATAACATGCATCTGACTCATCATTGTAATGCTGTCTACCGTTTATTGCTGTATTGAATGTTGCTGTGATAATGACTGTTTGATGTGCCTACACATTTGCGTAACCATTTTGTCACTGTGGCGTCCACAATAAATAATGAAGAAAAACGTCAACGGCTGTTTCAAGACTCATTGACTTTATACGTCGTGAGTTTACTGACGTCCTATGTGGATAGCCCTGTTATTGTTGCATGAACATTGTTTTGACTGAACACATCTACACACTACACAAAACCAGACATGCGGATGCCATCCATCATCATATGGCATCACGCATCATTTGGTGGCCATAAGCTGGTTTGATTCTGGTACTAGCAAACACGGGGTCCCTTACCCACTTCATTTTCAACAAGAATTCATCAGCATCCTTCAAGAAATTAACATTCTTCAATACAGTCAACATCTTCAAAATTTTCAAAGTACTCGGCGTTGCCCGGTAAAAGTCAAAATTTCAACCTTTTGACGGAAACAAGAATTTGACAGTACCCGGCGTTGTTACATGTTGCCGGATAACTCGGACTGCTGTTATCTTTTACGCAAGTCAAGCAAGTTGCTGCTGTCAAGGTTCCAGTGCTGTCGTTTTTTGAGAAGGTCAAGTGCCGGTTGAAACGGGTTGTTTTCTGAAGAAGGCCAAGTACCGATTTCCATCAACTTACTTTTGGATTAGAAGGTCAAGTGCCGAAACAACTCAACACACAGTATTTCAGAAGCTCTTGTACCATCGTGTTAGCAGTGGAAGCAGTTCAGATGTGCCATCATCGTTGGAGCTTCGCTCTTTAGGACGTTGATTGACATCCGTTTTTCTGCTGTTCTACGATTGGAAGCCTATAAGTTAAGTGGCCTGTTTGTATGTAAACTGTGCCCTTATACTTCTGCTGAGTCTTCTGTGTATCATCTCATTCTATATGTTATATGTCTATATGTTATTTGTATATTTATATGTTTATATTTCAGCGGGTTCTCGGTTGGGTGGTGTCTCCGTTAGATTATGCCACGTCATAGAGGTCGTCTATTGTGAGCGTTTTCTGTAGGGTTTGCAAATTTCCGATACTGGAATGTGCTAAGCGACTTCTGTTGCGATTTATGTTAGCTGTGATGACATGTTTTAATATTGTTTTCGTTATTATTTCGCATTCTTTAGTTTTGTTTTGATTTGTTTGTTTTTGTTAGCCTACTCTTGTCTATAATTTAGTTTCATACAACATTTTTGTTTATACACTGTGGTGTCATGTATTTTGTTTAATTCTATCGCAGATATCGTCACATTTTTTGTGATATTTCATTAATTTCTGCTTTATTTTTAGTTGATTTCTGCGAAAGTTTTTGTATTGTTGCTGATCTTTGTTATTGTTTACATTGTTATTGTTTACATTGTTTGTATTGTTTACATTTTCAATGTTTACATTCTGCATGTGTTTACATAGTCATTGTTTACAGTTATAGTAATTAGTTAATGGGCTATGCTAATGCACTGTTACTACTACACTGATGATAAATGAATGATGAATAGTGTCGTGCACTATTGAATGAGAAGTGCACTTATGATCAAGAATTGAGTGCTGATATTTCATATACAAGTTCTTTGATTGGAGACTTGTTTCCCACAGAGACTGGGATAATATAATGTGATGTGAATATACAAGTGCTTAATTAAGACTTGTTACACTTAGGTTTGAAATAAATTAGTTAATTATTTCAGGTTTTGGACTCATATGTTAGACAACATGTCTACATTTGAGCACTTTATTGAGCAGGGTAAATTGCTTGGGAAGACTGGTGATAAGTTAGAAGAATTTGCAACTGCTCGATATGATAAAGCAATGGAAGCTGAACAAAAGAAACTGCAGATGGAAGCTGAACAAAAGAAACTGCAGATGCAGGTGGATGAAAAGAGATTCCAAATGGAAATGGAAAAACAAAAAAGGGAATCAGAAGCTGAGGAAAGAAAGCTACAGCTAGAGGCTGAGAATAAAAGACTTGAAAAAGAAGCTGAAAATAAAAGACTTGAAAAAGAAGCTGAAAATGAAAGACTTCAAATGCAGGCTCAAGCTGAAGAAAGGAAGTTACAGAGAGAGTCTGATGAGAGGAAAGCAAAAATGGAACATGAAGAAAAGGTCTTAGCTTTAGAGTTGGAAAAATTGAAATTGACGAGCATGAGTAATGGTAATGATTCAAACAAGGGTTCATCTTCTGGTAAGGCTAATAATGATACTTTTAAGATTAAGTTACCAACATTTAGTCCTTCCAGTGATGACATAATGTTCTATCTGGACAGATTTGAACAAGCATGTACAGCTCATAACATAGACAAAGCAAAATATGTTTATCAGTTATCAGGGATACTGACAGGTAAAGCTCTAAGTATATTAAATATGGTGGATGAACCTGACAAGAACAATTATGAGGTTGTCAGGGCCGCTTTGTTAAAGAAATATCAGCTTAACGAAGACGGCTATCGTCTACAATTTAAAAACATGTTACCTGAAAATGGAGTTGAATTCTCCGAGTTTATTGCAAGAATACGCATTACTTTCTCACGATGGGTTGAACTATCTAAGACGGAAAAAACTTATGAAGGACTTATGGACTTAATACTTAGAGACAAAGTCATGTCGTCTGTCAATGAGTCTTTCCTTGCTTTCCTTCATGAACGTAAACCTAAAACAATAAAAGAAATGGAAGATTTCTGTTGCCAATACGTAACTGCGCACCCACACATAACCATGGGTAACTCTAAGGTGAAAGAAGGTTTACCAGTTGCTTCGGCAGCTCCGTATGGTCAAAACTTTGCTCGTAGATCCCAACAAAATTTTGATAGAAAGAGTAGCGGTAATTTCTGTCAAAATCATGGAAATCAATTTCATGGTGATTCTTCTTCGAAGAATTGGAGACAACCTGATAGTACTCGTTACTATCACCCTAATAATTATAAGCATTTCAAAAGAGGATATGGTAATAGAGGTTATTCCTGCCGAAGACCTCAGAACCAAACAAATAGATGTTCGCATCAATGTGAACATGATAGTAATCGTGGAAACTGGAATTCGAACCAGGATAACAATTACAATAGAGACAATAATAACTGCAGAGATAATAATAACTCTGATAACTTCAGAGGTAATAATAGTCGGGGTAGATCTCAACACAAAAAAAAGAGATATCAGCAGGCTAATGCTGTACAACAGGAAACTGAGGGAGCCTGTAATCATGTTGTTGATAGTAAAAACTTTGACGCTGTCACTGGTTCTGCTTTTGACTTTGAGAGAGCAAACAAATGCCCCCAATGCAGTACTTTATTCGAACCGGGTACCATAACTACTTTGAGTTGTGGTCACCCACTTCCCGCTCTTCCTGCTGCTGTTGCGCATGACGGGAGGGGTTCTTTAATTCTACATAAGGGTCTTGTTAATGATACTCCGGTCTCACTACTTTTCGATTCCGGATGCACCACTATTGGTGTTAGACAATCGCTTGTAGATCCATCTTGTGCTACAGGAAGGGTTATTAAATGTGTCACATTTGGCGGCACTCTAGAAAAATATCCTACTGCTGTAATTCGCATTGCCACTCCTTTCTTTACTGGAGATGTGCATGCTTGTCTCTTACCTAATCCTATTGCGGACCTTATTATTGGTCGTATTCACGGAGTTAGGGAGTGTACCCCACAGCAGATTGCTGCTTGGGAAGATAATAACATGCAAGCTACAAATGCAGTAGTTACAAGAGCACAAGCTCTACAAACACCCGAAACTTCACTGAATAGTGATAATGAAGTTGATAGCCAAGATAGTCACTTAGTAATCACTCGTGACTCTTTCATAAAATTGCAAGAAGAAGATCCTTCTTTAAAAAAATTCTTCGTTCTTGCGAAGAAAGGTGATCCGAATCAGGATACAAATAGAAAATCTTGGATTGCAATGAGAAACGGCGTACTTGTACGTATGGTACAAGATTCGACTACGTCGGCACATTCGCAAATTCTTGTTCCCAAGAGCATGAGAGTCCAAATATTACAACATGCTCATGACTCGCAATGTGCTGGACATATGGGTTTTGCCCGTACGAAGTCGAGAGTCCTTGCGGCTTTCTTTTGGCCTTTTGTCAATAAGGACATTCGTATTTACTGCCGATCATGCAAGGTATGTCAGGAGGTCAAATCTAGAGGACCACGACATGCTGCGCCTATCCAGGCTGCTGACATTCCTATTCGGCCGTTTCAGAAAATGGCCATAGATATTATTGGCCCTTTTAAGGTCAAGTCGGCCAGAGGACATCAGTTTATCCTTACATGTGTCGATATGTGCACACGTTGGCCAGAGGCTATTCCTCTTAAGAGCATATCTACTACAGATATCGCAGATGCTCTTTGGTTGATATTTTCTCGCTTGGGGTTCCCCAGAGAAATATTGTCAGACCATGGCACTCAACTCATATCTGACACTATGTCACAGGTAATGTCTACCTTACATATTGAACGATCTCTCAGTAGTATCTACCATCCTATGTCTAATGGGTTAGTTGAGCGTCTGAATAGAACGCTCAAGACTTTGCTTGGTAAGATAACTGAAGATCATCCTCAAGATTGGGACAGGGTTTTACCCGCGGCTCTCTTTGCCTATAGAGAAGTCCCTAATGAACACACAGGATTTTCTCCCTTCGAACTTGTCTTTGGCGCGCGTCCACGCGGCCCTATGTCTTTATTACACGATCTCATCACTGCCGATGATATTAGCGATGAAACTCAATCCTCATATGAGTATGTCATTGCTCTTAGACAAAAGATCATTGAGGCATGTAAGCTAGCAACTGCTTCATCAGAAATTGCTAAAGAGAAGGCAAGGCAGTTTGCTAACAAGAATAGATGTCTACGACAACTTTGTCCAGGTGACAAAGCATTCGTCCTACTCCCCAGTAGGGAAAATAGACTTCTTATTGCATGGAAAGGTCCGTATGCAATAGTCTCTCGGATTTCCGATGTTGACTATGTGGTCGATATTGATGGAAAGCATAAAACTTTCCACATAAACATGCTTTCGGAATTTCACGAACGTCCGGACTATTTGCTGCCTATTTTCCAGGCAACGGATGATGCTCCTGCACCTCACGGTCATTATTCATCCCTGTCTGTCATTCAGGATGAGGAAGCTACCTTCTCTGATGTCAACCTTCCCCTTCCAGTGGTTCCATTACATTCCACGGAATCTTGGAAAAACGTTTCTGTTTCTCCTAATCTTTCTGGTGACGAACATCGACAAGTCTCGTTGATGTTACAAACATTTCAGGATGTTCTCACTGACATTCCTGGACACACAGATGTCATAGAACATGACATAATTCTTACCGACAATAATCCAATTAGGGTTAGGCCGTATCCTATTCCTATACACTTTCAGTCGCAAGTGGAAAAGGAATTGGATGAAATGATTCAATTAAATATAATTGAACCATCGACTTCACCATATTCTTCTTCCATGGTTATTGTCCGGAAGAAGGATAAGAACATACGAATTTGCGTTGATTATCGCAAATTGAATCAGGTCACAAAGTTCGACGCTGAACCGATGCCTTTGTTAGAAGATCTACTGATTAGACTTTCTAATTCTAGATTCTTCACTAAACTTGACTTGTCTAAAGGTTATTGGCAAGTGCCTTTAGCAGAGCATGCCAAACCTCTTACTGCTTTTTCTACACCTAGGGGTCTATTTCAATGGAATGTTATGCCTTTTGGTCTCATGAACGCCCCTGCCACTTTCGTTCGCATGATGCGTCGAATTCTGTCACATCGTTCGGATGTCATCGCATACTTAGATGACATCTGTCTCTTCAGTGATACCTGGGAAGATCACTATTTAGGGTTATATGACTTACTGTCCACTCTACGTGAGAATAATTTGACAGCAAAACCTTCTAAAGCTTTTGTTGGTTTTGGTGAAATCTCTTTCCTGGGTCATCGTGTTGGTCATGGTCTCTTGAAGACAGAAGACCACAATACTTCCAAAATACTGAACATCTCTGTTCCTAAAACGAAGAAACAAGTTAGGAGTCTCTTAGGTTTAATTCAATTTTATGGGAGATTTATTCCAAATTTATCTTCGATCATGGCACCTCTCTCAACATTGTTGAAGAAAGGTTCGCCTAATCTGGTCCGTTGGTCTGAAGAATGCCAATCTTCACTAGACCAAATCAAGAATATATTTTCTTCTCCTCCCATCTTAAGATTACCTACTCTTGATAGGACTTTTGTTCTTCGGAGTGATGCTTCATCCACTGGGATTGGAGCAGCACTGATGCAAGAATATGCAAATACTCTGCATCCTGTTATGTACATTTCTAGAAAACTAAATGCGGCAGAGAGGAACTACTCGGTTTTAGACCGTGAGTTGTTAGCGATGGTTTGGTCAATTCTAAAGCTACAAAGATTCCTCCTGGGCGCACATTTCATTCTAGAGACTGATCAGAAAGCTCTTACAGCTATTCAGACTAAGAATTTGAAGAGTTCGAGATCCACTCGATATGCTATAGCTCTTCAACCTTTTCACTTCACGGTACGAGCTATCCGTGGTGCGGATAATGTGATGGCTGACATTTTGTCTAGATGCCCACATGACTCCAACTAATACTTCTGTCCTATATTTCCATATATTACAGAGTCATAACACACCTATATTTCTACAATAGATTAGCACATCTGTACTTACTTTATATGTACACACTATCGTGCTTTGTTGTCATCTTCTTCTGTTCGTTTTTTAAGATGATAGAGGAGGACTGAGTAGTTAATATAAGGGCCGTTAGTTTACTAAACAGCCACAATTATTAATAATGTATTGTACCTTATGAAGCATATTAGTTATTAATTAGCATTATATTGCTTGTACTTTCTCAGAATGTCATTGTTGAGCTGAGGACTTACCTTACGAGTTCTAGATTGTGTACTTACCCTCGGAATACCAGAGCATATGTCCTGGATCGTCATGTAGTTTAACTTTACTATGTACTTATGTCATTACATGTCAAAGAATGTACTATTTAAATTTTCCTATCAGATTTGTACATCCATTTTTAAAGACAATATTAGAGTATGCTGTTTAATGATGATTATAGTAACTTGCATACGTATATTGTGTTTACATGCTAACGTGATGTGTGTTGGTGACACCTCCCCGATGTGAATATTTTTTGAGACATATTTATTTTTCTGTTGAGGTATATCCTCACCAGACACTCTATAATTAGCCTATTGTTTGGCAATTTAATTAATTATCAGCGCATAATTCGTGCGTTTTGAGCCGCTTATCGCTTGCTCTTTGATATTGAAAAAAAAATATGTTCCACATTTTTTTTTTATCGGGAGGAGGTGGTGATATGTTGCGTGATAAATTCTCGCAACATCGTTTTATTTCAATATCTGTTTTATAACGCAAGGGCAACAACTGCTTGAAATTTATAGTCACTTTTCTCGGTAAGCATTTGTCTTCTCGCGTTGGTATCGAATGCAGTTAAGTTTGAGCTGTGGTCATTTTTGCGCTGGACTGCGCATGACTTGTCTTGTTGTTTGTCGATCGGTTTCCGCCCACCACTAGTGGAGTGAGCGATTTGGAATGGCGAAAGAGATGCCTCGTTGAAGAGGGGATCTCCGCTATTTTTGTTCTGTCAGGGATGTGTAGTCCTCTTATGGATATTTCGTTTAGTCGAGATAATACCTCTAGTGTTTTCCCACATGTCGGGAGGCGTGATATTTCTGTGTATTTCATGAAAGCAAGGTAAATTGACTTTTTCATTAACTCTATCGATTTTGGGTCGTGAGCGATTTCGATTCATAGCCTGTCTTCGAAAGTCGTCGTCACGAGATGTTTTTCCCAGCTCACATGTCGCTGCATTGTACTGCATCGGTTGATGCAGGTACCAAGGACCATTACTTGCTACTTTGTTAAATGAACTAGGTTTGGAAAACCTTTATTATCTAGAGGATATTTTTGAGGACATTATTTATACTTCGGCAGACGTGTCTGTCTTGCTGAAGTCAAACTAAGGAGAGTGAACTGATCTCATACATCTGGTTATCTCCTGGCTGTTATAGAAAAGGATGGAGTTTTCCACCTGACTACATTTACAGCACTATGAAATATAACATGCATCTGACTCATCATTGTAATGCTGTCTACCGTTTATTGCTGTATTGAATGTTGCTGTGATAATGACTGTTTGATGTGCCTACACATTTGCGTAACCATTTTGTCACTGTGGCGTCCACAATAAATAATGAAGAAAAACGTCAACGGCTGTTTCAAGACTCATTGACTTTATACGTCGTGAGTTTACTGACGTCCTATGTGGATTGCCCTGTTATTGTTGCATGAACATTGTTTTGACTGAACACATCTACACACTACACAAAACCAGACATGCGGATGCCATCCATCATCATATGGCATCACGCATCACGGGGCAATGAAAGAGCTGACTGATTAGCCCCAAGAGCACCAATAGTAGGCGCATTAGATATGGATAAGGAAGATATTGATGAATCATTGAGGCTAAGATTACTGGGATTTTGCATCAAAGGTAAGATTAGCGTTGATGAACATACGAGACAGTACATCCGACGTGTATACAACCAGCACGCAACAGGAACAGTTGGCATTCATACCCATCAACGTTTGCTGAGGGAGACTGAGCACCTATGGGTTTGCCCGGAGTGAAATGGCGTCAATTCTGATCAACCATAACAATTGGCCTCTTTCAGGACATCCTCAATGCTGTTTTTTAGCTGTTCATGGTATTTTTAACATTCTTCCATAAAACCACATCTCTGTGATCTCTGTTGCTTCTCCTACTAGTTTACTATTTGTCCATGACTTCCATATACTTTGTACCAGGAGTTATGAAAAAAGTACCTTTTAACAAGAACTAGACCTGTAGCCAGGAGGATACTACAGGTCCTTAGCCTTGAATCCAAAATATTCCGAAAATCTAAATTTTTTTGGGGAGACTTTGGGCTACATTTGGATGATTTTCAAACACATTTTGGGCGACACCTGGAAAGCGAAAAAATCCAATTTCCGAAACATGACTTTTGGATTGAAGGATACGATCTGTAGTAATGAGGTAGGATATTTTAAATATGGGAAACCATCGAATGTCTTCAGCATTTTCATACCTTCTTGTATAATCCTTCAGCTCTCTGTAGAACATAGGCTTTTAGCACATTCATGCCAAGCCTTCCTATCTGTTCACTGTTCTGTCCATGTTTTCTTTCTGCTGGTCATATTTGTCTACAGCTGCTCCGTGTGTTTTTTTTTGCCTTCCTCTATTTCATCTACCCAGGAGATTCCAGATTGTTTTCTCACCTCTTCTTCAGCGTATACAAAGCATTAATTGAATGATGTGCTGAAGCTACTTACCTTGGCCTTATCTCATGGCAATGTTTAAAAAAGATATTTGTTGTAGAAAAAGCGATGCTAAACATTTAACTTGATCTTATATCAAGAATTGATGTTGTGTTTATTATGAGTGGCAAGAAGGGACCAAATATCTCATTTTGTTTTATAGCAAAAATTTGAGGTGTAATTATTAGTGACAAGAGGTACCAAACATCTAACTTTGTCCTATGTCAAGGATTTGAGGTGCATTTAAAAGAGTGACAAGAAGGCACTGAATATCTTTGACTTAGAGCAAAAACTTAAGGTGTTTATGAGTGACAAAAAGAGATAGAACATCTTATTTTGTCTTATAGCAAGAATTAGAGGTATATTTATGAGTGACAAGAAGAGAAAAAACATCTAATTTTGTCATACCGCAAGAATTAAAAGTACATTTATGAGTGACAAGAAGAGACAGAACATCTAATTTTGTCATTTAGCAAAAATCTAAGTTGTATTTACGAGTGACAAGAGGAGACCAAACATCTTATTTTGTTGTGTAGCAAGAATGTGAGGTGTATTTACGATTGACAAGAGGAGACCAAACATCTTATTTTGTTGTGCAACAAGTAGGTGAGGTGTATTTACGATTGACAAGAGGAGACCAAACATCTTATTTTGTTGTGTAACAAGAATGTGAGGTGTATTTACGATTGACAAGAGGAGACCAAACATCTTATTTTGTTGTGTAGCAAGAATGTAAGGTGTATTTACGATTGACAAGAGGAGACCAAACATCTTATTTTGTTGTGTAACAAGAATGTGAGGTGTATTTACGATTGACAAGAGGAGACCAAACATCTTATTTTGTTGTGTAACAAGTATGTGAGGTGTATTTACGATTGACAAGAGGAGACCAAACATCTTATTTTGTTGTGTAGCAAGAATGTAAGGTGTATTTACGATTGACAAGAGGAGACCAAACATCTAACTGTGCCTTATAGCAAGAATTTAAGATATATTTATGAGTGATAATAAAGAACCAGACATCTCATTGTGTTTTATAACAAGATTTTAAGGTATATTCATGAGGGACAACAAACATTAAACATCTACCTTTGTCATATATAAAGAATGTAAAGTGTATTTATGTGTGACTGTTACGGTAGTTTTATTGATATCGTCTGCTAGAATTGGCAGTGCGCATTTTTGGGGTCAATAGAATTAATATAAATTGATTTTATACTTCACGGATTAATGAACGCGAAATACACGGTCAAATTATGACGTGTTAGCGTAGATAAGGTCACGCTTCGTGACTTAGTTACTGGACCCTTGTTACGTTGTCCGTCAAGCCGTGAAGTCGTGTTTTTACCTCCTTCCACTATTGGGCTTTGTTAATAGCCATATTTATGTAAAGTGATACTAGGACTTCGGGTCAGTCCAGATAATAATATATACAAGCGAATTCAAACGGCTAGTGATTAACCTACGTTAAGGAAGGATGGTCGATAAGTAATTTGATTATTTTCGTCAAGACATTATGCGCTCACTTCTGGCTGTTGGAATCCCAGCAGCACATGTATATAGCCATGATGGTCTGTCGACATGAATTTATTATGACACGGACGGATATGAAAATACATGCAAGTAAATTCTAATTAACTGTATGTAAATATTGTACCTGTATGACTGTCTTCGTATATGAACTGTGAATAAACCATGGACTCTAACTTGAAGACTTATCTACGTCGATACGTTGCGGATGTGTGGCTGCATTGACAATGTTGTTTAATATCACATTGGAAGAACTCTTCCACTGAGAAGACTTATAATATCATAATAAGCTCCGAAAGGAACAAATGTCTTCTTGGACAGCCAACACATAATGAGTCCATATAACGGTGACCCTCATTGAAAATTATAACCGAACGAAGCATGCATTCGCGATTGAACAATACTGAACCAGCTGCAGCAGACTTATCAGCCCCTTATCCCAGTCTTATCAGTGACAGTAGGTACCTAACATCTAATTTTGTCCTATAGCAAGAATTTAAAGTGTACCAAACAGATAACTTTATCTTACAGCAAGAATTTAAAGTGCACCAAACATATAACTTTGTCTTATAGCAAGAATTTAAGGTGTACCAAACAGATAACTTTCTTTTATAGCAACAGTTAAATGTGCATTATGATTGGGATGAAATCAAATATCTAACTTTATCTAAAAGTATGAATTTAAGGTGTATTTACGAATTACAAGAAGGCAATGAACATCTAAATTTGTTTTGTAGCAAGAATTTAAGATGTATTAATGAGTGACAACAAAGAGCCATACATCTTTGTTTTAAATAAAGAGTTTAAGGCGTATTTTATGAGCCACAACAAAGAACTATATATCTCACTGTGTTTTATAGCAAGAATTTAAGATGTTTATATTAGTGCCAACAAGGAACCAGACATCTAACTTTGCCTTATATCAAGAACTAAAGTTGTATTGCTGGTTGACAAGAAAGCATTAAACATATAACTTTATCTTATAGCAAAAATTTAAGGTGTATTTATGAGTGACTGTCATAGATTTTTGATAGGGGAATTAAGACTTGGGTTGGTCCCTTCTGAATAGATTAGAATGAGTGATAGCCACAGTGAGAGATGATAGTAGAAATAGATTTCCACGAGTGAGATGGTAGAAATCAATAGAGGCTGTCTCTGAAATCTTTTCTCTCTTTTAGCCTATCTTCTACAACAGATCTAGAGGAGTCAGACAGTCTATTGACTACATATATTAATATATATATTACCACTCACGTGCACACACACACAATTGACGACATGTAGACGCACACACGTGGGAAAACTATAACAATGATTATACAGATATTTTGGAACGAGCTGACCCGACACACTGATTAAGTTCAAGGGAATTTTAATTATCAGTAAAATTCCATCACAACACATAAAATTACATCAAAGCATATACAAATAGTCATAAAGTCAATAAAAATGCTACAAGAATGATAGACCCACAGTATGATCCTTTCCCTCGACGAATAGCCCAGTCCTGTTAGAAGAAAAGTGATAGCCCCCAAAGAGTCACTGATACATATGATTTAGTCTAAGTCTTCCCTTTAAAGGTATGAACAGACTAGGATACTCTGCTCTATCCTAAGGAAAGATATTTGTTAGCAACAAAACTTGCATAAAGAAATATAAGACAGCAAGAAAAAAATGGGTGCCAAAATACCACAATAAAGGAATCGCTCAGTCCTGCATTCACTCTATTCAGTCATCAGGGATCCCTGTCATACATTCTTATCTACAATCGTGCTGTTGTTCGCCGTCTGTCGCAAACTTTAGGACACTTCTCTACAGTAAATCTGTATTCTTTGGATAAAGAGAATCCCAGCTCTGCAGATACAGGTTTCTTCCACTGCTCCGGGGAGCATTCACTTCACCAGTTTATTTTAAGATTACTGTTAAGGTCACTTGAATCAGTTTGGGTAAGAAAGTTTAAACGGGCTCACAGTGTCAGAATCACGAGGTTTCCACTACTCAGGAAAAATGGCAGGTTTGTAACTTCGATCAAAGGTAAAATTCTGGGTCACACCACAAGGTTTCAAAATCGTCGGAATGTTAGTTTCTTGTAATATGTTACTTGCCCTAAGGGCTGACATGTACTTGATGTTTTTATCAGGAAGAATTTAATCTGGCTCGGTAGGCGCAGTTATTTCATTAAAATCTTAAAGTTCTTGTAAAGGTTAACACCAAGTCTTTAAGGAAAATGTTTTAGTTCTTCACAGATATTACTCGTGTGTTCAACGCTGGCAAAGTTGGGTCACCCCCAGTTTTCACTGTATAAAGAAAAACTACATATAAAATAGTATACATACTATGTACTCGGATATAACTTACATTATCAACTGCAAGCGGAGGCTTGACTTATTGTTTAAATCTCCCCGTGAAATAAGATATATTCATAAAATCAGCCATCCTGAATTAGAAATACATACGTATTTCGTCAATACTCAGTGATGAATCTATGCAGTTATAAGTTAGTTTTACAATATTCTCGACTAAGCAGTTAAATTAAATTATTATATAGCTACCTGAGTTTTTAAGCTAGAAATTATAATTTATTCTGCTTTCCACTGAAACACGTCAGCTAGAGAATATAACAGACTTATATTTAATTCTTCTGCGCACAAATCTAGTGAAATAAAAAAAGCGATTATCCACTTAATCGCTCACAAAATATTAGATATATTATATTTACCTCCACACAGAACTACAGATTAAATACCACGAAACTAGAATCCTTCAATATAATGGTAGTCTAGAACTCGGCAAAATGTTGCCAAGAAACTCAGAACTTTTACAATATACAAGATATTTCCTAGCCCGAGTGATCTGTCTACTGCGAATCTAGAGTATGAATGACCATTCTAAAACTCTCTCGGGTAGATATATCTTAAACAGACAAAGGATGCACGCTATTTCGCAAACCCGAAATAGCACCGGTATCTCCCCTCTCCTAACACTTCACATTAGCTCAGACCCTGCCATAACCTGCCAAAACGCGTCCTAACGCCTCACACGACATGTGGCCGTTCTGAGCGATGCATGTCTGGCGCTTTCCACACCTCAGGCCAAGCGACTGGCCGAAGGAGCGTGGTGTCAGGTGAAAATGTAGACGATATGTCTCATTTTAGAACGCTGCGTGAGTGTCATATCACACTTATCGCCGAGCGACTAGCCTGAAGAAACGCCCATGCCAGATGAAAATGTAGACAATTGTCTACATCTATGTCTGGCAAAACGAATTATCACGCATTCCGTCTACCTGCAGCTACTGACATCTGATGTAATACAATGCGTACTCAGTAAGAGAAAAGAAACAGGTAAACGTCAGAATGGGAAAGTAAATTTTGTCGCAAACGAACGAATGCGAAAAAACATGAAAAGGATGAAAGAGCGATAGTAAAGTAGAGGACACGGGTAGAAAAGAAAGAATATAGAAAATTTATTGATCATAAATGTCTATGCGACAGTGACACATAGAGACGAAAAATCTAATTTTGTTTTACAGCAAGAATTTTATGTTTCTTTATAAGTTACAAGTAGAGACCAAACATCTAATTTTGATTCATAGCTAGAATTAAAGGTGTATTTATGAGTGAGACAAAGTCAAACATCTAAATTGGCTTATAGCAAAAATTGAAAGTGTTGTTATGAGTGACAAGAAAGAATCACAGATCTATTTATTTTTCTGTTAACTCCAGGTAATCTGGTAACTGATGCTATTGTACACCAGAGCGTGCGTAGTACTGACCCTAATTCATGGAGTGATGTGGGTATAGCTGTGGTTAATGCTGGAAGCTTTCGTGCTTCCATATCCAAAGGTTTGTCTTCTAAAATAGCTTTGTATAATTAATAATTAACCTGGGCTATATAAACCAAAGTAATCTGCTCTAGATTACAAAAGTCAATTATTGGATTATTAATTCAAGGGATTCCATCCGGCCTTAATCTCTCTTTTGCTGCTCATTTAAGCTCTTAGTTTTTGTGTTTCCTTCCTCTTATACCCTTAAGTTAGAGGTCGGAGTGGCTAAGCAGTATGGTGTCCCTCTCTAACTCTAATGGTACCGGGTTCGGTTCCAGTACAAGAAATATATTTTATTGAAATTTTTTTCAGAACCAGTTGGTTCTAATGATGTCATACTCCCCCCTGATCTCATAGGTAGTAAGAACGAATGCCTAGCCTTCTCACATAGGAGGTCCCAAGTTGTGCACGTTAAAAATCCCTCGGCAGTTGGATATCATAAAAAGTAGAGCAGACTGTTGCCCTGGCAAAATTTACAAAATTATCAAAACCTACAAAACACAAAAATATTTAGAGGATGTGTGATTTCTGTTACACACATTGGGATCCTCACCAGTGCTACGGAGTTTGTGCACTGTGCTGAGATTCTCCTTGTGTGATCTAAGGGAGGAGATCGGAACACTGATGGAGTTGTCCGCGTGCAATGAAGATGGTCCTTAAAATCAAACCCTTAAGTTTTGTGGAGACAGTTTCTATCCTTAGCTGGCATCAACAATGTACCCTGTGGAATTTGTTAATATAAAAAAATAGTCCGTTCGGAAATTCGTGCCCACAGAAAGCGTCAATTTTCTCCAAAACTCCTTGTTGTATGGACATGAATTTTTGCATGCAGTCTTAAATTTTCCATGCAGTTAAGATTTTGCGATCATTACATCCACAGCTGTCGCGAAATTTGCAAAACGGCGATTTTCCTTGATCTTCATGGAACATTTGTCTAAATCTGCCCGTAACATTAATTCTTACAACATTTGTGCGACAAGACGGATCAAAGGCGTGTCCAAATGTGTTATTGGTTGTTCACGTGATTTTGATACGAGGAATGATGTTCTGATAATGAACCATAAAAGCAGTAAATCATCGGGAAGCTATGACAAATTGTAACTGTTTATGTGTTATTATAGATTGGCATATGAAATTAGTTTATCACAAACGAAGGAATGCGATCGACGTGCCTCATTCCAAATCGGACGACTCCAATAAGTTCACAACAGTTATTGGTTGGATAAACTGCAAGCCATCTCGCTGCCAGTAATCTTCTTCTTCCTGTAGCACGTGTTCTTCACATTTAGCCCAGTACTCTGTGTTTATTCGTGAAAGGGCCTCACGAGTCATGTCTTTAACATCGCACATTTTAAAAGTGGTGTTCTGGGCGGCCACTTGCCCTTTAACTCTAGCCCAAACCAGCTCTATTGGGTTAAGGTGAGAATGGTAAGGTGGGAGTCGAAGAGAAACATGACCCTGCTCTTGGATGATTTTATCAATCAGATACACTTCTGTCTTATTCCTCTGTCTCACAAGCTGCAACAACTCTGGTTTTAAATACCTGTTGTCTGCGAAGATATTTTCATTCACAAGCCACCTCATGATTTCGTCTTTCGTGCTTGCCGAAGTGGGAACTTTATCCTCCTGCGCTAGAACATCATGATAGGACGCATTATCCATCACCAGGCAAGACGGCCTATCTAGAGTCGGGAGGAGTGTATTCACTATCCCAATCTCGAAAAATTTGCCCATTCATTTCACTGTGGCAGTCCCTACCATCTGCAGACTTTGATTGAAAAATAAGCTCTGCATCAAGGACAAGCCCATTCTGTCTGCTGCCAGCATGTGCTAATATAATGCGTTGACCTTTGCTGCTGGGAATTTTCCTTCTATGGTCTTCGTCAACAGATTGCCATTCTTTCTCGTTCGTATGATGAGCATTAACCCAAGATTCGTCCAAATACACTATATCATAGCCGTCTTGCCTTCTCTCACGAATCTGCCTAAGGTATTTGCTTCGAGCTGCAACCAGATGTGGTTTTTCACATAAAAAATTCTTTCCGCCAGACGTTTTTCTAAAAGTGAAGCCGACACTTCTGACAAGTTGCCAAAGAGTTGTTTTTGAGACGTTAATATCGCATTCTGCTTGCAGCCGACTTTTCAGCATGCGGAGAGTAACAAGTTGATTGGCATTAAACATCTTCAAAATCAAACGCCTAATGACATCCTTGTCAAAATCATCATTTTTTTTCTTCCTTCCTTGCTTAACCGCAGCCTCTGTACAATCACCGTCTTGTTGTATCCAACGTCAAAAAGATCTTCTATCCACACCCAGGGCCTTTCGTGTTCTCCTACCTGGTTCTTGGATGTCGTGGTATAAACAACCCATCTTAGCCTCTCTGCGAAAATGCCTGTACAATATAACAGTTACCTTCTGCAAAGTGATAAATTTGCATTTCAGATTCATTGCGCTTTTCATAATTATGCAGTTTAGTTTATTAATATATTATACGCTGGTGTCGTTTTGTTTCGTTGCAGCCAACTCATTGCAATTAGCATACACCGCTGAAATAATTACTCGCGACTGTGTACAATAGGTGCGCACACGTGCGGACATGTAGTCACTACACTAATTCAAACCCAAAAAATATTGAATAGCACATTTCATCGCTTGTGCTGTGCTGTAACAAAAATTAAGTGCGCAATTTTTGAACGGATCTTGTAACTTTCCTGTATAACTAATAAAAATTAACCCAGACAACGGTAAGAGTTTTTTTTAAATATAACTTAAAGAAGAAAATTCGAACATGACATGAGTTTTGTAAGGGCAAAAAATATATTAATAACTGCATTGATATCAGTAGGGCACGTAGCAAATTTCAATAACATCCGTCAAGGGTTTGCAAAGTTACAACGTTCAATGTGTGGGCACGAATTTCCGAACGGACTATACCATTAATGAATCCTTCCTTTTCTCCGGCATCCCGTTGCTCTGAAGACAGTTCAAGATTTGTCCATGTCTCAGTTTATCCCTCTTATGTCTGTTTCTAGTCTCCATGTGTTGTATGGTCTCCCTGCACCTCTCTTACCATTAGGATCCCAGAACAAGGCCTGCCTTGTAATGCTATCAACATGTTTCTTTAGTGTGTGTGTCCTTTGCAATGCCTGTGTTATTTTCTCAACTCTTGTTTCTCTGGCACTTCTTTTGGTTCTTGCTATGTGTTGTACATTAGTGATCATTTAATATTATTTTAATCCATCTGTACTGTGCAAGCACGCATTTATGAAAAAGTCTTTAACTTCTTGGTTATGATCTATTGTCTTATCTAGTTCCTGGGAATCTTGGATAAGAGCGAGAAAGAATAGACGTTCTGCTTCCTCAAGTCATGTCACACAAGTTGGCTAATATGGGGTTGTGCATGTGGCTCAAAACTGCATAGTGTAACACAAATTGCTTCAGAAACCACCACTATAAAAGCATGTGAATGCTTGGTTCAGGCTTCCTGCAAAGGGACTTGCTGCAGTAGTAACTCCATGCTCCATAGGAAACAAACACCAGACGGTGGGGCAGGCACAGACATCAACATCAGAATGAATAAGTCAAGAACAGCCTTCTTTAGCCTAAACAACATCTGGAAGTCCTCCCAATACAGCACAAGCACAAAATTAAGATTATATCAGAGCTGTGTGCTTTCTGTGCTTCTCTATGGTGCGGAATGCTGGAGAGTTACAGAGAAGGAAATGTCGAAATTGTCCTCTTTTCACACAACATGCCTAAGAAAAATTCACCGAATCTTCTGGCCGAATATCATCACCAACCAAGATCTGCTTACTCGTAGCAAGCAAGAGGACATGCACACCATCATAGCTGGCAGACGCTGGAGCTGGGTTGGTCATGTCCTCAGAAGAGACCCCGATGCCATCACAAGAACAGCTATGCTTTGGACAAGTGAAGGGAAACGAAAGACAGGCCGACCAAAAACAACTTGGCGGAGGACTGTGGAGGCTGAGATGCAAAGAATGAACCAGAGTTGGGGCACTGTACGAAGGATGGCCACCGACCGAGCAAAGTGGAATCAATTTGTTGTTGCCCTACAAGACGCCACTAGGCGTGATGGCCACTGACTGCTTTGACGGTCGGTGGTTAAGGATCTAAGAAGAAGAAGACCATAGGAAACAGAAAAGGAAATGTCTATGATGATGATTGTCTTGTCTTAGTGTCCTGAAGGATATTTTGTCTGTGTTAGAATTTATGTGCAAAATATAAATAGGGTTTTTATTTTTCATTCGTTCATTATATCTGCATGGATACAGATTGAAATAAGAGTGAGTACATGTAATGTTACTTATGCATTGCCGAGGCTCAAAAGGGGAGCAAAGAATAGTAACACTTTTCCCCACCATGCACGTCGTAAAAAGCAACTAAGGAGGGTTGGGCATGGGATTGGTTAAAACCATCCTGTAGATATTTTGAATAAAAAAAAGACATCAACAAAACAATATGGACAGGAGGTCTACTAAAGAAATAATTTAATTTAGCCATCCAAGACAGAAGAAAGTCCTCTGGTAAGTACAAGGTAGGTGAATGATGTGATCCAGAGAAAACCATAAGGAGTTGATAACTGACTTTTCTCTTCTAGGAAAATGTCCAGAATTGGCAACTGGAATATTAAAACATTACATGAACAAGGGAACTGCACAGGTGGCAGCAGAAATCTGGAATAGCCAGACTGACCCAGTGGAAGGGCATACAGAAGAACAAACTGATTCACAGGAGAAATGGTGTTGTCCTCAGGACATGAAGAAGATAGTGCGTGCCACAGTGAATGGGTGGCTATAATTCTGCCCCGGCATAAATGGGTGCTTGCATAGAATAGAAGGATGGAAATAGTGTGACAAGATCACTAAAGTGGAACTGATGACATGACCCAGACAAGTACCAGCGGAACAAGAGATGAGAAGAAGACACTGGCGATGGATAGGGACCACACACTGAGGAAACCTGTTGATAGGTTTACAAGGCAGTCCTTGTTCTGGAATCCCATGGGTTAGAGAGGTAGATCAGAGAACACATGGAGAAAAGAATTGAAGACAGACATGAATGACAGGAAGACCTTGACCTGATGGCACAAGATAGGAAGACTTGACATAAGTTTGTTGAAGGCCTATGCTCCTTGAGGAACTGATGATGACATTTAATGTTTATTGTTCCAGTCATTTACAAAAATTTGTTCACTGCTAGAAATAATTCATTTTGGTTAAAATAACATACGGTTTAAAGCAAGTAGTTGTAATTCACTTTGACTGAAATAACTTATTATTTAAAGAAGTAACTGCTAGATATAACTTGAAGTTGAAAATTACACTGACTAACAAAAAAAAACTTTTTTTTTTTCTTTCTCTAACATTTCTATGTTTTTCTGGTCAATTTTAATGCGCTGTTTTTAAATCTGCAAACCGTTTTTCTCTATCAGGTCGGGATCTCTAGAAATACACAATTGAAGTTTTTTAACAACGCATACAGTATTACAACATCATTCGTACAAGAAGTATAACAGTTATGTAGGCTTGAATTTCTTTGCAGTCGACTTTCGTCGGTGAATGGCATGTGGTACATCGCGATGAAGCATCCAACAATAATCGGCAAGCATGGTCACACTCCACCGTCCTTGATAACGTGACTCCATTACGGCGATATCTTGATGGAATCGTTCTCCATGTTCATCGCTGACTTCGCCAAGGTTGTCAGGGAAAAAGGCAAGATGCGAATCGAGCAAATGGATTTTGAGGGACATGTTACAGCCCATAATTCTGTATGCATCTATGCACTGCTTAACAATATGCAACATAGTCGACAGATTTGTGATTTCCCAGAAAGTTATCGACGATCGATTTGAATGCCATCCATGCGCGAAGTTCACTACCATGTAACAAGTTCTCGAATTGTTTGTCTGCAATAACTTTCCTAATCTGAGGTCCTACAAAGATACCTTCCTTTATCTTTGCATCGCTAACTTGCGGAAACTTTTCTCGAAGATAAGTGAAAGCTTT
This sequence comes from Oreohelix idahoensis, assembly GCA_024509875.1. Taxonomy (NCBI): domain Eukaryota; kingdom Metazoa; phylum Mollusca; class Gastropoda; order Stylommatophora; family Oreohelicidae; genus Oreohelix; species Oreohelix idahoensis. The sequence continues at coordinate 147,252 of JAMPIV010008736.1, forward strand.
GCTCGTTTTATCTAACGCTTTTACAAAATTCTTCATGAGCCCCAACTTTATATGTAACAGTGGTAAAATGAAGCTGTCTTTGTTAACTAATGGCTCGTGTATTACATTTTTATGCCCGAGCTGCATACGATCCCGGATAGGCCACACCTTTCTTGCATAATGTTCCTGTCTGTTGCGGCTGTCCCATTCACATCGGAAGCAACAAAATTTAGTATACCCAGTCTGCATGCCCGTGAGAATTGCAATGACCTTTAGGTCTCCACAAATCCGCCATTGGTAGTCATTGTACTTTATTTTTTCCAAACGTATAGCCATATTGTCATAAGTTTCTTTCATATGAACAGAGTAGGCGACTGGAATTGATGAAAATAAATTTATGTTATGCAATAACACGGCTTTTAGACTAGTCTTGGAAGAATCGATGAAAAATCGCCATTCGTTGACTATGTGCTCATGACCGTTTACATCTTTGCAATAGCAAATGTCATCATCCATCTCAAAGTATTGAACAAGTTCTCTGTGTCTATGACGAAATTTAGATATCGGAGTATTGGGCGCTAAAAGATTCCATTCTTTGAGTCGCGAACCGAGTAATTCCGCTTGTCCTTTGGTAAGAGCGAGATCACGTATTAGATCTGAAAGTTCTGAATGGTTAATTAAGTAAACACCATCATTCACCGGTATGTAATCTGAGTCAGAATTAGTTTCTAAAGCAGGTAAACTATCACTTTCTGATGGTTCATTCACGTCCAACGGATATTGTTCTGGTGGTACTTGGATCGGACACGTGATTGGATCATGAGGCACTGGTTTCGAAACCAATTCAATATTTGAATAAACCACAGACTTTCTAGTTTTAAAAGTGAAACCATGGATATTTGTCAAGCAGAAGTAACAATCAGTAGTGTGATTTGTATGTTCACGCCATATTACTGGCACTCCAAAAGGCATCGACTTATGCTTCGGCGATTTTCGTTACCAACCTGCCAATGTATCGAACAAACTGCATTTGGCTTCCAAGATTTATTTCCATCATCAACTTTCGAATCGAAATAAAGTTCATATGCTTTCTTTAGTAATGGTGTAAAGTTTTTCTGGTCAACACGATCGGTAAAATATCCGCACACGTAACAGAACAGATCAGCCGAATTTCTACAACTTCTAGAAGCCATATTTTGCTCAGAATTATTTCAAAATACAGTAACTATTTGAAAAATCGCGTAACATATGTCATGCATCTTTTAGCAGTATAAAAAGTAGAATTATGTTGCTTTTTATTAATTTTTAATAAGTTATATAGTAAAAATGAAACGGAGCAAATAACGGTTTCCCAAAAATATATTTATTCACAAATATCTTAAGAACCCGATGTGATAGAGATAAACGGATTTCAGATTTGAACTCAGCGCAAGAAACTGACCTAAGAACACTTATTCTTATATAAGAAAGAAAAATGTTGTTTGTCAGTGTTATTGGTTACTTCAAATAAGTCACTTCTTCTTTCATCTTCTTCTTCAGTCTTTGGCTGCTGACTGACATAACAATCAATGGCCATCGCGCTTGGTGGCGTCTTGTAGGGCAGTAGCAAACAGTTTACACTTTGCTCAGTTGGCAGCCATCCTTCATGCGGTGCTTCATCTCTCAGTCGTGCTTTGCATCTCTGCCTCCACAGTTCTTTATCAGGTAGCTTTTTGCCAGCCTCGCTTTCATTTTTCTTCTGTAGTGAAAAGCATGGCAGTTCTGGTGATGGTGTAAGGGTCTCTTATTAGGATGTGGCCAACCCAGTTCAAGCGTCTACCCGCTATAATAGCACGCATGTCTTCTTGGTGGTCCCTAGTTAGCAGTTGTTTAATGATGGTGGTGTTTGGCCAGAAAATTCAAGGAATTTTCCTTAGGCGAAATAAGTCACTATTTGAAGTAAATTTTCTTCAAAGTAAGGAACTGCTTAAAATTATTTAAGAATTAATGTGACCTATTGTTTAAAGTAATTATCATTTAAAGTAATTACTGTTTAAGTTAACTTTGTGAAGTAATTTATATTCCAGGTAAGTCATTACTTAGAGTAACTTAGTGCTTGAAATGACATATATTTATATATCTCATTACTTGAAGTAATTATCATAGTAAGTCATAAATATAAATGTGTGCCTTTGCAGATTAGAAGGATGGAAATAGTATGACAAGATGAACATGTCAGGTATTGGAAGAACTAGACGAATATCAATGGAACAGGAAGTGATAAAGAGGCGCTGGTATCAAATATGACACTTAATGAGGATACCAGTTGGTAGATTTACAAGATAGAGCTTGTTCTGGAAACCCTAAAGCAAGAGAAAAAGGATCATGAAAAACACAGGGAAAAGGGAATTAAAAACAGATGCAGGTTTAGAAAGTCATTTTTAGTTACTGAGGGTCTCAGGAGAGACAACGAAAGAATAGGATACTGCACCGTCAGACATGTCGTACAAGGTGACTAATATGATGTTTTTGTGTGGGACTGGTGCACCCTCAGACATGTCGTACAAGGTGACTAATATGATGTTGTTGTGTGGGACTGGCAACCTCATCGTGTAAAACACATTTCAGCAGAAACCCACACTGCAAGAGTGTCTAACTGTTTTATACAGGCTTCCTGTAGGACCAGTTGAAGTGGTGGATCCATGCTCTGTTAGAGGAGCAAAGGAAAATAATCATGATGATGATGGTGACAGGTTTAGAAAAGCTTAAGAAACAGACAATAATGGAATATAGAACATGGAGAATAGCTTGAATGGGTGGTACTTGATAGGAAAGCTTGGCTTGATTTGTTGCAGGTCTGTGCTCCACAGGGTGCTGAAGGGTGATGATGATGATGTGGTTAGTGCTTGAGGTAGCTGGTAGCTTTGTCCATCCTCAGGTCCTATCACACTAGAAAAAGTTGTATTCGTGCAGCCGTTTAGAAATACGGTGGACATTGTTGAGATACTTGGACAAACTCTCATAGACATGCTGGAGTTTGGTGCGTCAAAATGGACACAAAACCCAGATGATGCCTTTGGAGGCTTCTTGCAGGTTTCAGGTAAGTTTGTGACTTTTTTTTTTTTTTTTTTTAATAGCTACCACCACAATTCTTTCTTATTCTGTCAACACCATTATCTGTGTTGAAAGAGGTGACTGATTTGACGTTATGCATGAGGCTAGCAGTCTCATTGTTTAAAACATATATCTACAGAAAAACTACCACTGCAAGAGCAAATGAGAGCTTTGATGCAGGCTTCCTGCGAGGGAGGGGGGGGGGGAGCTGGAGTAGTGGCTCCGTGCTCCTTGGGAGCAAGAAGGAAAATAATGGATTCTGTGATCTAATTTGTCACTGTCAACTTTTCAAATGTCAACAATGACTCACACAGAGAGAAGGGAACTGGAGACAGGAATTAAAGAGATAAAAAGGATATGGAAATACCTTGAGTGGATGGCACAGGACAGGGGGAACGACGTGAATTTGTTGAAGGTTGATGTTCCATGGGGAGATGAATGGTAAGGAATGAATGAACACTGATTCGTTTAGCACAGTGGTTCCCAAAGTGGGTAGTACATCTCCCTTGGGGACGTTTGGGGATGTACTCTGGGAGCCAAGGGGGTGGGGACCTGAAAAGGTGTGAGAAACACTGGTCGAGCAGCTTCATGAACTATAATATCATCTTCACCTCCCTGTTTTTGCTTCATAAAAGATGGTAGTGTCTGTAACTTTTTATTTTTTACATAATGAGGTTCAGCCACCACACACAACCTTCCTTGGTCTTGTTTACAGCTTACCTGGTAGGGCACACTGGTGCTGCTGTTTGACTCCCAAATATTGGGAGCCACGATCAACACATCTGTCATGATCTACACCAGTGCAGCACTGTTACCATCTCCAACAGTACAGCTTTTGCGATATCTCATTCATCAGCATATTTTGTCAGTGACCTTAACTCCTCTATTCCATATCCACTACAGGATGTAACCTTTTATCTGAAATCATCAGGGACAACTGTGCTATGTAAACCAGATTGTCTTTTTGGTTTTCAGATGTTGCGCAAACTGCGATCAAAAAATAGCCCAGAATAGTCAGACGTTGCCCAAATTGTGATCAAAATGTAGACCAAAAACAAACTTTCGATTATAATCTTTAAATTATCATAATATTTGGTTTTTTGAGTGTTTATATAAAAGGTTGTAGACCTGTACCAGACGCAAGACAAATGTGAATATCAGATGAGACTTCACAGAATTTGTTTTTTTGCAAGTAAATGTGGAAAAGACAAAGATTATAAAAATAGAGGTAGAATATGTTGCCAGATTGCACTTCGGAGAAGCATCCCTAAGGATGTGTCTTCTTTTTCCTTCTCTGTTTTTGCTCGTTAAGAAGTATGGGGCTACCACAGCAACTGGCCCTCTTGCAGAAAACCTGCATCAAATCGTTTATATGCGCCTGTAGTGGTGGTTTCTGTAGCAATATGTTTTACTTTATGAGGTTGGCAGCCTCATACACAACCGTATATTTGTTGCCTGTTACAATTTGCCTGATGAAGCAGTCGTCCTATTCTTTGTTGTCTCTCCCAGGAGCTACACTAGCCTGCAGTCACCATATGTGTTGGCAGCAGTATAGATGAAGTTGAAGAAACAGACAGTGATAACAAAATTAGAAGACAATAGACCACATGAGCTTTCATTTCTTTGGGAAATACACGTCCTTATCCCAGAATCCAAAATGCTCGGGGGCAGCCGTGTTTCGGAAATCGCCCAAAAAGTAGCCCAAGTCGCCAAAAAATCATTTCAAAAATCGCCCAAAAGTCGGCCGAAAAAAACTTTCAATTTCAGAATATTTCGTTTTTTTTTTTTTTTTTTTTTGGCCGTTTAGACTTTGGGATACGGACCTGGATATATAAAATATATAGAAGTCAAACAGAAATGACATCCTTATTATTATTATTCATCTTTGTATTTGCTCATGGAGCACAGATGTGAATATTAATGTGATGTCTTTTTCTGTTTAGTCTGTCTATGAGTTACCACATGATTTCTAAATTATATTTTTTTTCCAGAGAACATGGAAGTTGTCTTAGGCTTTCCATGTCTTCCCTTCCTTTGTGAGTTCTGGTCAAGGGTTGTCTTTTGTTTTTAGTTTTAAGGACTATATTAATTGCACACAGACAACTCCATAAGTGCTCCGATCTCCTCCCTTAGATCACACAAGGAGTATCTCAGCACAGTGGATGAACTCAGCAGCACCGGCGAGAATTCCAGTGTGTTTATGTAGCACTCACTCATTCTATAAATATTTTAGTGTTGGGTAGGTTTCTAATTTTTTTTTTTAAATTTAACCAAAGCAGCGGCCTTAAGGCCTAATCTTCACGATTTCCAACTGCCATGGGATTTTTAATGTGCGCAGCTTGCACACGGGATCTCCTATTTGTTCGCCCTTATCTGAGAAGGATATGCATCTGATCTCACAACCCAGGAGACCAGAGGGGAGTATGACATTATGACCACTGGTTCTGAAAAAAAAATTTCCATAAATTATATTCCCTCTTCTGGGAATCAAAACAGGTACGTTTAGAATTCAAGGCGGGCGCCATACCTCTTAGCCAATTTTAACCCCGAAAGAGTGTGTCAGGTTATACTGGCTGGTCGTCTGCTTGGTGTGTGTCTTATCGATCTCCATATTTTCTCTTAACCTGTAAATGGACTTATGCTGTCTTGTTGTCCTCCGCATGTCATTAGTTTTAATACAAAGTCTTGGGCTGAGACATCCCTTGTTAAAGGTCTGGAGTTTGGATGTGATGTTGCTGGTGACATCTCAATGTTTCATAACTATTCAGTACAGAATTTTACCTTATTTACTTGCCTTCCTCGTCCTTTTCATGTCTGTCTACGTTCTTTTCACAACCAAGTACAGTTCTTTTCACAACCAAGTACAGTTCTTTTCACAACCAAGTACAGTTCTTTTCACAACCAAGTACAGTTCTTTTCACAACCAAGTACAGTTCTTTTCACAACCAAGTACAGTTCTTTTCACAACCAAGTACAGTTCTTTTCACAACAAAGTACAGTTCTTTTCACAACCAAGTACAGTTCTTTTCACAACCAAAAAGCTGCAGCATGTCATAAATGGGTTCTTACGTAGAATAAAAGGATTGAAATGATATGGCAAGGTCAATAAAGTGGAACAGGTGACATGAACCCGACAAGTGCTAGTGGACCAAGAGATCAGAAGGAGAAGATTGGGATGGATAGGATACACATTCAGGAAATCTATTGATAGTATTACAAGGCAGCTCTTGTTTTTGGAATCCGCCAGGGAAAGAGAGGTAAAGGGAGATTAAAGAGCACATAGAGAAGAGAACTGGAGACAGACATGATGTGAATGAGGAAGATACGAGAATGACCTTGAGCTGACAGGAAGACTTGGCATAAATTTGTTGAAAGCCTGTGCTGCTTGAGTTGCTGAATGGTGATGATGATGATGATGACTATTAGCCTGTTTGTTGTGATATTTATGTGAATGTTTATGGGAGCATTAGTTGCTCTATCTGCTTAGCCTCAGTTGCTCCATCTGCTTAGCCTCAGTATCACTATGGTTGCTATTAAAATAATAATAAAATCCCTTTCAATCATAACTGACTATTGGAATGCGCCCCATAGGTGACAGCCCTCAGCTGTTTATTTTCCTGGTGTTCCTTTCGATGTTTTCTCCTCTTACCTGCTTGCTGTGAGAGCTTCTTTTTGTCCAGTCTGAGGTGACGCCGTAGAGAGCTTCATCCTCTCAGGCTGCTGGATCCATGTCCAGTGCCCTCATGTCTCTCTTGTACACATCTTTGAACCTCAGCTGCGGTCGCCCAACTGTTCTTTTGCCATCTGCCAGTTACTATTAAAATAATGATGTTATTATCATCCTGTAAATGTTGGTATACAGAAGTATGAAGCATGTTGAAGCTGAGAAGAGTTTTATAACAGAAGGCAGGAAATCTGATCATCAGAAGTGTTCCTTCCGTTAAACAAGTGTTTCAGCCCGTTTTCTCCTGAACACTTTGGCCCTTTTATCTCCTTGAAGCAATTAGTAATTCATTCATTCTTTATCCACCAGCTCCCCGAGGAACATAAACCTTCAACAAATTTATGCCAAGTCTTCATGTCCTGTGCCATCCACTCAAGGTCTGTCAATGTCTCCTCTATTTCTGTCTCCGATTTCTTTTCCATGTGTTCCGGATATTTTTCTGTGTATTTTTTTCTGGGAGGAGGGATGTCAAAAGTAAGATGCACCCTGAGTGCCACATACATTAAGTATGCCCCTGACTGCAAGAGTACAGGCGAAAGTGGTCGTATACTCGGTACAAATCAAAGAAAGGACATTAGGTCAGAAATCATCAACATTAAATATTTTTCATGCACAGGCTTGCAGATAACATATGACATCAGTCGTCCTGTCGGGCAAAGGGTAGTAGAAGTGTTAGCAGTGTGCACCAAATGCCTAGTTCCTAAATTAGAGCCACTAGAGCTACAGCAGACGTACAGAATCCTCATCAGTTCATACATCATCGGTGGAGGTGACGGTTACAGTATGTTACCTGGCAAGATCATTAAAGTTCTGCCTGTTGGTAAGTGTTAGACCAGAAGATCACAGCAGTAACGTCCAGGCCAGATCACACTAGTTCAGTAATTTCTGCGACATAGAGTTTCTTCTTGCTAGTCTATGACACATTGTGTGCGTGCGTGTGTGGGTGTGTGTGTGTGTGTGTGGGTGTGTGTGTGTGTGTGTGTTAGTGTTAGACGAGAAGGTCAGAAGTGTTTGATTGGATCCCATTAGTGGATACTTGAACAGGTCTTCTTTATTTGCACTGGAGAAGGTCTTCTTTGTGAGTGCAAGATCAGAAGGTCACATTAGTAAGTGATTGATTAGATCACACTAGTGAGTGCTTGATTAGATCATATTAGTGAGTGCTTAATTAGATCATATTAGTGAGTGCTTGATTAGATCACATTAGTGAGTGATTGATTAGATCACATTAGTGAGTGATTGATTAGATCACATTAGTAAGTGATTGATTAGATCACATTAGTGAGTGATTGATTAGATCACATTAGTAAGTGATTGATTAGATCACATTAGTGAGTGATTGATTAGATCATATTAGTGAGTGCTTGATTAGATCACATTAGTGAGTGCTTGATTAGATCATATTAGTGAGTGCTTGATTAGATCACATTAGTGAGTGATTGATTAGATCACATTAGTGAGTGATTGATTAGATCACATTAGTAAGTGATTGATTAGATCACATTAGTAAGTGATTGATTAGATCACATTAGTGAGTGATTGATTAGATCACATTAGTGAGTGATTGATTAGATCACATTAGTAAGTGATTGATTAGATCACATTAGTGAGTGCTTGATTAGATCACATTAGTGAGTGCTTGATTAGATCACATTAGTGAGTGATTGATTAGATCACATTAGTGAGTGATTGATTAGATCATATTAGTGAGTATTTGATTAGATCACATTAGTAAGTGCTTAATTAGATCACATTAGTGAGTGATTGATTAGATCACATTAGTGAGTGATTGATTAGATCATATTAGTGAGTATTTGATTAGATCACATTAGTAAGTGCTTAATTAGATCACATTAGTGAGTGATTGATTAGATCACATTAGTGAGTGATTGATTAGATCATATTAGTGAGTATTTGATTAGATCACATTAGTGAGTGCTTAATTAGATCACATTAGTGAGTGATTGATTAGATCACATTAGTGAGTGATTGATTAGATCACATTAGTGAGTGCTTGATTAGATCACATTAGTGAGTGCTTGATTAGATCACATTAGTAAGTGATTGATTAGATCACATTAGTGAGTATTTGATTAGATCACATTAGTAAGTGCTTAATTAGATCACATTAGTGAGTGATTGATTAGATCACATTAGTGAGTGATTGATTAGATCATATTAGTGAGTATTTGATTAGATCACATTAGTGAGTGCTTAATTAGATCACATTAGTGAGTGATTGATTAGATCACATTAGTGAGTGATTGATTAGATCATATTAGTAACTGCTTGATTAGATCACATTAGTGAGTGCTTAATTAGATCATATTAGTAAGTGATTGATTAGATCACATTAGTAAGTGATTGATTAGATCACATTAGTGAGTGATTGATTAGATCACATTAGTGAGTGATTGATTAGATCATATTAGTAACTGCTTGATTAGATCACATTAGTGAGTGCTTAATTAGATCATATTAGTGAGTGCTTGATTAGATCACATTAGTGAGTGATTGATTAGATCACATTAGTGAGTGATTGATTAGATCACATTAGTAAGTGATTGATTAGATCACATTAGTAAGTGATTGATTAGATCACATTAGTGAGTGATTGATTAGATCACATTAGTGAGTGATTGATTAGATCACATTAGTAAGTGATTGATTAGATCACATTAGTGAGTGATTGATTAGATCACATTAGTGAGTGATTGATTAGATCACATTAGTAACTGCTTGATTAGATCACATTAGTGGGTGCTTGATTAGATCACATTAGTGAGTGATTGATTAGATCACATTAGTAAGTGAATGATTAGATCACATTAGTAAGTGATTGATTAGATCACATTAGTAAGTGATTGATTAGATCACATTAGTAAGTGATTGATTAGATCACATTAGTAAGTGATTGATTAGATCACATTAGTAAGTGATTGATTAGATCACATTAGTAAGTGATTGATTAGATCACATTAGTGGGTGCTTGATTAGATCACATTAGTGAGTGCTTGATTAGATCACATTAGTGAGTGCTTGATTAGATCACATTAGTGGGTGCTTGATTAGATCACATTAGTGGGTGCTTGATTAGATCACATTAGTAACTGCTTGATTAGATCACATTAGTGAGTGCTTGATTAGATCACATTAGTGAGTGATTGATTAGATCACATTAGTGAGTGATTGATTAGATCACATTAGTGAGTGATTGATTAGATCACATTAGTGAGTGATTGATTAGATCACATTAGTGAGTGATTGATTAGATCACATTAGTGAGTGATTGATTAGATCACATTAGTGAGTGATTGATTAGATCACATTAGTAACTGCTTGATTAGATCACATTAGTAACTGCTTGATTAGATCACATTAGTAACTGCTTGATTAGATCACATTAGTGGGTGCTTGATTAGATCACATTAGTGAGTGATTGATTAGATCACATTAGTAAGTGAATGATTAGATCACATTAGTAAGTGATTGATTAGATCACATTAGTAAGTGATTGATTAGATCACATTAGTAAGTGATTGATTAGATCACATTAGTGAGTGATTGATTAGATCACATTAGTAAGTGATTGATTAGATCACATTAGTGGGTGCTTGATTAGATCACATTAGTGAGTGCTTGATTAGATCACATTAGTGAGTGATTGATTAGATCACATTAGTGGGTGCTTGATTAGATCACATTAGTAACTGCTTGATTAGATCACATTAGTGGGTGCTTGATTAGATCACATTAGTGAGTGATTGATTAGATCACATTAGTGAATGATTGATTAGATCACATTAGTGAGTGCTTGATTAGATCACATTAGTGAGTGATTGATTAGATCACATTAGTAAGTGATTGATTAGATCACATTAGTGAGTGATTGATTAGATCACATTAGTGAGTGCTTGATTAGATCACATTAGTGAGTGATTGATTAGATCACATTAGTGAGTGCTTGATTAGATCACATTAGTGAGTGATTGATTAGATCACATTAGTGAGTGATTGATTAGATCACATTAGTGAGTGATTGATTAGATCACATTAGTAAGTGATTGATTAGATCACATTAGTGAGTGATTGATTAGATCACATTAGTGAGTGCTTGATTAGATCACATTAGTGAGTGCTTGATTAGATCACATTAGTGAGTGATTGATTAGATCACATTAGTAAGTGATTGATTAGATCACATTAGTGAGTGATTGATTAGATCACATTAGTGAGTGCTTGATTAGATCACATTAGTGAGTGATTGATTAGATCACATTAGTAAGTGATTGATTAGATCACATTAGTGAGTGATTGATTAGATCACATTAGTGAGTGCTTGATTAGATCACATTAGTGAGTGCTTGATTAGATCACATTAGTGAGTGCTTGATTAGATCACATTAGTAAGTGATTGATTAGATCACACTAGTGAATGATTGATTAGATCACATTAGTAAGTGATTGATTAGATCACATTAGTAAGTGATTGATTAGATCACATTAGTAAGTGCTTGAATAGATCACATTAGTGAGTGATTGATTAGATCACATTAGTAAGTGATTGATTAGATCACATTAGTAAGTGATTGATTAGATCACAGTAGTAAGTGATTGATTAGATCACACTAGTGAGTGATTGATTAGATCACATTAGTAAGTGATTGATTAGATCACATTAGTGAGTGATTGATTAGATCACATTAGTGAGTGATTGATTGGATCACATTAGGGAATGCTTGATTAGATCACATTAGTAAGTGATTGATTAGATCACAGTAGTAAGTGATTGATTAGATCACACTAGTGAGTGATTGATTAGATCACATTAGTGAGTGATTGATTGGATCACATTAGGGAATGCTTGATTAGATCACATTAGGAAGTGCTTGATTAGATCACATTAGTGAGTGATTGATTAGATCACATTAGTAAGTGATTGATTAGATCACAGTAGTAAGTGATTGATTAGATCACACTAGTGAGTGATTGATTAGATCACATTAGTAAGTGATTGATTAGATCACATTAGTGAGTGATTGATTAGATCACATTAGTAAGTGATTGATTAGATCACAGTAGTAAGTGATTGATTAGATCACACTAGTGAGTGATTGATTAGATCACATTAGTGAGTGATTGATTAGATCACATTAGTGAGTGATTGATTAGATCACATTAGTAAGTGATTGATTAGATCACATTAGTGAGTGATTGATTAGATCACATTAGTAAGTGATTGATTAGATCACAGTAGTAAGTGATTGATTAGATCACATTAGGGAATGCTTGATTAGATCACATTAGTAAGTGATTGATTAGATCACATTAGTGAGTGATTGATTAGATCACATTAGTAAGTGATTGATTAGATCACAGTAGTAAGTGATTGATTAGATCACACTAGTGAGTGATTGATTAGATCACATTAGTAAGTGATTGATTAGATCACATTAGTGAGTGATTGATTAGATCACATTAGTGAGTGATTGATTAGATCACATTAGTGAGTGCTTGATTAGATCACATTAGTGAGTGATTGATTGGATCACATTAGGGAATGCTTGATTAGATCACATTAGTAAGTGATTGATTAGATCACAGTAGTAAGTGATTGATTAGATCACACTAGTGAGTGATTGATTAGATCACATTAGTAAGTGATTGATTAGATCACATTAGGGAATGCTTGATTAAATCACATTAGTAAGTGATTGATTAGATCACATTAGTGAGTGATTGATTAGATCACATTAGTGAGTGATTGATTAGATCACATTAGTAAGTGATTGATTAGATCACATTAGTGAGTGATTGATTAGATCACATTAGTAAGTGATTGATTAGATCACAGTAGTAAGTGATTGATTAGATCACACTAGTGAGTGATTGATTAGATCACATTAGTGAGTGATTGATTGGATCACATTAGGGAATGCTTGATTAGATCACATTAGTAAGTGATTGATTAGATCACAGTAGTAAGTGATTGATTAGATCACACTAGTGAGTGATTGATTAGATCACATTAGTAAGTGATTGATTAGATCACATTAGGGAATGCTTGATTAGATCACATTAGTAAGTGATTGATTAGATCACATTAGTGAGTGATTGATTAGATCACATTAGTGAGTGATTGATTAGATCACATTAGTAAGTGATTGATTAGATCACATTAGTGAGTGATTGATTAGATCACATTAGTAAGTGATTGATTAGATCACAGTAGTAAGTGATTGATTAGATCACACTAGTGAGTGATTGATTAGATCACATTAGTAAGTGATTGATTAGATCACATTAGTGAGTGATTGATTAGATCACATTAGTGAGTGATTGATTGGATCACATTAGGGAATGCTTGATTAGATCACATTAGGAAGTGCTTGATTAGATCACATTAGTGAGTGATTGATTGGGTCACACTAGTGAGTGCTTAATTATATCACATTAGTCAGTGCTTGATTAGATCACTGTGGGGTTGCGGTTTATATTGTTAAATTCCATAATATGCTCGTTTGCTCGATTATGTCTAAGATTAATAATTATATTACCCACACGGTTCATAACAACCACCATAAGAATTCAGTAACAGTATTTCCATTGTTCCAACTCAACGATAAAAATATCGACTTGGAAACTCCATCAACATTCCAACATTTATTTCATACGTAGACTACACATCTCAACATGGCATTGAAAAGCAGGTTAATTTCATTAAATTCCATTATTCTATAGAAGTTATACATGATACATTTTTATTTGTTTGTTCCATATTCAAACACATCGACGTCTTACAAGACATTATCCATTGAACACTTTTCAAATATCTACCATCTGGTAAAAGACACAAGCGAACCCATCAGGGTAAACATTAACACTCCTCGGTTTCTATCCCAAACATGATCACGTCATGTGCGAAGTACACATATTGACAATTATTAATCGTGCCGCGCTTACACGCACCATACTCTTGGTCATTCTATCTGACATGTGGCGTGCAATAGCCAACGCCACAATCACATTAGTGAGAGTTTGATTATATCACATTAGTGAGAGTTTGATTATATCACATTAGTGAGAGTTTGATTATATCACATTAGTGAGAGTTTGATTATATCACATTAGTGAGAGTTTGATTATATCACATTAGTGAGAGTTTGATTATATCACATTAGTGAGAGTTTGATGGATAGGACAAACATTGAGGAGACCTGTTGATAGCATTACAAAGCAGCCCTTGTTCTGGAATCCACAGGGAAAGAGAGGCAGAGGTAGACCAAAAAAAAAAAAGCACGAAGAAGAGAACTGGATACAGAGGTGAAAATGATGAGGAAAACATGGAAAGAACTTGAGCGGATGGCACAGGACAGGAAGACTTGGCATGTGTTTGTTGATGGTCTATGCTCCTCGGGGAGCTAAAGGGTATTGACTGATTGTCTCAGGCATGTCGTAAAAGGCAGCTTATATGAGGTTGTGTATGGGGCTTGCAATCTTGTCTTTTAAAACAAATAGTTATAGAAAACACCACAGCATGAGCATATGAATGCTTTGATGCAGGTGACCTGCAAGGTGACCAGCCAGGGTGACCGCTAGGGTGATGAATCCATGCTCCACCTGATGCAAAAAAGGAAATGCTGACAATGTGGTACATGTGGAGCTGACACTAATAAATGAATGAAAATGTTTGGTATAATAACAGTGGAGGAGTTGGGTTGGCTACGTCCTCAGAAGAGACCCCGATGCCATCACAAGAACAGCTATGCTATGGACCCCAGAAGGAAGGCGAAAGAGAGGCCCAAAAAAAAAATAAGCAGAGAACTGTGCAGGCCGAGGTACAAAGCATGAACCAGAGCTGGGGCACTGCACAAAGAATGGCTGACGGTCGAGCAAAGTGGAGACAATTTGTTGCTGCCCTACAAGACGCCACCAGGTGTGATGGCCACTGACTGCTTTGACATACAGTGGTTATGGATCCAAGAAGAGGAAAAATACCAGTGGAACAAGATGAGAAGATAGAAATGTTGGAGGTGGATAACATACTATGAAAATGTTATCTGCTAGCATCACAAGTCAGTGATTGCTATGAAGCCCCCAAGGTAATGAATGCAGATGATGTGATCAATACCAGTGAAACACGGTGTGCAGTTTAAAATGTTGAAGGTGGATAACACACAATGAAAGTTATTCACTAGCATCACAAGGTAGTGATTGCTGTAAAGTCTCCCAAGGTGGAAGAATTAAAATAGAGAGAATCTAAAAATAAATGAAGACAGAAATTTGAAAAAGAAAAACAAACAAAGAAGACGTAGCAGGTACTGGGGTAGATTACTTAAGACAGGATTGTAACTTACCCTGCTTGAAGCCCTCTGCTCCACATGGAGCTATAACAGAAAGAAGAAGAATATATCAGAATTATATATTTCAATATCCCAGAGATATATCCCGTGTAGCTCCCAATGATCTCTTATGCAACAGAGAAAGAATATAAGTAATGTGCCCTCAAGCATGTCGTACAAGGCTGCTAATAGGAGGTTCTGTCTGGGGCTAGCAACTTCGTCATGTAAAACAAATTGCTACATAAGCACATGAGTACTTTGGTGAGGCTTCCTGTAAGGGTACAAGCTGCAGAGGTAGCTTCATGCTTCATTCCTGCGGCTGCCCTACTTAACAAACCGAGCACAGTATTCGTTAGTTGTGCTGGTGGTGGTTTGTGTATATGGTGTCGTGTATATTGAGTGATTCTTTGCGTCATGTTTAAGTGGTGTATCCTCACGTTCCTTACTTGCTATCTTGTACAAGGTATATACGTTCAGCGATTTATCCCTTGCTTTCTCGTAATTTGATAATCACGTATTGTACATAGCAGTCTACTTCTGTTCTAGCTTATTCTATAGTCCTGCAACACGTGACTGTTGGTTTTTGTGGTGTTATATTGGGTGGTGATCATCTCTCACTTATATGTTTGCCACTGCAGCCATACAGACATATTAATTATTAAGGTGGTGATTATTGAAGGAAGAGCTGGAGAAGAGAGGGATGGTCATAAGCAGCTCTAAAACAAAATCCATGGTGATATCACGAGAAGAAAGAAAACATCAGATTAAGCTGGGAGAACAGGTCCTGGAGCAGGTCGACCACTTTAAATACCTCGGAGCTATTATAGACCGAAAGGGAGGCATCAAAGAAGAGTTGGCCACTCGAAAAGCAGCAGCTGGGAGACTTTTTCATGCCATAAATCGAGGATTCCTCAGCAAGAGAGAGGTTGGTAAGAAAACGAAGATGGCTGTATACCGCTCCACCTATGTCCCAGTCTTGACATACGGTTGCGAGTCATGGGCAATGACTACAACCCATAAAAGCCAGATCCAAACCTCAGAAATGAGGTATCTGAGGAAGGTGGTTGAAGTAACAAGAAGAGACATGGTACGCAACCAGACGATACGTCAAGGCCTTAAAACCTACCCCCTGCAGACCCAAGTAGAACAGTCCCAATTAAGATGGTTTGGCCATGTCTGCAGAATGGGAGAAGATCGGATACCACGACAAGCATGGGAAACAAAGAGCCAAGGATCCAGACCCCGAGGACGACCCAGAGTCCTCTGGGAGGACAACATTAGACAATCTTTGAAGGATCGAAGACTAGAATGGAACCAGGCCAGGAGGAAGACAGCCGATAGGATAGTCTGGCGCTCTCTCTTCCAAACCTCTACACCTCACGGTAGAAGGGGAACGACTAAGTAAGTAAGTAAGTAAGATTATTGATGCACTGTTGTGATAGAACAAGCATGGAAATAGTGATAATGATGTCCTGGAAAGTTGAAAGTGTTTCAGTTACCTGGTACCTTTTTCTGTGCCCCTTATTTAATTATTTTATCATTTTATTGTTCCAGGTACACTTGACACAGATATTTTGCTTGACTATGTGAAACAATTCAGTCCTATAATCACTGGGCTACATGGTCGAATCCGGCATCTTAATGAACTTTTGGATGCCAAATTATGCGATACAAGAGGAATGGGAAATTTTTTGTCCGTGAATGTAGCAAATTTGATTATTTTAATGATTTTTGGGTGGACCATAATGTGCAAAACATAGTGGTTTTGGGTTTGTGTTATTGAGTGATCATATACTGAATAGATTATGATATAAAAAATGTATAATTTCAGAAAGTTTATTTTGTGATAAGATCACTTTTTGTGTGACCCATGAATAGACGGTTTAACAAATCTATTCATAGGTGTAACTGGGGTATTTTAAAAAAAAGCTAAAATAATTTGTTTCATTCTGTTCACATTTCCACAAACAAGGAAACCATTTAAGTAATTCTGTTTTATTTCTTTTGTTGTTGCCTTCAATTCACAGTGAGAAAATGGTGGTAAATTTAACAGAAATAGCATCCCTATGGGACCACTTGTTTGAAATGAATCACACCAGAGCTGAGAAAAGTTTGGAGTCATTTATAGAAGGCATCATAGTCATTTGTCATGGGCATCAACTGATTCTACAGATTCATTTTGTAATGAGGTGACTTGCTGATGGAACCATGATAAATACAATGTGATGATTTCAAGCCGGAGAAAGACCAGAAAAGATACAGAGAAAGGAATTGGAGATGAGAACATTGTCTACCCCAATTATAACCTACTTTAAGTTGAAATATGTCATCCAAGCATGATAAACACCTGTTTGATATGCAAGGGTCAAGGCAACAACTGTAGGGGTAAGGAAGATGTGAAAAGATCTTGTGCTGATGGCACAGGATAGTCGGACTTGGCATGTGTTTGTTGATGGCCTAAATTTGATTGGTAGTTGAAGGATAATGAATATTGATGAATGAATAAAAGATTTTATGGGTTTAATTTTTTTTTGTTAGTTTGCTTGTTGATTGGACCATGAGGTAACAATTTAATAAAATATGCAATTTTTTTCTTTAAGATGGTATATGATTTTATACATTAACAAAACTGTGTGATTTATGTACGATTTGTTTGTTTTTGTTTTGTTGTTTTTTTTTTCTTTTGTGGTTTGAAGTTCTTCTGCGTTCGTCCAGAAAAGGACGTTGATTACGTTGTGTCACCGTTACAGCGAAGCTGCGATATGTGCGCCTTTCGGCCCGACACATTCGTTTTACTCGTAGCATGGCATTTTTGGTACTGGGTTTGCCTTCCCTCTCCGATCCCTACTCTCTCGGCCAGACTACAGTGATGCAGCCTGTTTCCAGGACCACCACCTGTAGATGGAGTAGGGTCTTGGTCAGCTCTGGTTCGCTGACCCTGACGCAAGCAGTCAAGCTATGAGTCGCTGAATGCATTCATCTCGTTTGCTGCGTCTTCGGTCCCTGGTATGAAGTTAAAATATATCATGTCTGGGCTGCAGTGTCATTTAACTCCAGTTAAATGGTCTTCAGACTTAAAAAAGGAAAAAAAAAGTTTAATCACTGCTCAAGTGCGGTGGCCTTCAACGAACAGTCAAACATACAGTTGAGCTTAGTGGGATAATGGTTAAACATAATAAACAAGCACAAACATGAAGTATTAACTTAAATGACTACGGAGCTCAATCCTGCAAATGTGTGCATGCGATAATTTTTTTTCAGTGTCTGCGCAATAGATGCTGCCCTCTGTCTTTGGTAGGGCGGGTTGTATTTTTAAGCTGGGTTGCCTTCTATAGCTTTTTCATCACCTGATGATGACTGCATGGCAGAATGTTGGTTTATTTATGGAGTTTCCTTCCCCGTGACTAGAGCTTACAGCGGAACTTGTTCACTTGATGTATGTGTCATAGGACACATGAAATACTTCAGTGAGGGTAGCAGAGCTACCTGTTGCCCCACTCCATCCTGCAGGGAAACACAGCCATCTGGTCTGCAACTGCATGTTCGTCCAATAATAAACTGGCTTAGTTCGCAGCTGACACACCATATATGGAGATGGTCTTACTATCCACCACCTGTGGACACACTTGGTTGGGGTTTTTCATCCTTTCTGCCAGGATTAATAATGACCACACAGACAGCAGATACCAAGCAGTACAAAATGAAGTTCTCTTTATATGCAGCAACACAAACATAAAAAATATGTTTTAAAAGAACGCATAAAAACAATCTTTTTGTCATACAGATTTGCTGTAATCACTTTTAAAATGATAAAATATAATATTTAAGACATTTATTTAAAAATCTAAGCAGTTACAGGCGAACCAGCTCACAACTCATTTTAAACGATCAAGCAGGTGGCCACAGTTGACAATATATTCAAGGGGGAAGAATGGAGTATGTCAGATGAGAACTGGATTAACTACCAGCAGGTCATCATCAGCCTTGGCAGAGAATGTAGAAATTGGGGGAATGGAAAAGCAGAAATGGAAATTAATCAACTGATACATGATCATTCCGGGGATGATGATGTCATTGTGTTTACAGATGGGTCTGTGGTCCTCGGTGAGAAATCTGGTTGGGGCTTCTCTGCTCGGGTACAGGGCAGAATCGTCGCCGAACATAGCGGGGCTTACAAGATAACAACTTCCAGCATGAGAATGGAGGTCGAGGCTGTTACTGCAGCCTTAAGTTGGATAACTGAAACTTCATTAACAAAGGCTATTGTCGTAAATTTAGATAGGTTTGAAAGATCTTTATGGTCCTGCCTAAGTAGAATGGATGGTGATAGTACGTGAGAAATAAAGGTGTGAGAATAGATTTCACTAGTGAATAGTTTAAGGGGAAGATCTGTCTCTGGAATGAGAAGTTTCTCTAGTCCAGCCTATCTATACGACTATCTTTTAGTACAAGACGACCTTATACCTTCCTATATATGTAAATATAAGTTTAACCACACACACACACACACACACACACACACAACTATGTGACAACAAGACACACAGACGTGAAAACTATGGTAAATTGGGTATGGGTCTGACCAACACACAAAGGTAAGTTCTTTTGTTGTTTATTATCATTTAAACTTTACAACATCGAATATCTAAAGAAAGATCAAATGAAATCAGAATTACATATCATAGAAAAATATCAGAGTACATGTTCCCTCTCCCTTATTGAGAAAGAAAGAACCCAACAAGTTAATAACCCCAAAAGTCAAAGGTTAGCACTATGTTACAGAATAGACAGTAAATAAAAGAACAAAGTTTCTACTAAATGCTATCCAGTAAAGTAAACAATATTTAAGCAAAGAAAATAAATGATGGTACAGTTTCCGTAAGTAAGAAAATATTCACTCTCTCTGTCATACGTGGCCACATCAATCACGCTTACCCTATTCTGGTGATATCCCTTTGGAATTACAATGGTTCCTGAATATATAAAGTGTCAGAGTATTATCAAAGTCGGCCCCAGTCCACACTCTATAACAAAAAAGATTTTTAGGAGGGGACGCCAAATTTGGTGGTGTATTCCTGGATCAACAAATGTCACCTCGAATGGTTAATGTAGAACCTCGATCTGGTGTTCACAGTACTAAGGAAACATCTGGTTGCTAAAACTGTTATTTATGATGGTGATGGCAAATCCTATCGGCTGGCTCTGGGGGTGAATGCCGATTTTGAAACAGCGTAACTTGCTGGATAAATCCGTTGATACGACTGTCAAAAGTCAGATAGTAATGATATTTGTATTACGCCACAGTGGGCTGATAAAATTGAATGAATATCTGGGTATTTGTAAGTCCAGTTAACTTTACTATTTAAATGTTTATGTGTCTCTTTTGGCCAATCTTGTTTACAAATGAACTTGGGGACGTGTAAGCCAAGAAGAAGACCACATTAATCCAATCAGTAAATGAAGAAACGGACCAAAATAGACCGCTGGTCGCCGTTTGATCAGGTCTGCTTAAGAATAGAGAAACATTATGAAAAAATGCTACTATTATATATATACATATATATATACTCGGAAGGGGACAAGACGATCTCTTATCCGCTCCGTCAGTCCTGATTAAAGTTAAAAGGCACACCGTGTCTCTAGCCTATTATATCGCGTGTCGCTTAGCGAGTGCAGGTTTGATTCAAGCATGCAGCCTTTCCCCTCCTGGCCCGGTCAACGATCAGCGCACAATCTCAAATATTATTTAATTATCCATACGCGCACTTTACAAATATCGCCTGTCATTAAAAGCTATTAGATTGTCGGCATCTGTTTGTTTAGTCGTATGATATTAAACACTAGTCACTTATATAATTACACAAAATGAAATATAATGTGAATTCTATGCTCCATCTCATCATCTCATCTCAACCCATAACCCGTCATGGGTCGTAGGGGTGCCATGGTGGAAGCATCAGCAGACAGGGTCCTCCACTGCTCTCTATTCTCAGCAATGCGTACAAGTGTGGAGAAACCGTGTCCTGCCCATTCTTTGATGTTATCAGCCCAGGATTTTCTTTGCCTTCCTCTTCTCCGTTTACCTTCGACTGTTCCCTGGAGGATCGTTTTCGAAAGGGAGTCATGACGAGTTACATGCCCAAACCAGGCAAGCTTTCGACGTTTCACTATTGACAAAAGTGGTTCTTGATGGCCTGCATAGGTGTTTATCTTCTCTCTAACATAGACATTTGTTTTGTGCTCTTTATAGCAAATGCGCAAAATTCTTCTATAACATTTATGCTCGAAAGCCTGAATCCTTCGCTCCGTATCTGCAGTGAGTGTCCAGCCCTCACACCCATACAAGAGAATAGATAATACAAGTGATTTGTATAATTTGATCTTCACAGGAAAACTGATGTTACTTTTCCAGATCACATTCAACCTTGTCATGGCAGCTGAGGCCATCTCAAGTCTTGTCTTGATTTCTTTATTTGATCTTCCATCACTACATATAGTGGACCCGAGATATTTAAAGGTGTTAACTTCTTCTAACGTTTGCCCATTTAACGTAATGTTGGTCGGAACATGTTTCTTATGGCTATTCACCAATATCTTGCTTTTTTCTATATTAATTTCCATCCCATATGTTCTTGTTACTTTCTCCAGTCTAGAGGTAAGGTCTTGAAGTTCTGATTCTGTTCCAGCTATCAGATCAATATCATCAGCAAAACGTAGATTACACAGAGGTCGGCCTCCAATCGATATGGTTGATTTATAATCGTAGAGAGCCTCCTGCATAATATGTTCTAGATAAATGTTAAAGAGCACTGGTGACAGGATACATCCCTGGCGAACTCCTACAGTTGTTTTGAAAAATTCTCCAATGTCATTGCTTGCAAAAACAGCACTGCTTGCGTCCTTGTATAGTGCTTCAATGATATCTATGATGTTGGTATCAAAATTGAATTTTCTCATTATTTGCCATAAACCTTCATGCCAGACTCGATCGAAGGCTTTTGTGAAATCGATGAAGTTATGGTATAAATCATGTTGATGCTGGAGATGTTTTTCGATCAGTAATCTAATATTGAAGATTTGTTCTGAGGTACTTCTTTTTGGTCTAAAGCCAGCCTGTTCCTCTGACAAGATTTCTTCTGATTTCTGTTTTATTCTGTTCAAAAGTATCCTTAACATCACCTTACTTGGATGACTAATAAGGCTAATGGTTCTGTAGTTCTTGCACATTTTTAGATTTCCTTTCTTTGGAAGCGGTATTACTAATGACTGCGTCCATTCTTTTGGCCATTTTTTTGTACTCCATATCTTCTGGCAAATTGTTGTCATGATTTTTACTATATCTGGTCCTCCATATTTCAAGAGCTCTGCTGGTATATTATCCACACCCGGTGACTTCCCTCCTTTCATCGAACATATAGCCTCTTCCACTTCTTCCCGTAGTATTGCTGCATTTCCGAGTTCTCTGTTTTCGCACTTAATGTTGTTTAATATGCCTAAGTCAGTGTCAAGTTTACAGTTATATAATTCTTTACAATATTCTGTCCACCTTCTCATTACAGCTGTTTTTTCATTGAGCAGAGCCCCATTGCTATCTTCTATGACAGTTACCCTGGGCTGTTGGGGTTTTGATAGTCTTCTTAATGTGTCAAAAACTGCCTTGCTGTTACCTTTTATTAGCCCCGTATTAATGGACTCACATTGATCAGCTACCCATTTTTCTTTGGCCTGTTTCATTTTCTTTCTAATATTTTTATTCACCATACTGTATTGCCATGCTGCTTCAGGAACCTCTTTCTTAACCTTTTTCATTTCTCGCCGTGTATCACATAACTTCAGAATTTCATCTGTAACCCATGGTTTGTTTATTTTCTTTCTTTTACCAAGTATTTCTGTTGCTGATTCAATGAGCACGTCTTTCATGTTCTCTGTGATTGAGTTGATATCATCCTCCAAAAAGTTGAGAGCTGCGAATTTTCCTCCAACAGTTGCCTCAAAGATTCCCGCGATTTCTGGATCTTTCAATTTGTCTAAATTGAATCTTAACTGAGAACATCTGTTTTGATTATAGTTCTTTTTGAGTTTAAGCTTGAGCGTCATCAATACCATGTCGTGATCACTACCAATGTCGGCGCCAGGAAAGGTCCTAGTCTTGGCTTTATTAATGCTGGACTTGAATCTTTTGGATACAAGAATAAAATCAATTTGGTTATGTATCTCAGTTTTTGGGGCATGCCACGTTGTTCTTCTTGATAACTTATGAGGAAATAGTGTATTTGCAAGGGTTAGTTTATAGTTGCTGGCAAATTCTAGTAGCCTTAGTCCTCGATCGTTGGTTTCTCCAGTCCCAAATTTCCCCACTGTGCCAGCCCAGTGACCGTATGCATCTGGCCCTATTTTAGCATTCCAATCACCTAGAACGATGAGAAGATCTTTCTTTGGAATTTTCTTAATTGCTTCATCCAGATTGTCATAAAATGTATCAATTGCCTCATCCTCATAGTCAGTAGTGGGGGCATATACCTGTATGATGGAGATGTTCTTTGGATGTGCTGCAATACGAATGGTGATAAGCCTGCTATTTATTGGGGTGCAGCTGATGACAGAGTTCAATCTATCTTTATGTACGATAAAACCTACTCCATGCTGATGTTTAGACTCATCTCCACTAAACCAAATTTTGTGACCATCATCCGTTATTGATTCACCTAATCCTGTCCATCTGACTTCTGCTAGGCCCAGGATGTCCCACGAGTATCTAACAAGTTCATGTGTTAGTTCTTTGACTTTTCCACACGCATATAGCGTGCGTACATTCCAAGTTCCAACAACAAAATTTTCTCTTGGAAGTTTCAAAACAGGTGTTTGTACCCCATTCGTTGACTTATCGCTCTCAAGGGGCAATGAGAGCGCAGTCGTTGTTAATCCGGGCATCGGCCGATCCGGCAAATTATTACTGAGTTGACTTTCCATCATAACATTTCAGTGGGCAAGAGGTTTGCTTGGCGGTGCCCATCTCCTCTCCAAGTATCCTTGCAGGTACATACAAAAATGTACCTGGAGCATTCTATGCTATGAGTAGATTCTATGCTCCACTCTCAGTAAATGACTATCATAATAATTCAGTCAGCTAAACCGTATCTTCTTGTGTGAGAAAGCGGGTGATGGAAATACATTAAACTGAACAACTGGCAAGAAATATCTACGCGTTATTTTATTTCACTAATTTTAACGCTAGGAAATCACAGTGAATTATAATGGTAAAACTTAACACATTTTAACACTTAAGCACAAATTTCTATTACCAGAAAATCCGAATGAAATCCCCACGAAGGCTATTAACACACCTTCCACAATGATTCTAGACGACGTGTTTAGACTATCCAAAATTCTGAGCAACAACTGATAACTGGTTTGGGGAGCCACAGTTTATATACATCATGTTATTATGATCTCTAGAGGATGTTAATTTTCACACTCTTTGCGCATAGCAGAAACCGGGAGACTACGTTTTCCCCGATAATAGGTTTCCACGGTCGCTCTGTTCGGCGTTGCTAATCGACAACAGAGACTTAAACCACGTAACGGGTTCTAATAGATTTGCCCGCTTCTGGAGATCAAAGAGTTGTCTTTCCCTGTATGTACGAATATCACAGGATCCCTCGGGAAAATATTTCTGCCCGTGCGGCTACTTCAAAAAGGTCCGGTGTTTCCACGTGCGTCTTTCTGATATCTTGATGATTGACAGATCAGCTCGCGTGAGAAACTCAGGTAAACAAACCAGGTCGCTCCCTGTTATGACTGGCAGTTCGCGGAAGTTGGTAAACTTTCCGTTTGTTTACGTCTCAAGGAAGAGAGTGGTGGATTAAAATGAATAAACGCAGGGTGTAAGTTGCATGGCTTTGCTAGCGAACCATAGACGCTGCGAGATCACGAAAAACTGTCAGACACTGTAGGCTATATTTCCATTATACGTCACATCTATCATTGTGTCAGACTCTCAGTCTATGCTTTGGAAGGTTCGAAGTTGTTGGTTGCGGCATGAATGGAAACCATTCATAGAAGCTTCTAGTCTACAAGAGCTGGTGCGGATTTACTGTCCTGGTCATGCTGGGGTATGTGGTAATGAAAGAGCGGACAGATTAGCATCAAGAGCACCCATAGTGGAGACACTAGATATGGGTAAGGGAGATATACTGATAACAATTAATGATCGCCTGCTAGAGAATGACACTGCAATAGATGAATCATCAAGGTTAAGACTGTTGGAATTTGGCATCAAACGTAAGGCTAGCAGAGATGGACGTATGAGAAGATGCATCCTCCGTGTTTACAACCAGCGAGCTACAGGAACAGTTAGCATTCACACTCTTCGACGTATACAGAGGGAGACTGAGCACCTATGGGTCTGCCCGAAGTGCAGTGATGTCAATTCTTTATAACAATAACAATGAACAGTTTGAGCCACACCAAATCATTTTCATGTGAATTTAAAATTTGTAAGGAATCAGTTGCTTTGACATATGCTTGTCAGTGCTGCAATTTTTTTGAAATTTTAAAATATTATTTATATATCTTTAGTACTTTTTTCAAATCACATTCTCACGATTGAATAATTTGGTTTTGAATTGCTTTTTTTTTTTTTTTTGCAAAGACTAAAAACAATACAAGAATTATCAATTTTGTTCTTGATACTGGAATTTACGAGAACTGTATTAGCTACTTTAGTTCACAGGTCGTATCATTTTTTTTTTGGTTTATTCAACTGAGTTTTTGCTTTCTTTCTCTTCTGTTTTTGTTTGTAAGTCGCTGACAAAGGCCTCATGGCTGTAACATAGGGCTATTGTCTTTGTCATTTGTCCCAGTAAGACAAAAGCTTTTTTTTTAAACCATACCATTTATCGCCAAACAAATGAAGTTATCGAAGTGGTATGAATGTTGGACATTTTCATTGCTGTTTATAGTTTTTCTTTGATGTGCTGCGCCTTGAGCTCCTTCAAATGATGGCATGCTTTGGGTTTTTTTTTGACAAACAAACAAGAGGGTAGTAAGCAAATCTCAGAACACTCTGTATGGAGACTCGGTACCATACATCTACTGTGTCTAGCGTTACATAATTTTGTTCACTCTGTTTTCCTCTCCGGCAATATTAATCTACCTTTATTGTGCGTATTAATTAGGAGCGACTTTCGATTGTTGGCACGTTCTATTTTCCTACCTTCCGACAGTGTTTGATATTTTCGAGTCAATGTTTACACTTATTCCATTCATTTGTGTCGTGTTTGTTTACCTGAGAGTTTGATACAAATCAGACCAGATTGGCTGGCAAGGTCATTTTCGTGTTGTGACCCAGTGTAATGTTTCACGGGGAGCGCTAGTCCATTATCGAAACTGGTGACCGATTACAGACACATGGATGATGTAAGAAACTTTCAGGCAGACATGTTTGGCCAAGATGTTTCAGGAGGACGGCAAATGTAAACATTACCTAAAATAGACGAAAATAACAACTCCTCATACGGAAAATTACTTACTTACTTAGTCTTTCCTATTCTACCGTGAGGTGTAGAGAGAGGTTTGGAAGAGAGAGCGCCAGACTATCCTATTGGCTGTCTTCCTCCTGGCCTGGTTCCATTCTAGTCCTCGGTCCTTCAAAGACTCTCTACCTCACTAACTTATTCATAAATTCCAAAAAAGCCATGGCTGGCCTGCGCGCCAAATTCCTAACCTTTCGAAAATAAAGTTCGTTCGTTCTGAATTTGTCTCAACTTCTCTACTCCTTATTTCTTCCACCATTTGCTTAAGTTTTTCTCTATCGTCAATTCCTTCATTTCTCGTGCTCCTTGGGTTTTTCTCAGGTTCTCTATTCTTTGATTGGGCTCTACCTCGGCCTCTACTTAGTAATTTCTCTCCTTCTACTAATGCTTCTACTTCTCTCCCTCTCTCGACTCTTAGATCGGTAATCCGGTCGATCCGTATCTCGTCTTCTACTGTTATCTCTCCTATTTCTTTCCCTCTCTCTATTCTTGGATCGGTAATTCAGTCGATCCGTATCTCCTATTTCTTTCTCTCTATCTCTCTCTAGTCTTGGGTCGGTAATCCCTTCAATCTCTACTTCTACTTGATTCGTGTCTCCTAATTTGTTCCTCTTTGTTCTTCCTCGACCTTCCATTGTCTGCCCTATTTTTTGTCCGCCTACCCTTTCCCTTGGTCGTTTTGCTATATTCCTCTTGTATTTCTCTATATTTACTTTTCTCCTTATTATGCCTAATCTCTACTTCTTCCACTTCCCTTGCCCTATTCTTTGGTCTCAGCTGTTCTTGTTTTACATTTATCAGCTTTGCGAGACGCCTCTCATAATCGGACGAATCGTCTGATGATGTCCAACGTCTATTCGTCCCTCGCATACTCCCTTCCTCGTCTCTTCCTTGGTCTCTGAATCTTCGGCTGACGTTTCCTCCAAGTGCTGGGGGTCTCTATACTTTGTTGTTCTACATTTCTCTCCTGCTCCTGTTCTCTTAACCTCTCTTCTCTATCTTTGTGATAAACAAGCGCCAAAGCCTTTATAGCCCAATCTTTTCCAACATCTTTCTTATTTTATTTTCTCAAATATTGTGCTCTTTCATCCCACATTTGCTATTTCATCGTTTTTGATTACTCGCGACTGGTATTTAGAGAACCACATTTGTTCTTTCATCGGTAGAAACAGAAATTCTTTTGATTAAGTCCCCTACCTGGCATCATCTTTTGAAGCCCACATATCCTTGTGATAAATGTGGTGAAACACATCTGGTTTCATCAAAATCAAACACCTGGGCACGGTACAATATCTGTCGACTAATGTTAACTTTGAAGCGAGTGCGGCTGACACAAAAGATTAGTCTATTGCTCGGCCGCTGTCCATACAAGCGACGGGTCACCGCATTGGGACAAACGAACGAACGAACGAACGAACGAACTTTATTTTCGAAGGGTAAAGAATTGGGCGCGCAGGCCCGTCTAACATTCTGCCCTTCCACTCTCATTAATCTTGCATACTATATCCTTTCATTCCCACATGATGCTTTAAGCATTAATTTAAAGGCATGCAACATTATAAAGTTACCATAACAGCATTCATTTACAGTATGCAAGCATAATAATAAAAAATGAGTAGGGTTTTTTTTTTTTAAACAAACAAGCTAGTAAATGGGGGAAAAAAGTAATAATAAAATAAATAAAACAATAGATAAAAATAAATAAATTCTGTATACCGACACTCACTCATGCGGTCAATCCGTCTACAATTAATCTGTATTTTTGGTATGCGGGTACATTCTCACGACTCACATTTCTAAAGTACAGTATTATGTGAGTACATTCACACATACATTACATTATATAATAATATTTTAAAGTGAATATAATAATGATATTACATGGATATAAAACAAATTATTCACACACAAAAATGAGCGGAAGAGGAAAAGAAATGTTGACCTATGGATGAGATGTTGACAGGCAAATACTGTTTCTATGGGGGTAGATAATCAGTGTTGAGGAAGTGTTTGAAAAGTGCTTTGTTAAAAGAATATTGTGTAGGTAGGCTTTTTAGGTGGTGTGGAAGGCTGTTCCATAAGTAGGCACCAGAGTAGGCTAGACTCTTTTTGAACAGGTCGATCCTAGGTTTGGGCAGACGTAACTGATGTAATCGTTGTCCCTCCCTTCTACTGGTTTGAAACAATGATCTTAGGTACGACGGGGCATTGTTAGATAGAATTGTGTGAGTGAGCTTGGCTTTGTTGTAGAGAAGACGTTTTTTTAGCGACAGTATTTTGGGTTCTTTTCCTGTCCTTGTGTGTGGTGTCGTGCGATTATCGGTGATCAGACGCACTGCTCTCTTTTGCAGGGAGTGCAGTCTCTTCGAGGTGGAAGCAGGGCAACAATCCCATAGTGTAGAGCAGTAATCTAGATGTGTCTGTATATGTGAGGTGTAGAACAATAGTCTAGTGTCTGCGTCTAAGAAGTGTTTTATTTTGGCTAGCTGGTACGTCTTTTGTGCTATGTGTTTGGTTAAATTCCGTACATGGGAGTTCCACGTTAAGTGCTGGTCAATCGTGATCCCCAGAACTTTGTGCTCTGTTACATGTTCAATTTGTATTGATTCCGCGTGTAGCTGTAGCGATCTTTTGGTGCAGCTTGGGAGTTTCTGTCTGGTGGTAATCAACATAGATTTCGTTTTTGTTGTGTTTACTGGCATACGATTCATATTACTCCATTTTGTTAGATTGTCTACATCGCTTTGAAGAGTCATTTCAAGTGCCACGCAGTCATTGTCACTAGTGTAGATAGTACAATCATCTGCAAAGAGGTCACAAGTTGAATATTTTAGATGTAGTGGCAGGTCGTTGATGAACATTGCGAAGAGTAGGGGCCCAAGAATAGAGCCCTGTGGTACTCCTGTAACTACCTTCGAGAAATCTGATGCCGAGTTGTTGTGAAGCACTAACTGTTGTCGATCTGCCAGGAATGATTTGATGATGTTTAGTGGATTAGAGCCTATTCTGAGGGTTTCCAACTTTTGAACCAAGATAGTGTGGTCAATCATGTCAAATGCTTTCTTGAAATCGACAAAAACAGCACCACATAATTTTCCATCATTTATGTTCGACAGCCAGTTGTCTGCCATTTTGGTGAGCGCTGTGTGACAGGAATGTTTGGGTCTGAAACCTGACTGGCTATCAATGAGCAGTTTGTTTGTTGTTAAGTGTTGAAATGTGGTGTTGTAAATGTGTTTCTCTAGTGGTTTTGAAAGAGATGATAGAAGGGATATTGGTCTGTAGCTGTTGGGATCGCTATGTGAGCCAGATTTATAGAGGGGGTACACTTTGGCAGATTTAAATGCTGTGGGGAAGTAGTTGTGTGCAATACATTGGTTGTACACATAGGTTAAGGAGTCGCAAATGATGGGCGCAGCGTAACGTAGAATCTTATTGCTGATACCATCAAGCCCAGATGAATTGTTGTTTTTTAATGCCAAGATATATTTGAGAACTTCATGTACTGTTAGAAAAGGAATATGTCTTAGATCTGTTGTGGTGTGTTCAGTGTTGCAGAAGGCTGTCAATTTACTAATATCGCAGTCCATTGGCTTTAGTGTCGACTTGAGAAGGCTAATTTCTGTTTTGAAGTGGTTGCTAAAATGAGTTGCCGTGAGGGAGCAGCTTTTTGGTAAAGAGTTTAGTGACTTTGATTTGTGTGTTAGTGTTCTAATGGCTGCCCAGACATCTTTGCTGTTTGCTTTGTCTTGAATCATCTTTCTGAAATGTAGTTTCTTTTCCTGACGAATGAGATATTGTACTTTGTTTCTAAGCATCCGATACCTGCTGAAATCTTTGAGCTTATGTGCTTCGTCCCGCTCTCTCATTGTTGATAGTATTTCGTTGGTTATCCATGGGGTCTTTCTGATGTTTTTGACCCGAGCCTGCTTTATAGGAACATGTTTGTCGAATACGTTGTTGAAAGTTTGTGTCCAGTATGTTATGGCTTCTTCTGGATGCGGAAGTTGGTACACGTATGAGAGAGGGGATATTTGTAGGTCTTGTAGGAATAATTGAATGTTAAAGTTTTTGAAATTCCTGTAATGGACTGTGATGTGTTCCGTTTTAGGTGCTTTAAACCCCTTTCTCGTCCAGGTACAGCAAATAGGATAGTGGTCACTTAATGATGTCTGTGGGACTATGCATTCTATAATGTTTTCTGGGCAGGTCGTATAGATATGATCAATTAGCGTAGATGATGAGTCTGTTACTCTCGTGGGTTGATTGATTAACTGTATGAGGTTGTATGAGATGGTGATATCATTCCACGTGTTGTTCGGTTTGTGAAGGTCAATATTGAAATCCCCCAGTAGAATAATTTCCTTCGAAGAAGCCCAAACGTTGTCCATCATTCGTGAGAATGTGTCAAACCATACAGCAGAAGAGCTAGGGTTTCGGTACAGGTAACCAATTAGAACGGGGGTCAGGTTGGGGAGTTTTATTTCCAGCCATAAACATTCAATGCCAGTATGTTCTAGATCATCACGGCGTCTGTACTGAAGAGATGACAATGGCGCGGGAGACGCTCAGCTTAGCCAGGTGAAGAATTCTTCTCACGTTGTTCAAACAATCCGCCATGTAATACAATAGGCGGCGCCACAAAGGGACTTGTGAGCATGTTGGCGACAATGGACAGGTGTTTTGAGACAGTTGGCGGACAGGTGAGTTTGTCCAGCTGGCCAATCAGCGAACACCGTGCAGTCTGACAAAGACTGATAGGTAACGCAAACGAAAGTTAGGGGCGTATAGCCCAACCCACTTCAGCCCATGACACACGCTGACACGGAGAGCAACCAGACGGCCTCTTAGCTATTGGGGAGAGGCAGAGTTTCACGTCCCAGACAAGATTTTGTAACATTTGGGCGTCTTAGGAATATATGTACCGCGCAATTCGTTAGATAAGATCAGTACAGTTTCAGTACAGTGTAGTGTATAGAATAAATATCTAAAGCTGGGCCTTATTCAATATTCAGTGTGGATAAAATAATTCATATCTGTAGCGTATTGTGTTCTTGAAGGATTTTGCGAAGGGAAACAGGTCAGTGTATCTTTTGAAAATTATTAATAATTTTTATTATTCTTAGTAAGATCACTTTCGCCATTAGCATCATTGCCACATGGGCGGAAGACAGTTTTTCAATTACATTCTTCTAGTATATGAGAAAAAATAAAATCAGAAGCTTCTTCTCTAAGATGATAGGCTGATAGGAAATAATTAATAATTCATACTTCACCTTCATCTAGCTTGTTAAATCTTCATCACCGTCTTCCATGCGCACACACTCTCGTGCACAATATATTTAACATCATTAGAATCTAACTCATAGTGATCAAAAGTGAGAAGTAGAATAAATGAAAATCGACCAGTATATATTAAGCATGAAAACTTATGAAGACTGTTGTGTGTCTTCAGTCCATCAGAAGTCTGAGTCTACACGCTACGTGTCTGACGTCTAACCAGAAATAGGTTATCAAAACGGAAATTTGGCTAGCAGAATTCGCCATAGGACACAATTCATTTCTCAACTAAAAAGAAATATTTCTCGCCCACGATAAAAATGATGGACCAGCATTTTTCGTCAACCTATATCACGTGCGCGCACGTTCAATACATAGCTATATCAAGTTCAAATCCATCAATAGCTTACTACATGAGTCAATCTAAAGCTCACAGTTGATTACTTATCCAAAAATCAAGTTTAGATCAATCGGAAGCGTACTATCCGAAGTCAAGCTAAAGAGCTCAACTGTTGAATCTCATATTTATACAAAGTGCAACACATTCTTAAGCGCATTCTAGGAGGCAGACTCCATAGTCAAATCCAATGCAGCTTACTCCAAGTATATTTCATGAATCACGATTCATTCATTCATAACCCTCCACTCCCAAAGGAGCATAAGCCTTCAACAAACACATGCCAAGTCCTCCTGTCACGTGCCATCATTTCAAGTACTTTCCACGTTCTCATCATTTTCACCTCTGTTTCCAGCTCTCTTCTCCATGTGCTTCTTGGGCTACCTCTGCCTCTCTGGCCCTGGGGGTTCCAGAACAAGGACTGTCTTGTAATGCTATCAACAAGTTTCCTCAGTGTGTGTCCTATCCATCGCCATCGTCTTCTTCTCATCTCTTGTTCCACTGGCACTTGTCTAGTTCTTGTCCTCAGATCCACGTTGGTAACCTTGTCATACCATTTTAAATCCTCTATTCTAGGCAAGCACCCATTTATGAAAGTCTGTAGCTTTTTGGTTGTTGTCTTTGTTGTTCTCCATGTCTCAGAGCCATACAATAGGACTGACTTCACATTTGAGTTGAAGATTCTTATTTTCGTGTTGGATCCGATTTCTCTTGATCTCCATATATTTCCCAATGCAACGAAAGCTCCTCTTGCTTTTTTTATTCTTAGTTTGATATCACTGTCTGTCCCTCCAACCTTGTCTATATTGCTGCCAAGATATGTGTACGATTCTACATCTTGTATTGGTGTTTCTTCAAGTTCAACCCTGTTATTATTACCTGCATTTATTATTATTATTTTTGTCTTTTCCCTATGTATTTTGAGACCCAATTGCTGTGACCTCTCATCGAGTGTTTTCAATTTGTCCTGCATCTGATTACGGTTATGGAACAGAAGAGCCAAGTCATCAGCAAAATCCAGATCATCCAACTGCTTAGTCAGAGTCCACTGGATTCCATTTCTGTTGCGTGTTGTCGATGATCTCAAACCCAGTCTATTGCTAGTAAGAAAAGAAATGGAGATAAGAGGCATCCTTGTCGCATTCCTGTTCTATCCCAAACGGTTCTATAAGCTGTCCTTCATGAAGAGCTCTGCATGTCATGTCTTCATATGTTTTCTTTATTAAATTAATGATCTTCAGGGGAACTTCATAATGCCTCATCAATTTCCAAAGTGATTCTTTGTCTACACTATCAAATACCTTTTCGTAGTCTACAAATCCGATGTATAGTGGTGAATTCCATTCCAGACTTTGTTCAACTATTATTCTCAAAGTGGCTATCTAGTCTGTTATTGATCTGTTTTGTCGAAAACCTGCTTGTTCATCTCTCACTTTCTTGTCTATGGACTCTTTTAATCTCTCAAGGATAATCCTGTTTAATACTTTTACTGGACTCTGATAGTAACATTATTCCTATATAATTTGTGCACTCTTGTAAATTTCCCTTCTTAGGCAACTTAACCAGATATCCCTTTTTTCATTCTGCTGGTATCTCTTCCTTTTCCCAGACTTTACCAAGTAATTTATATAACATCTCTGTAAGCGTGTCGATATCTGCTTTGATGGCCTCTGCTGGAATGCCATCAGGTCCAGACGCTTTTCCATCTCTTAGAAGCTTTATGGCTTTCTTTATTTCTTCCTTCGTTGATCTTTCACCATTAATTTGTAGCTCTTCTTCGGCTGGCTGGATGTCCGGGAGGTTTTGTGGAGCTGGTCTATTGCGAAGGTCCTCAAAAGATTCTGTCCACCTCTTCATTTGCTCTTGTATATTGCTGAGCAGTTTTCCATTCTTGTCTTTTATGAGGCAACTTGTTAGCTTGTATTTCCCTGTTAGCTTTGTCGTGAGAAATTCTAATCCACATATCTAAATTAAAAAGTAAATGTAAAGCCTAACGAATTAATTCAATAAAAGGAAAGAAGACTGGTAAAGAACAGTGCCATCACTATAGCGTACGCCTGTGTTAATAGAACGTCATGCTAGTTAAACAAGAAATCCCCATTTTTCTATACTCCGTCGGCATAAAACTACACGCGTTTCTAAAAATACAACTAGTACTGTGTTTCTTAGAAAACCTTGAGATACGCAAGCTGCTTAATGACCTAGATACACAAATACTAGCATTAATGTCATTATATACACTGCGTAATGAAAATACAGATGGACTTAGGATAGAGAGAGAGAGAGAGCGATGTACGAAGGAACGCATGCAACACTAACACGCCGTCTCGCGATATAAAATTAATGCCACCCTCCCCGCTTAAGGCATGAAGCACTAACTTTTTTTCAAATAAACAGTGATAAAAAACACTACCAATACATGGTTAGGTTTTGAAAACCTGTTTAATGCTTATTAGGAAACATGACTGTTGCGTACGTTTTACCTAAGGGGGTAGTCTTCGGTCCTGCCAATGTACGCACCAGTCTTGAGATAGTTATATTATTTGTGCGTACGTTTTATTCACGCACCGACGTGCACAATGCAGAGTATGAGTTGCTCTTTGCGCACGGGTAACCTAGTTGGGGATTATGACGTCAGCTGTTGTAAGGGCAAGATGGACTCTCTCTCTGCCCGTATGTTATTATTTTGATTCTGAACAATTCGATGGAAGAATTGTTCTGAAGGATTTTGTTGAGTCTTCAGGATGAAGCCAACATGCAGTTCAATACGTAAGTTTCGTTTGAACCTTCATGTATATTAATACGTCTATGAATAAAGTGGAACAGATGATCATCACTGGATTCTAGCGGGAATCCACATGTTATTGGATTCCTAGAATGGAACAGTTGAGATCTTTACTTCAATGTAAATATTTCGTAGTGGGAAGTCCTACGAGTAAAGGATAACTATTTGACCATATCTTGAATATCGGATATTTTGTAATGCCTATGCCAAGGTCGTGGCATATTTTGTAGGAGAGGTTAGTCAACTGAAGTCGCTAACCTGATTGTATTCTCGTATAGGATTTTTATGGATTATATCAAACTGTATAGATTATTGTAAGGAGAAAGTCTGGGATTTAAACAAGTATTATATGGAAGCGTCATCCATGGATCTGAATCCGTTTACTGTTACAGACGTCCTTGGAACAAGGTTAACGGACATCACCGTAATGTATTTCAAATGACAACTGTTAGGGAATCCTAATCACTTGGATAGAAAAGGACTTGATTGATAAAGAAATCTACAGGAATGTTTTATTATCAACAGTAACTATAATTATGATGCTCTCATCGTTTGTCTTGATCGTGTCGTTGATTGCCGTTTGTCTTTCGTCAATAAACCTGAATAACTTTTAACAACGAGTTGATTCTAGTCATGAATTGGCCAATTGCCTACCACTCGTTGGAATTTGATTGAATAACCTTTTGACAACTTTTCATTGAAACCATTCGCGTGTCTAAGCTAGTCATTGATACATCTACCACTAGCATATCGTTACTATCAACTACAATCACAAAAGAACCCAACAAAAGAACGCCGTCTCGCGATATAAAATTAATGCCACCCTCCCCGCTTAAGGCATGAAGCACTAACTTTTTTTCAAATAAACAGTGATAAAAAACACTACCAATACATGGTTAGCTTTTGAAAACCTGTTTAATGCTTATTAGGAAACATGACATTCTACTGTTTTATGTCTGAAATCCTGACATTAGTCTGACAGAACAGTCGAAAAGGCAGGACAGGTGGCGGTTCTAAAACAATTTTAAAAAATGCACGACTATCCTAGAATACATATTTTGAACGGAGCCACTTAGCCCCATTAAATTTATATATTTGGGTGCCTCAGGACTTGCTGACAAAGAATATGTTATGTGTTACGCAAATAGTTTAGCAATTAACAAATTATAGCCAAAATAAAATAGTGAGGTTGTCTGACAGCACCAAATCATAATTGCTCAGTGGCATGTTTTGAAACCACTATTTTACGGGAAATAGGCCAACAAGTTAAATCCGATTTTATTGGCTAGAAGAATATGTAAGCCTAAACATGATTAGTCGATTGCAGATACTATTTTTGGTTGTTAATAGAAACGATAGAAAGGGTACTTATTTTTTCGAATGTTTTTGTAAACATGGTCCCATTGGCCAGACCATTTAATATAGTCAATTAGGAGCGTCAGTTCAGTGCCACTTTTTGAAAATTCAATTTGTAAAAGCAAGTGCGTTGAGATCCAGCTCATATTTTTCTAAATAAAAGCCTGGGACAGAGGCAGATCGGAATTGTGCCATAATTCATCGCCAGTCAACGTATTTGTTTATTATTTCCATGAATTGTGGTAAGCTAGACATTTGATATCTTTTTGATGAAAATTGAATGTGAATTGATAATATATGTCTGTATGTGTGTGGTTCAGTAGCAAACATGAAGCAAAGCCTAGATAATTGCTCTACCATGAACAAAACTTGTCGGAGAGGAGTTTAACTGCCTAGGCCTATATGGAATTGCCAAATAGTACTATGACACCTATCTTATTGAATAGGAGGAAATAATGCTGGAATTGCAGAGGCGTTGTAAACCATTAGGGAGAGGAATACTGGGGTATACTGTTACATGAGAAGCTAGCAGTTGGCCTACCGCGCTGAACTCGGTGTTTGTTATGAATTGTGCTCAGTGTGGAAATAGATTATAAATTAGTTCTGAAGTAGGAGGTACAACCTTCTTGTTTCTGGGACAGTGGTACTAACATATTAAAGCAGCACCTGGTCTGAGTTGTGCTGAATCCAGAGGCTGGTAGCAGACTCCTTGGTCAATATATCGACCAGTGTTGGTTCTCAAGAACACGGTGAAGCAAGCGAGCAGTGGAGACTGTTTCCTGCCGCCCACACAGAAGATAAGAGTCGTTGACCAGAGCAGCTCAATCTTATGTACCCCCCCCCCCTCTATAATTGACAGTATATTAAATAAAGAGGGACAATTAATTGTTTCAAATGACAGGAACTGTGAACTTTTCCGATACTATTTCCACCAGAAGCAAACACTTGAAGTCGTGATGACACACAACCACCTATCTTGAAAAAGCCAGTATTACCTCATAGTACTACATCACAACTTACACACACATGATAATAATAATAATATATGTCAATACCAAGATCATATCTATAAATTGTGTACATACAACTTGTAATTAAATTTGATTGTGATTCCTGGTTCACTTTGTAGTTGAATCAGGATATCTATTATTGAAAGGAATTAATACATATTTTTAAAGTTAAAACTTGACTTATTATGATAGTCTTATAGAGTGTTCTATGTGTGTGAGTGTCACAGTGTTGTAAAGAGTTGTGGATTAAACTAAATTGTTTATCTGTCTGTTTGTTGTTGTGAACATACACTTCATCACTTTCATAACCCTAGACATTCAACGTAGTCATCACAATATTCCAGAATAATTCTGACTGAGGTCAAAATGTGGTAGCAAAGTAAGGTTATCTGTAATACACCACACTTATTAGATACAGATACCTTCACAGCTGATCTCAGCCAGTACACTAAGTCCCCTATAGATATTTATATCATCCCACTTTACCACATATATTGGGGTCTCGCTCCCGGGATATTGAACCTTCCCCAAGCATATATATTGGGAGTAATTCACTTCGGGAAATTATAAAAATTAAAAAGGTATCCTGGGGTGAAAATAAATAAGGTTGAGCTCTCAGTGCCTGTGGTTGTCCTTAGATAATTAATTATAGATAAAATTGTTTGGTTAAATATTGTATACATTTGCCTGTTAGAAAATGGCAGACCTGTTAAAATTTCGATCTGCTGCTATGCAGGCTGCTAAAGAGTTAGGAATGGACGGGCAAGTTATGATTGCTTATGTCACTACTGAATGTGACAAATTTATTGAGCGCGAAGAAAAAAGATTAGAAAAAGAGGCTGAAAGAAAGTTAGAAGCTGAAAAAGAAATTAAGAGGTTGCAGATTGAGGCTGACAAAGAGGCTAAAGCATTGGAGGCAGATAGGGAGATTAAAAGGCTCCAGTTTGAAGAGAAGAAATTGGCTGCAGAAAGGGAAGACAAGCGATTGGCTGCAGAGAGGGAAGCAGAAAAGGAGGAGAAGAGATTACAAAGGGAACATGAGTTACGACTAAGGGAGTTGGAATTTCAAGGCCATGCTCCTGAAAATGGTGCCAGTCCCTTTACCTCCGATGCTACTGCTAGTCAGGGAGCCTCAACCTCAGCTATGAACTTTCATTTAGATCATTTTGTTGAGAAAGACGATGATATCGAGAGCTATCTAAATAGATATGAACTATTAGCTACCACGTATGGGTTAGAGAGAGAAAGGTGGAGCTTAAAGTTATCTCAAGGGCTTCGTGGTGCAGCTTATGAAGTTTTTGCCAAAATGAGCAGAGGTGATCAAGAAAATTATGACATGCTAAAGCAGGCTCTTTTGTTAAGATATGAAAAGAATGGTGAATTTTATAGAAAAAAATTTAGGAATGCTAAACTACTGTCAGGTGAAACCTATCACCAGTTCTCTGCACGGTTAGAGACATACTTGGAGAAATGGACTTCTCTGGGGAAAACCCAAGATCTTAAGGAAATGATCCTTATAGAACAACTAAGAGAGTCCATGGCTCCAGACCTGAGAAAGTTTCTCATGGAACAAGGTGCAGAGAGACTGGGTGAGTTACTGAATGTCGCTGAAAGGTATCAAGCAGCTCAGGCAGAGGTAACAAGTAATAAAAAGAAACAGGTAGATAATTTTAAGGCACCACAGAACTTTAATAAATTTGATCCTAGAGATCAGAACAAAGGTAAGCACCAGTTTGATAGGCCACGGTATGACAATAAAAATAAAACCCCACAATTCGATGAAAGGAAATTTGATGAAAGAAAATCTTTCAACCAAAAAAGGAGGTGGTGTAAAAATTGTAAGATGAACAATCATGACACTGACCGTTGTAGAAGGAATCCTATAGTAATGGCCACCCTTCAGGTCAGGTCGACCTCAAGAAAGGAGGAGGATATTATGTTAAATACCACTCCAGAAGAGTTGAGGAAGGCACAGGCTGGGGATAAGACCCTTAAGCCTTGTTTTAGGAAATTGTCCAATTGTCACACACCTCCAGAAAAAGGAGACTTCTATATGAAGAACAAACTGATATACCGGAAGACTGGAACTAGATCCAAAGGTCAGGGACAGCTGGTACTTCCTAAAAGGTATAGGACAGACTTAATAAGGAGCTTACATGTGAAACAAGATGGGGACCATGAGAAAATATGTACCATCATTCAAAAGGTAGCTCAGAATTATTATTGGCCCAAGGCAAGGTGGGACATTGAAAATTTTGTAGAGAGATGTGGCATAGCACATGAGGGAACACCCACAAATGGGAATATGGATCAGGACCTGGACACGCCACGGGGCAAACGCAGGCCTGACACTGAAAAGAAAAATAAATTAAATAAAGTGGACCAAGTGGTTTGGGAAGCCCCTGTTCATGGACAATCTTCAATTGACTGTTTTACAATGGCCACTATGCGGCTAGTGCAAAAAGATGTCTTACCCCGGGATAAGCCGAAAATCCCTCAATCGGACTTATGTAAACTGGAGGAAGAAGATGGAGAGAGGAAATCTCATCAAGAATTCTAAGTGGGGAGAAAGCCCCAAGAGAAAAATTGGTAGCGGT
This sequence comes from Oreohelix idahoensis, assembly GCA_024509875.1. Lineage (NCBI taxonomy): Eukaryota > Metazoa > Mollusca > Gastropoda > Stylommatophora > Oreohelicidae > Oreohelix > Oreohelix idahoensis. The sequence goes on from JAMPIV010008736.1 coordinate 187,349, forward strand.
CGATTTGTGCATGACTATTCTGGGAAGAAAAGTCATCACAACAGAGCTTCGAGTACAAAGGACCTGACATGTGCCAGGAAAAATAAGTTTCCGAATTTAAAAGTCCATATGTAACTCTGTTAAGAACGTGGACTGATGAAAAGGCAGAGGAACATATTACATCCTCATACCAATATGTGAATGAGCTGACCACTCGTTTAAAAACTGGCTGGAAACTTGCCAATGAAAATTTGTGACAAGCCAGGAAAAAACACGCTGCCTATTACAACAGGAAAGCTAAAGACAGAGATTTGGCTGTGGGAGAGAAGGTACTGCTTCTTCTACCCGGTAGTCAGAATAAATTACAAATTGGATGGCAAGGTCCATATACAGTTATAGAGAAGGTGTCTAGAACCAATTATAAGATAGATAAGAAAGGGAAAGAAAAAATCTATCATGTGAATCTCCTGAAGAAATATTTGGAAAGAGAACATCAGGAAGAGACACACTTGTTGACCTTGTCCATTGCAATGGAGATAAAAAAGGAACCACTTTCATCATTTGAATATCCATTACACCCCTGTGAGACAGCGGCACAGGTGAAAATCAGTACACATTTAACGAAAGATCAGAAGAAGAGAGTGCAACAGGTTTTAGATGATCATACAGAGGTGTTAACGGACCGACCGGAGCATACAAACTTATTGGAATATGATATGAAACTGATAGACCCCACACCTGTCTGTATGAAACCCTATTCTATTCCTTTTGCTAAGGAGAAAGCCTTGAAGGAAGAGATAGACTATTTGTTGAAGGAGGGAATAATTTCACACAGTGAATCTTCGTATAGTTCCAGTGTGGTGCTCTTAAGGAAACCCTCTGGAGAACATAGACTCTGTATAGATTACAGGAGACTGAATGCTATTACAGAAGGTCAGGTGGATCCATTGCCGGATACAAATCAGTTGTTTGCCAGGCTAAATAAAGCTAAATATTTCTCAAAAGTGGATCTGAGCAAAGGATACTATCAGATTCCAGTAAAGCCTGAGATCAGACCAATTGTTGGCTGGGAACATTTCGGAGGAGCAGAGTGTCTCCCTTGTTGCCTTTTGAATTGAGGATAGTCCGAGTGTTTATTAAGGCTGATGAGAAAATTATTGGATCCACTACACCACTCAGATCTCACCATATAAATCAACTCCTCATAACGTACAATTTGAGGAACATCTAATCTTCTCTGGACATGTCGTTGAGCAGACTCAGAGAAAAAAAATGGTGAATATTGATTGCTAAGCAGTAGTAAGACAAGCCGTAACACTTGCAGCTGTACAGTAACATATCTGAAATGGGTTCTTGGATTGCAGAGGTCTGGGGCAGATTTCTTGAGTCGTGCCTACTTTGAATTGACCCACCTGCATTAATCCATGATAAAAATAAAATTAGCAAACCGGTGATGCGGATTTTCTAAGCCGCCATCCGTGTGATGAGAATCACCGTCAGCCCCAGGAAAAGAATAATAATAAATTTCTCTATGTGTATATAGAATTATAGACTGACATATAACGTCTGTTTTAAGTGGGGAGAATTTGTCGTGAGAAATTCTAATCCACATATCTAAATTAAAAAAGTAAATGTAAAGCCTAACGAATTAATTCAATAAAAGGAAAGAAGACTGGTAAAGAACAGTGCCGTCACTATAGCGTACGCCTATGTTAATAGAACGTCATGCTAGTTAAACAAGAAATCCCCCTTTTTCTATACTCCGTCGGCATAAAACTACACGCGTTTCTAAAAATACAACAAGTACTGTGTTTCTTAGAAAACCTTGAGATACGCAAGCTGCTTAATGACCTAGATACACAAATACTAGCATTAATGTCATTATATACACTGCGTAATGAAAAGACAGATGGACTTAGGATAGAGATAACTTTTTTTCAAATAAACAGTGATAAAAACACTACCAATACACGGTTAGGTTTTGAAAACCTGTTTAATGCTTATTAGGAAACATGGCATTCTACTGTTTTATGTCTGAAATCCTGACATTAGTCTGACAGAACAGTCGAAAAGGCAGGACAGGTGGCGGTTCTAAAACAATTTAAAAAAAATACACGACTATCCTAGAATACATATTTTGAACGGAGCCACTTAGCCCCATTAAATTTATATATGTGGGTGCCTCAGGACTTGCTGACAAAGAATATGTTATGTGTTACGCAAATAGTTTAGCAATTAACAAATTATAGCCAAAATAAAATAGTGAGGTTGTCTGACAGCACCAAATCATAATTGCTCAGTGGCATGTTTTGAAACCACTATTTTACGGGAAATAGGCCAACAAGTTAAATCCGATTTTATTGGCTAGAAGAATATGTAAGCCTAAACATGATTAGTCGATTGCAGATACTATTTTTGGTTGTTAATAGAAACGATAGAAAGGGTACTTATTTTTTCGAATGTTTTTGTAAACATGGTCCCATTGGCCAGACCATTTAATATAGTCAATTAGGAGCGTCAGTTCAGTGCCACTTTTTGAAAATTCAATTTGTAAAAGCAAGTGCGTTGAGATCCAGCTCATATTTTTCTAAATAAAAGCCTGGGACAGAGGCAGATCGGAATTGTGCCATAATTCATCGCCAGTCAACGTATTTGTTTATTATTTCTATGAATTGTGGTAAGCTAGACATTTGATATCTTTTTGATGAAAATTGAATGTGAATTGATAATGTATGTCTGTATGTGTGTGGTTCAGTAGCAAACATGAAGCAAAGCCTAGATAATTGCTCCACCATGAACAAAACTTGTCGGAGAGGAGTTTAACTGCCTAGGCCTATATGGAATTGCCAAATAGTACTATGACACCTGTCTTATTGAATAGAAGGAAATAATGCTGGAATTGCAGCGGCGTTGTAAACCATTAGGGAGAGGAATACTGGGGTATACTGTTACATGAGAAGCTAGCAGTTGGCCTACCGCGCTGAACTCGGTGTTTGTTATGTATTGTGCTCAGTGTGGAAATAGATTATAAATTAGTTCTGAAGTAGGAGGTACAACCTTCTTGTTTCAGGGACAGTGGTACTAACATATTAAAGCAGCACCTGGTCTGAGTTGTGCTGAATCCAAAGGCTGGTAGCAGACTCCTTGGTCAATATATCGACCAGTGTTGGTTCTCAAGAACACGGTGAAGCAAGCGAGCAGTGAAGACTGTTTCCTGCCGCCCACACAGACGATAAGAGTCGTTGACCAGAGCAGCTCAATCTTATGTACCCCCCCCCCCCCTTTCTATAATTGACAGTATATTAAATAAAGAAGGACAATTAATTGTTTCAAATGACAGGAACTGTGAACTTTTCCAATACTATTTCCACCAGAAGCAAACACTTGAAGTCGTGATGACACACAACCACCTAGCTTGAAAAAGCCAGTATTACCTCATAGTACTACATCACAACTTACACACATATGATAATAATAATAATATATGTCAATACCAAGATTATATCTATAAATTGTGTACATACAACTTGTAATTACATTTGATTGTGATTCCTGGTTCACTTTGTAGTTGAATCAGGATATCTATTATTGAAAGGAATTAATACATATTTTTAAAGTTAAAACTTGACTTATTAAGATAGTCTTATGGAGTGTTCTATGTGTGTGAGTGTCACAGTGTTGTAAAGAGTTGTGGATTAAACTAAATTGTTTATCTGTCTGGTGGTTGTTGTGAACATACACTTCATCACTTTCATAACTCTAGACATTCAACGTAGTCATCACAATATTCCAGAATAATTCTGACTGAGGTCAAAATGTGGTAGCAAAGTAAGGTTATCTGTAATACACCACACTTATTAGATACAGATACCTTCACAGCTGATCTCAGCCAGTACACTAAGTCCCCTATAGATATTTATATCATCCCACTTTACCACAAGCTTCTTTGTGCTGTTATACAGTTCTCTCATATTTCCTTTGGCTGCAGCATCTTCTGCCTCTCTTGCCAACTCCTCAATATATTTCCTCTTGTCTCTTTTGATACTTCTTTTTACTTCTTTGTTTGCTTCTGTGTACACTTCTTGAGCCTTGGCTTTGGAACTTCTAGTTTTGCTTGTGTTTAAATCTGCTTTCTTGTTTTTTCTGTCTTTTATCTTATTGATGGTTTCTGTTGTTATCCATGCTTTTTGTTGTCGTTCCCTTTTCCCTAGTATTTCTTCACATGTCCCTTTCCATACAGTTTTGATTTGCTGCCAATAGTCTTCTGTATTCTCTGCATCTTCCAGCTGTTGGAACACTTGGAATTTGTTGGATATTGTGACCGCAAATTTGTCTCTTGTTTCTTGATTTCTAAGATGCCCTACATTAAATTGTTGTCTATAACTTTGCATTGTTGCATATCTCATTTTTACTTTGGCTATCAGAAGGTTGTGATCTAATGCCACATCTGCTCCTCTATATACCTTTACATCCTGCAATGATGATCTAAACTTCTTGTTTTTGCATACATGGTCAATCTGATTTTCTGTTCTATGGTCTGGTGATATCCATGTTGCCTTGTGTATTCCCTTGTGTGGAAACATGCTTCCTCCTATAGCCAGTTGATTTGAAGCACAGAAGTTTGAGAACAGTTCCTCATTTTCATTCATTATTCCTAGCCCATGTTTTCCCATGACTTCTTGAAATCCGGTGTTGACTGTACCTATCTTTGCATTCATGTCACCCATTAAAATTGTGATGTCTCTTCTTTTTACCTTTTCCATAATTTCCTGTAGTCTAGTATAAAATGCTTCTTTCACAGACTCTTCTTTGTCATTAGTTGGTGCATAACATTGGATGACATTTACATTTATTTTCTTTTTAGCTGTTTTAAAAGTAGCTGTTATTATTCTGGGTCCAACAGCTTCCCATTCAATGAGTGCTTTCTGTGCTTCATTAGATAACATAAGAGCTACCACTTCACTGTGGTGTGAACTTTCATCTTCATGTCCTGAGGACAGCACCAATTCACCTGTGATGAGTTTCTTCTTGTCTACCCCCTTCCACTTTGTTTCACACATTCCCAGAACCTCTATTTTATATTCCCTCATTTCTGCTGCTACTTGTGCCACTTTCCCTTGTTCTTTCAATGTCCGAACATTCCAGGTGCCAAATCTGGAAGTTCTCCTAGAAGAAAGAAGGTTAGTCAGCAACACAGATTCCGTTCGGCTTTCTCTGTGTTGCATCATACTCCTCCCTGCGAGAGGACCTTCCCCTGTCTTGGATGGCTGTGTTTTATTTTCCTTAATTGACTTGTCCATATTTGTTGAAGTTTTTTGTGGTTTAAATTTTTTACAGGATGGGGTAACCAGCCCCATGCCCAACCCTCCTTAGTCGCTTTCTACGACATTGCATGGAAGGGAACAGTGTTACTATTCTTTGCTCCCCTTTCGGGCCCCGGTAACACACGGGTGATGAATCACGATTACATACTACATATTAAGAACAGTTCGTGGAGATATCCAGTCTGGCCATGCTACAGAGATATACACAAACAGTGAAGGATTGTATATCGTCAACATTCTCAGTACTACACAAGTTTCCATCAGAACGTCCTCGACTTAGAGATGCCCCACTCGACATAACGTATACCTACCTTGGACATTCTATGCATACATGTGAATCTTCCTATTTGGGTGAAGCATTTAGAGACACGTGGACTGTGTAGATTTCTCACCATTTTGGTAACACGTATCATATTACATCATCATCATTTCGCTTTACACAAGCACATTCTTTATTAACTACTACTTAATTAACTACAATATTAATATCTCACGTGTCTGTTTTGTGTGAATCGTCTTTTACCATCATCACGTTCTAACCACTACTAACCCTATATGTGTAGATATTTAATTAATAAATCCCATAATCGTTTGATCATTATCTAGTTTGTTAATGTATCACTCGTGCTGTCATTGTTAAATATTTACATGGGGGCCGCGCTGGTGTAATGGCTACGACGTTGTACTGGCGACCAGGTGTTCATGGTTCAAACCCGGCCGTCGGCGTTTGAAGAAATGTTTACGACCGGAAATTTGACTGAATAACCTGAACGGCTCCTGCACATAAATCCCGTGTGGATGGGAAGGAGCGAAGCTCCTGACCGGGTTGGAAGGAAAGTCCACTGACCCCCTAGCCTCGCAATGACATGTCATTGGGCCGAAAGAGCTGGAAAGCTCGAGTGCCGCTGGTTATAGAAAGAAAAAAAAAAATATTTACATATAGGTAAATTTCGACACTCAGATGAGGTTGGGGACTTTTTCTGTTACGGGATCTAAGGGCAGAGGCTAAGATTGTGGGGAAACAGAACTCTTTCCATAATTAACTAGAAAACACTGTCCAGTGGAAAGCATTCGCATTCGGTTCTTCTTGTCCCTATCTCCAATAAGTCTTTATTCTTTCTTAACGAGCCAATTTCTAGAGACCTTCTACCTAATATCTCATAGGCTATTCCTGGCGAAAACTACTGTCGTAGTTGCCCCAATTGTCATCACACGACAATCTTGTAATCTGTGTCTATATTCTATCAACGGAATATCATCATCACTCTCTGAGTTATCCCTCTCGGTTCTCAATCTTCCTATCTCCTCTGAAATATTCTTATCCTGCGTATTGTCCAGTGCTTCTTGAATTACGTCTCTCCTATCCCCCTCCGGCTTATCTCGCCTTGTTTCTTCTTGCTCTTGGTATGTGTTTTGTGGGGTGGGGGTTAAGGGATTGATTTTTTATCCCGGGTTTTCCATGCATTTCTGCCGCTACGGCGATCTGACTACTCCTTGGTGGGTGTCTATGCTCTCCGCTGGGAGTATTTTCCTGTGATGTGCACTTCTTGCTTTGGTTCGGTACTTCCGTTTTTGTGCCGAAGTCTCTCCTTGTTTCTGTTTGCGTACTACCAGTGACCAGGGCCGGATTAAGCTAGTGCGGGGCCTGTAGCATATGTTAAGAAAAGGGCCCTATATTTAAAAAAAAACAATAAAACAACACAAACATATTTGAACACATACATTTTTAATTTGCATAGTAATTATCATTATCAATTAATTCGTGCTTGTAATCCTATAAACTTGCCACTCATGTTGCTGGTGTTGTCATAACTTTGACCACGGCAGTCTTTAATATCAATGTCATTTGCCTTTAAAAAATTAAGTACACTTTTAGTAAGCTGTCCAGCACTATGACCTTCCATATCCAAAAATGTCACAAATCTTTCAACTGGTCCAGATGGCAAAATATAGCGCAGAGTCAAAGTCAGCTGGTCCATATTAGATATATCTGGAGTAGAATCCAATGAAACGGAATAATACTTGTATTTCTTCACTTCACAGAGAATGTGATCCAGTATGCTGGATCCAATCAGATTGATGAATTCCTCACACGTTGTTTTAAATAGATATGATGTATGTAATCCTTTGTTTGCATGAGTACTTATATGCTCTGCCAGAAAAGGGTCAGACTTGGCCAGTAATTCTAACAACCCTAAGTAATTCCCGTTATAAGGGTACCCAACAATTTCATCACTGCCACAAAATGAAAGGCCTCGTTCTGCTAAAAACTTCACAACTTCAATTATTCGCTCTAGAAGTTTGTGCCAATACTTTTCTTGAATGTCCATTTGTTTCACAAGATGGGAATCGACACGTTCACCTTTGTTTTTACGCATCAACAGTGAAATTAAACCTTGTCTATGTGAGGAGCTTTCTTCATGTCGACGCAATAGATTGCTTGCATTTTTCCAGTCATTAAACCCTTCCACAGTAAACTTTGATGAACATTCTGAACTCATAAGCTTGCATAGAAAACAAAATAGGCGCCCTTTACTTTCTGAATAGCATAACCATTTTCTTGCATGTTGCTTGTTTGTAAGTTTATGAATATGTGTAAAATAAGACTTCTGACAGTATCGAGTTTTCTTTTCAGTGTCATACAATCGCACGGATGAAGAGAAGGCACTATCAACATGTTGACATTTTTCACTTCCCTGATATGCAATATACACGCTCACAGTCATCTATATTGTTCGGCCAGTCACTAATATCATTAGAGTACTTCTTCGTTTCACTTATTCTTTCACATTCAGACTCAGTGTATACTGGGTTTTGCTGTATGTTTTCTGCTGCACAGCCTGCACAAGTACTAGTTGTTCCTGTACTTCCAGCTTCAGCGGTTAGAGTACCACCACCATGAACATCAAAATATTCTGTCAGCTTACGTGTTTTTGATATCACAAGTTGATCTCTTCTTTCTTTTTCTTCCTTTGCTTTACGTTTTTCACTTCCAGAAGCATAATTACGTCCAATATCTCTGTGTCTACTGCTCATTTTTTTAGTTTTCTAACCTTACAAATCAAGAAATTTGAATCAAGATCGAAAGAGAGTGCGAGCACGCCGTATACCTCAATTAAAACAGGAAGTTTCCGTTCCTAAATTCTAGTTTTTATTGTTAATGCAAATTCATTTCACAAAGAACGAAACAAAATTAGAGGGGCAGTCGCTTAGAGCCAAAAAAGTGGCTTCCGTCCAAACGTGACCAAATTTTCAACGCCACTTAAATGGGTTCCGTCCGCAAACAGTTAAGATTAAAATAATGAAGAGTCACACTAAGTCACCCTCTTATGCTCTTTCTCTCACAATTTCGTGACACCAAATGAAAAGGCGCTAAAAATGGCATAAATCACAAGATCATTGGTTTAACGCTCGTATTTTTTTTTCTTCTCTCTAATTAGCGGCACTCGAGCTTTCCAGCTCTTTTGGCCCAATGACATGTCATTGCGAGGCTGGGGGGTCAGTGGACTTTCCTTCCAACCCGGTCAGAAGCTTCGCTCCTTCCCATCAACGCTCGTATTAGAAGATGACCAACAAATTATGTACATATTTATTGGCTCGGGGCCCCTAAAAGCGCGGGGCCCATAGCATATGCTACTTGTGCTACTACGTTAATCCGGCTCTGCCAGTGACCATTCTTCTCTGCATATTGTCCTGTCTCTTGATTGGTGTCGAATCCGGACTGTTCCATGGTCTATTCCTATGACTTTCATATTCTGTTGTAAACCTCGGTTGGTAAAATCTGTTCTTGGTGTTCTGCCATGATCCTATTTGATCCTATTTGATCTACGTTCATCCTCCAACCATTCTCTGTTTTTATCTGACACTTTTGTTGATCTCCTATGTTGATGTTGTTTATTTCTAATGACTTTCCTTTTCTGATTTCTCCGACAAAGTTTCTCACTGCTATGCAATGTGTTCTTTCCAGGCTGTTCCAATCTGCCCCTTTTCCAACTGTGTCTCTTTCCCACTGTCTATGGTATGGTTGGTAGTTATATTTCTTATGTGCTTTTCCTAACATGTGCACATGTGGTTGTCTTCTACTTGCTGTATAACAATGCCCTTTCCACTTCTTATCATATCCCTGTGTCTTGTTGTTTTGTGTATTACTTTCGCAACCTTTCCTTCGTTTTTCATATACTCTGGCAATCTTGTTGTATACGTTGTTGTTGTCTATTTCCCATCTTTCTTTCTGTAGTACGGTACCATTTCGCATTGCTATCCTGTCACTTCTTCTGTTAAGACTATTCCAATGTTTTAACACGCTGGCCGTATTGCTAGGGTTATGCCTATTTCCGCTGTTCAATTGTACACTTTCCTCATGTTGTTGAGACCTTCCATTAACCCTGCTCATATCGGTCTCTCTCAATGAGCAGGTCTGTCTTTTCTTTGAGTGTAAGCTTTTGCGTGTCAGAACATCCCGTCGGTGTCCGGGTTATGTCTGCGAGTATTATGAGTTTGTGTTCAGATGTATTCTGCGCAGTCATCCAACTTGGCGACTGTATGTCTACTGTGTGTGTTTACGGAATTACTAGCTCGCCTAGAAGGCTGTTGCTGCTCCTGATGCCCTTGCCTCCATACGGCTGCTCTATGTCTGGCGTTGCCACATACAAAACATACAGGTGCCCTGTGTTCTTCATCTCTTGGCCTACTGTATGTTTGTCTTGTTCTTCCTTGCCTACATGTTGTTCTTTGATTGCAGTGTGCTATCTTCATTGGTTCTTCTTTCCGCTCTTCCAGTGCCACCGTTCTTCCTAATCTGAGATCCAGTCTCCTTCTCACGTTTTCCTCTGCCAAAGCTAGAGAAATAGCCTCTCTTAAGTTTTGTGGATCTTTACGAAATAAGTGTAACTTCATCGGAATACTTTGTAAACCATACACAAATATCCACACCAGTTGTTTCTCGACTTCCTGTTGATTTATGTCTTGTCCTCGGAAGGCTTCCTCCGCCAGGTTCAATAACCTGTCACTAAACATTTGTGTCGACTCCTGTGGCTGCTGTCTTATGCGTCAAAGAAGCGTCCAAGCATAAGAGCTGTCTGGGATTTCAGGATAACTTTTGATCAGCTCTTTTTTCAACTCTGCCCACGTTTCATTTGGAAAGGCTTCCATTCTTCTTCTGATGAAGTCGGTTACCAGCCCATCTGAGGAAAGTTACGCAACCTTCTTGAAATCTTTCTGTACGGCATTGATCGAAGAACAATATCTCTGAACATCAAGAAAGTCTACACAACTTCGGATTAACTGCATATGGCCTTATGATATTTCTTACATTTTGGAACTTAGCATTGCTATCAACTGTAGCCAGGGTCCTGACTACGTGTTGCATAGCAGCCATGTTAGGGTCTTCCCATGAAGTAGCCTGTTGTTGCTGCATGTTGGCACCACCTGTGAGAAGTGTTAGTGGAAATACCTGTAGAAATATTTTTATTAATGTCCTGGCTGTCCCGAAAAGTAAACAAAACTAACTAACACACTTCGAATAAAATATATGTATAAAAATATTCCACAAAAATATATTATTGGCAACACTGAAGATTGTAAGAGGTGTAAACAAATATATAAACTAACTATTTTCTAACTGATTAAACTAAATAACTAAAATGTGTATATGATTTCACTATCTGTCTTGCTTGCTTGTTCTCAGGGCTGTATCTTGCTTACTTTTTACTTGTTTAAGTGTATTTCACAATTATCTACACACGATGTTTCTGAATTTTCGCGAATCTGAACTATCCAATACCATAATTCCCGCCGTAAGGTACTTCGGTCGGTCGGTCTGTCACACTTTGCACACCGTCATGTGTGCACTTTTTCTATTTTAGAGAAACAAAGGGGAAAATGGGAAACAAAGAGCCAAGGATCCAGACCCCGAGGACGACCCAGAGTCCGCTGGGAGGACAACATTAGACAATCTTTGGAGGACCGAGGACTAGAATGGAACCAGGCCAGGAGGAAGACAGCCGATAGGATAGTCTGGCGCTCTCTCTTCCAAACCTCTACACCTCACGGTAGAAGGGGAACGACTAAGTAAGTAAGTAAGTAAGCATTAACTTTCGAGCACAGCTAAGGGGGTGCAACTGTGGTTGAAAGTTAGACAATAATTGTATTGTTTCCCCTTATATGTACTTTCGCAAAAATAGCAAAGTGTGACGGTGTGCATTAAATCAACAGATAACACTGACAAACAACATTTTTCTTTCTTATATAAGAATAAGTGTTCTTATGTCAGTTTCTTGCGCTGATTTCAAATTTGAAATCCGTTTATCTCTATCACGTCGGGTTCTTAAGATATTTGTGAATAAATATATTTTTGGGAAACCGTTATTTGCTCCGTTTCATTTTTACTATATAACTTTTTTAAAATTAATAAAATGCAAAATAATTCTACTTTTTATACTGCTAAAAGATGCATGACATATGTTACGTTATATTTCAAATAGTTACTGTATTTTGAAATAATTCTGAGTGAAATATGGCTTCTAGAAGTTGTAGAAATTCGGCTGATCTGTTCTGTTACGTGTGCGGATATTTTACCGATCGTGTTCACCAGAAAAACTTTACACCATTGCTAAAGAAAGCATATGAACTTTATTTCGATTCGAAAGTTGATGATGCAAATAAATCTTGGAAGCCAAATGCAGTTTGTTCGACTTGTGCAAATACATTGGCAGGTTGGTTACGAAAATCGCCGAAGCATAAGTCGATGCCTTTTGGAGTGCCAGTAATATGGCGTGAACCGACAAATCACGCTACTGATTGTTACTTCTGCTTGACAAATATCTATGGTTTCACTTTTAAAACTAGAAAGTCTGTGGTTTATCCAAATATTGAATCGGTTTCGAAACCAGTGCCTCATGATCCAATCACGTGTCCGATCCCAGTTACACCAGAACAATATCCGTTGGACGTGAATGAACCATCAGAAAGTGATAGTTTACCTGCTTTAGAAACTAATTCTGACTCGGATTATGTACCGGTGAATGATGGTGTTCACTTAATTAACCATTCAGAACTTTCAGATCTAATACGTGATCTCGCTCTCACCAAAGGACAAGCGGAATTACTCGGTTCGCGACTCAAAGAATGGAATCTTTTAGCGCCCAATACTCCGATATCTAAATTTCGTCATAGACACAGAGAACTTGTTCAATACTTTGAGATGGATGATGACATTTGCTATTGCAATGATGTAAAAGGTCTAATGGTGCACCTCGGTCATGAGCACATAGTCAACGAATGGCAACTTTTCATCGACTCTTCCAAGACTAGTCTAAAAGCCGTGTTATTGCATAATGGAAATTTATTTTCATCAATTCCAGTCGCCTACTCTGTTCATATGAAAGAAACTTATGACAATATGGCTATACTTTTGGCAAAAATAAAGTACAATGACTACCAATGGCGGATTTGTGGAGACCTAAAGGTCATTGCAATTCTCACGGGCATGCAGACTGGGTATACTAAATTTTGTTGCTTCCTATGTGAATGGGACAGCCGCAACAGACAGGAACATTATGCAAGAAAGGTGTGGCCTATCAGGGATCGTATGCAGCTCGGGCATAAAAATGTAATACACGAGCCATTAGTTAACAAAGACAGCATCATTTTACCACCGTTACATATAAAGTTGGGGCTCATGAAGAATTTCGTAAAAGCGTTAGATAAAACGAGCAAAGCTTTCACTTATCTTCGAGAAAAGTTTCCGCAAATTAGCGATGCAAAGATAAAGGAAGGTATCTTTGTAGGACCTCAGATTAGGAAAGTTATTGCAGACAAACAATTCGAGAACTTGTTACATGGTAGTGAACTTCGCGCATGGATGGCATAAAATCGATCGTCGATAACTTTCTGGGAAATCACAAATCTGTCGACTATGTGCATATTGTTAAGCAGTGCATAGATGCATACAGAATTATGGGCTGTAACATGTCCCTCAAAATCCATTTGCTCAATTCGCATCTTGACTTTTTCCCTGACAACCTTGGCGAAGTCAGCGATGAACATGGAGAACGATTCCATCAAGATATCGCCGTAATGGAGTCACGTTATCAAGGACGGTGGAGTGTGACCATGCTTGCCGATTATTGTTGGATGCTTCATCGCGATGTACCACATGCCATTCACCGACGAAAGTCGACTGGAAAGAAATTCAAGCCTACATAACTGTTATACTTCTTGTACAAATGATGTTGTAATACTGTATGAGTTGTTAAAAATCTTCAATTGCGTATTTCTAGAGATCCCGACCTGATAGAGAAAAACGGTTTGCAGATTTAAAAACAGCGCATTAAAATTGACCAGAAAAACATAGAAATGTTAGAGAAAGAAAAAAAAAATTTTTTTGTTAGCCAGTGTAATCAAGATAATCTTCTGTCCAGTTTCATTCGGGAAACGGATTTAACTCATCATGTTTCTTAAAAATAACCTTAAAATGTAAGTTTTTGTATTGTTTCTTCAAGACAAAATTTTAATTTAAAGTATTGCAGACTTATTATTATGGATCAAAATGATAAGATGGCTAAAAGGAAGAGACGATCGCGTCACCCACAGCGAGCAAGCGAGACTATAGAAGAAGCAGCAATGTAATACATGTAACAGAAACAACACACTATAATTAAAAACCTGCCAATTTTGTCGGGTTGTTGCTAGTCCTATATATATATAATCCCAGCTTTTTCTTGCAGTGCGTAACGCTAAGGGATGCAACTTTGGATGAAAGTTACACATAAACTGTATTGTTTCCCTTATATGTACTCTCCCGAAATAGTAACACTTACCAAAGAAGAATGTGCAAATGACGGTGTCCACAAAAATATGTAGCTGCGTGCGAAGCACTGGCGATTTGGTAGATGACGAATATAAAGAGAATATAAAACGATAAAATAAGTAGCATTAGTTAGGTTATGTTAAATAAAAGTATTAGGTACGTAACTGAAATTCAGAACAGATCACAATGACCAGACAGTTGTATTAAACGACAAATTATCAAGGTCAACTAGATTTTAGTGTGAATAAAACTAAGAGGCGAGATGATCGCACGAAGAAATTAGATCACAAAGACACAACATGCGACAAAACTGACAGTGGACAGTCCGTGGTACGTGACAGAAAGATTGCATAAGCAGTGGTGGTAAAATGATATAGGGAAAGTCCCTAACTAAGTTAGAAGAACAGATCATTATGATCAGGCATGCGAGTTGCATCAGCAATGGTTCTCAAATTATGTGAGGAAAGTCCCCAACTAAGTTTAATGTTAATCACTGTAATATGTCTAGAATCGTTCACACGCACTTGAAATAATAAAATGTCAGCACAGTTTGACACGAGACAGTGTCGATCAGCCGGTAGAAAGTACGTGGGAACGGTCAGTGGCGGATCTACATTTTGGGTGCCCTGAAGCTTGAACTCTTAGAGGGGCCCCTTTTATTAAAAAAAAATAAAAAAAAATTGTGAGGATGTGAAAGAAATGTATTATAGAGATAAATGGACTTGGTGGACCTGGAGTTCAAGCTTTATAGTAGATCGACAACAGCACACATATAAAAACTGAAGACAAATGAATGAATTTTAAAAAAAGAAACAACTCTGCTGGGAGTTGAATGCAGAACATTTGCTTGGAAGTGATACTATCCACCTTGGTATATGTGATTTTTTAATGATTGCCTCCATCATTCAGAATAAGTTCATTGAAGACATGCCAAGAAAATTATAAGATAAGAAAATTAGCAATGAGGAAAATATAAAATATTTTAATACATTTTGGCTGACAAGGTGTATCCATAAGAAATTTGTGCTCAGAAGAAAAAGTTAAACTTATCAGAACATACTACATGAAGCACATTTTACAAAATACTCTTATTTCTGTTTTTTTCTAGCAACATATTCACGTACAGTTTTGTCATATGAGAGCTTCCTTGCAAATGTCATTTTCTAGAGACAATATGCCTAAAGAATTTAAGAGCTCTTCAGTCATAGTAGACCAAAATTTGTTTAAAAAAAATAAAGGATAGCTTTGAAAAAGTCTTTTCTGCTTCACAGCTCGTGACGGGCATTGTCAACCAGTATTTTTTTTTTTTTTTTTTTTTTTTTTTTTGCGTACGCCCGCTAATACTCGAGGCGAAATCTCAGGTTATTATTTATGTCTAACCTGACATTGATTTTACGTGAGTATCCCTTTATTTCTTGTACAGAGACAGGTGTCCCTCGCCATTCAGGCAAATACTCGCCGATTTCGGAGGTACCCATTGCAGCTGGGTCGGCTCAGGAGCCGCCAGTCCCTGGTCGACGACACTTCTTCAAATGTCCTCGCCAGGTCTCGAGTTAATCCAGTCCAAATCCCGGTCGACGAAAAATCCTCAAATGCCGTCGCCCGGGTTTGATCCTGTATCACCCGGTCGCCAGAGCGGTGTTGTAACCACTACGCTAGCGCGGCTCCCTCAACCAGTAGTAATATCGGGGAACACTTCAATTAGGTGTTGCTCACAAATAAGCTGAAGAACTTCTGCGCATTGCATTTTAGATGGCGTGTTTTCTTCTGTGTTCTGGGATTTCCTAAGGTGCAAATATTGTTTGAACTGATAACACTCGTTTACTAATTTGTGGTCAATATAATCTTAGTAATACGATATAATAAGTTTAATACTGTCCTCATCAATTTCAGAATTGTTCACCAATTCTGAGAGGAACTTGAACCTTTTCGCAATCTGCTCATATTGGTCAATCCTCTTGCGTAACTGGATTATCAAGCAGTCATAGAGTTGATATAGAACTTCTATCCAAAGTTTGTCAGCTCCTTTCAAAGAAGCAATACCACTTGTTCCATCTGAAAATTTCCTTGTAACAATGCGTTTGGAAGCATCAGAATAACTTGAAGTGATATCTTCACACAAACCGTTTGCTTCTGATTCATAGTGTGCAATCCTATCGGCTGAATTTTCTCTGAGTTCTTTAACAAACGGAACCAAAGATGAAAGCAGAAGATAACCTTCAATTACTTCAGAACTAGGGGTTTGGAGTTTCTTACTTGTTTTGTTGAAACGCTCCAGCACTTCTTCCCAAACGACTGTTAAAATATCATATTCCATCTGTACCAACTTGTTGTATAAGTTCTTTGCATCTCGTTTACATTCAGGATTCTCTTCCGAGTCTTCAAAAATATGTTTGAGAGTTTGTAAAATACCCATATATCCATTTTTAATTGCCCGGACTGCTTCATAGTGTGCAGACCATCTAGTTACATTTAAGCTTTTTAGAGACAAATGCAGATTGCCCTGTGTGTTTAAAATCCCCCATCCTCGTGGAGATTCAGAGAAGAAAACATACAACTCCTGCAAAATGCAAAAATAGTCAAAAACTTCACAGTAGACTTCACAGCAGTTCTACAATAAACGTTGTTCCGGGTCCACTGTGGCAAGAATTACGAGAATTTTTGTTCACCATCAAGGTCGAGGTGAATTTTCTTCTGACCACAGAACAACAGATGTCTACTGGGTGATCCGAACTGTAACAGCGACTTGCATCTTTGTGCAGGGTTTCCTCACTATGGCAGGAGTATGGAAAAGAAAAGTCCTTGTTTTCATTGAGGCGCTAACCATTTATTCCTGTCGAGAAAGGTCTAGCTGTAAAAACACACTGTGGCCGAATTAATTTTTTTTCCCATTTTTATCCTGTAAGTGTTTGCACAAAGTAAGTGGTAGTTTTCGTAATTGTTTACAGATTTTTATGAATTACACGTCATTTTAAAGATAAGTGAATGTACTATTACAATAAGCACCATTTGTAACTCTAATAGAGGTTGTTGCTGTTTAACGGCCCTTCGATGGCCGAGTACTTGCAATATTTTCAAAGTTGTAACTGCTTGCGCCCCATCTCTATCAAAATCCCTATTTCAATCAATGTGCACACCGTTTTCATTCTTGTCCTCGTTGCTAGATCTATCAGTCAATTGTTGAAACAAGTAATAAACAACAAAGAAAACTTACTTTGTGTGTTGGTCGGACCCATACCCAATTAACCATAGTTTTTCACTTTTGTGTGTCTTGCTGTCACATAGTTGTGTGTGTGTGTAGTTAAACTTATATTTTACATGTATAAGGAGGGAAAGATTGTCTTGTACTAGATTATAGTCGTATAGATAGGCTGGACTAGAGAAACTACTCATTCCAGAGACAGATCTTCTTAAACTATTCACCCGTGAAATCTATTTCTACACCTTTATTTCTCACGTACTTATCACCATCCACTCTACTCAGGCAGGACCATAAGTATCTTCCAATCCTATCAGTACGACAAGATTCAACACCGGCTTTGAAGAAGTCATGTGAAAACATGGGCTAGGAAGAATGAATGAAAATGGGGTAGTTAATGTTACACGGAGAGTGGTAAAGAGGACAACTCGGTTAGAAGTATTTTGTTTAATGAGACTTACTTTTATTGACTGAGATTAGATATGTAGTCTAAGGGAATTAATCAATAGAACAAGAAGAAGGGGTATAGAGTAAGACTTACGTTCCTTGATGGCAGTGTTTAGTTTGTCTGACCTTGTGTGAGAATTCTGATGTTGAGTTTTGTTCTGTTGTTCTGGTAAGGTGAGCGAAAAGACTTTGCACGCTATATTTAGATACTGCCATAGGTGAGTGAAGTGTTAGAGACTTCACCATACTTGTTCCCAATTTCGCTGCCTTTACTTTCCCTAAATCAAGAGCAGAGTCCAGACCAGTGGCGGTTCCAGGGGGTTGTCATTGGGGGTGCTGCACTGTTCATTCATTTAAAATACTATACATAACACTCACAAATTGTGACCACCATGTAAAATATCAACCCAGACACAAATGATTAGTGTCTTATCTCATCTAAAATCTGTGAAGAAGTTCTGAAAAGTTATTTTAAAAGTTTACTGCAACTAGGAGTAATCATTGTCAGTCGTAGCAGCTTCCCGAGTCTCAAACAGGTTACACGGACATGTATGCTGCTATTTCTCGTGTTTAAAATTTTCATTGTAACTTCCCTTTAATTTGTTCATTGCACTTGAGCTGTGGATGGCTGCAGCTCTGGTTAAAAAATTCAAACCAATTGTAGTTCGCCTCTAGCTGTGTGTATGACAAGCATTCGCTTATAAGAGGTCAAGGTTACTTGAGCTGTAATCGTTTGCAGCACTTTTCCCCAATACGGTGTTAGATATTTTTTTTTTTGGGTATTTAACCTTTCCGGTGTAACCTCAATTTTTTGGTCTGTCCGTATTATGTATTATAATGCAGTAGAGACAGTAGTATGCAGTCCTTTTCTTAGGGAGTGCTGCAGCTCAACAGCTCATTAAAGAAAGCCGCCACTGGTCCAGACCCATTTACAGGCGTGTAGGCTGGAGCGTGCCGCTATCAGGTATCGATACCAGAACCTAGTAACTGCCACGAGAGGAAAGCGATCTAGCCACTTTAGCTAATCGAACACACAATAACCTTAATTATGCTGATGATACATTTTGCTATCTAAAGGCGAAGGAGAGCTGCATACATTGCTGCCCCCCCCCCCCCCCCCTAGGTGGATTCTCCTAGATCTAAGTTTTTTTCCATCTAGGTGTCATTTTCCTTCATTAGTTGAAGAACGATACCTAGATTTCGCCCAAAATCGGCAAAAATATCTTTAAAATTCGCCCAAAATAGCCCAACAATCGCCAAAATAGTCCGATATCAATACTGTTTTTCAAAATTCAGAGTGGCAACGCTAGCTGCGTATACTAGAGAGTACATTTACATTTTTGACTGCACCGTATACAAGGGAAGCAAGTAAACAGCATAAGTTATGAATACGGATGTGAAATTAACACTGAGAAAACATAAACTACGGTGATTGGTACAACAGATGAGAAATCAGCTGTAACAGCAAGAAGAAAATTAAAATATACTAAACAAGTCCAAAATGTCTCGTATCTTGAGCACATAATAACAGGGCCGTCTTAACAGCCTTGTAGGCCCTAAGCAAAACAATACACTGGGCCCCTACCAGCCCTACCCACCCACGGGAATAAAAATGTAAACGGTCAATAAAATTAAACCTATAGATTTATAATTTAATGGTACTTTCAACAAAAATTTCGTCAACTTACCCACGTCATGTTTGATTTGAATCCTGGGCTTTTCCAGCGAGAGATCGAGTAATTATCCACTCTGCCAAGAGATGTCTTATGAACAATATGGCAGCATCCCGGTATGGGGCGCCTAGAATCGTGGGGCCCCTGGGCACTGCCCCGTGTACCCATGCCTTAAGACGGCACTGCATAATAACAAAGGATGGTTGATGTTAAATATAAATCAAGAAGAGAGTAAAAGGTAGTCCCATAAAAGATGCTGCCGCAGGATAGTGGTGTTAAAGACTTCACTATACTAGGTCCAGCATCGAGAGGTGGGGTGACCAGTTCTCTTCCTCGCTGCCTTTTCCTTCCCTAACTCACATACAAAGTCAGGTACCCATTTCCAGTTGGGTAGACTGAAGCGTGTCGATACCGCGAATCGAACCTGGCACCTTTGCCGCAAGAGACCAGCACTCTAATCACTGTGTCAATCGGACGTTCTGTGATGCTGCACATAGGGAGATTACTGTACCTGTGCAGCGAGATGAAGTAGAAAGGGAATTTACTTCTAGCTATACAGTGTGACAATGTAGAAATGGCAATTATTGTATCTGCCCCATTTTATGATTGCAGAAAGGGAATTTACTTTTGATGTCCAGTGTGACGATGTAGAAAGGGAGATTACTGTACCTGTCTAGAATGATGATGATGTAGAAAGGGAGTTTACTGTTCCTCTCCACTGTGACAATGTAGAAAAGAAGATTACTGTTCATGTACCGTGTGACGCTGTAGAAAGGGAGAACTGTGCCTGTCCATTGTGACGATGTAGGAAAGGATATTACTATATCTGTACAGGCTGACAATGAAGGATCCTACCCCTGTGATGATGTAGTAAGAGAGATTACTGTATCTAAGGATACGGATGTAGGAAGGGAAATTAGTGTACATGTCCAGTGTGGCGATATGCAAAGGGAGATTACAGTATGTGTCAAGTATGACAACGTAGAATGGGTGAATTTTTTATCTGTCCAGAGCGACGTTTATACTTGTAGAAAAAGAAATTATCTTACCTGTCCAGTGTGATGATGCAAGATGGAAGAATACTGTACCTGTCCAGCATGATAGCATAGTACTGTACCTCTCAGGTGTGATGAGGATTACTAAAGATATAACTGAAGCTCGGGAGTTGGCATAGCTGGAGAGTGCTTTTTAGGGCTTTATGCTAGCAGATAGATATTGTTAGTCTTTTTCAGGACTTAGTACACGTCAACGCTGATCGGGTTAGCAGTCAACAATTGACTTTTTTTTATGGTAAATGCGCTCTGATATAACCAAATAGGTTGAAAGGAAGGCGCCTTGCCACCAAAAGGCAAAAACCGAACCCAAAAAAAAACAAAATAAATAAAAAAGGTGTGATGAGAGATTAGTAAGTTACTGTAGCTGCCCAGTATAGAAAGAAAAAAACCTTCCTGTAACTGATGTAAACATTCTTCACTTCATAGGTCCTTACGTCAGCCTTCTTCTTCTCCTTTTTCGTTCTTCCTTTATCCACTCCCCCCTGCCGCAGCCAGCGTGCACCGTAGCACATCAAGCACTTTTGTAGTGGTTCCTATAGCAGTGTATTTGTAGTTTTCAAACCCCACGCACATTCTCATATTAGTTGCTCTTACCTGTCTGAAGGGGAGGTTTAACCCCCAACAATGAAGAATTTCATTGAAAATATCAAATTTTAGATACATATTGCACTGGAAAGTACATTCATTTGCCCACATTTCTGTATGTTTATTTTCACTAAAACCTTTGTGGATGATTTTATATAAATTTTTAAAGTATGTCAGGTAAGTGTATTTTAACCTAATTATATATGTAAAATATACAAATTGGTATATTTGTGATGCTATATTGCTTCTAATGCATGGATTTTAATTTTCGGTACCGTATTCATGTCCCTGAAGCAAACAGAATTCAAGTTTTTCAAACAGTTTCATGTGTAAAAATAATTTTGACTGGCTGATTTTTATTAACCATGGGGTCCTTTGATGGGTCATCGAAATAATAACGTGGCTGGAGGTATTCCAGTAGAGTGGTAAGGTACCTCCTTATACGCAAATAAAGCTGCAGGTAAGAACGAATCACAGGATTCTGGTTCCTCCTGTGCGAGCTTACGTAAAATTGTAAGTAGAGTCCCGTTATATCTTTCCACTTGTCCAATCGATTGTGGATGATAAAATGTGCGGACGAGAATATTTTAAAAAATCCTAAAAACTTCCTCCATCAGTTTCCCTCTGAACTGTGAACCATTGTCAGTTAATATCTTATAAGGGTATCCTAATCTTGAATATATTGAGAGCAAAGCCTCTTCTACATGTAGTGAGTCTGCTGAGGGTAGAGCAATCGCTTCCCCCCGCATAGTACATGTCTACCAGAGAAAGGATTTATTTTTTCGGAAACTGACGAAAAGCGCTGAAATGAAGAATTTAATGAAAAGTAAGCTGCAAAGTATGACACAGAACATGGAATCAATAAAGGAAAATACCAGAGATGATTCCTACATAGCAGGGGGATACTGAGGTGAGTAAATTTTGTGTAAAAGTGTAATTCCTCCATTTTTTCTTAATTTTCTCAAAACCTCATTTTTCACACAAATGTTGGCACGTTGCCCATGATTTTTCAAAAACTATTAGTGATACAGCAGTAAATTTTGGGCCACATGCTGTACACATAGTGCTCATTACAATAAACTAAAATAAAGGATATATGTTAACAAACTACAAAACTGTTAAGAAATAGCTAAGATACCCCCCTTAAAAATTTCAACTATTTTTCGATTGGTATGTTAAAATAAAAAAAAACTCAGATATCAAACCAATCAAAATTATTTTAGTATACAATCATTATCATATATTAAAAAATGAAACAGCCGAATTTCATAACTCAAGTTGTACTCACATTTGAGATATCTTGGGCAACAAAATACCCCCAAAAAGCTAAAATTTGCCTTTTTTTCACTGTTTTTCCGCCATAGATTGCAAGTTTTTAGTATATACCTCAATGTTTTGTATTTTTTTCAGTCATTTTGCTTGTATAAATGACCAGATATAGATATTAACATATAATTCTGTGATTTTCATTTTGGGGGTTTAACCTCCCCTGAAACAGTAGTCATTCTATTTTTTTTTATTTTTTTGGTCTTCTCATAGATCTAAAGTAACCATCAGTGGCCTCCTTCAGTCATAACTGACTATGAGAATGAGACCCTTCAGTCATAACTGACTATGAGAATGAGACCCTTCATTCATAACTGACTATGGGAATGAAACCCTTCAGTCATAACTGACTATGGGAATGAGACCCTTCAGTCATAACTGACTATGGGAATGAGCCCCTTCAGTCATAACTGACTGTGGGAATGAGCCCCTGAGGTGATAGCCCTCGGCTGTTTTGTTTTGCCTAGTATTCCCCTTTCCGTGTGTTACTTTCTCGTCTGCTTGTTGTGAGAGCTTTTTTTTCACCAAATCTCAGGTGGCGCTGTAAGGAGGGTCGCCACTTGATGCGATCGACAGCTTCATCCTCCCAGTTTGCTGGATTTATGTTCAGCGCCTTCATGTCTCTTTTGCACACACCTTTGAACATCAATTGCGGTCGTGCGACTGTTCTTTTGTCATCTTCCAGTTGTCCGTAGAAAATATCTTTGCGGATGAGGCCATCTTCCATGTGGCGGACATGGCCAAGACAGTATAGTCTGTGCTGTCTTAACAGAATATATATATATATATATACGGAACCACTGGCAGTGCCCGGGATAGACTTCGGAGTGGCCAATCACGAGTTACTACCCCTGCGCAAGATCGTCATATTGTGCTGAGTCACCTAAGGAATTGTACTCTCCCGGCAAGTCAAACAGCAAGAGCAATAGTGGGTAGACATGGGCAAGTCTCTCGAATGACAGTCATACGCCGACTCAGAGATACAGGCCTTACTGCAAGACGACCTTATGTTGGGCCAAACTTGACTCACAGACATCGTTAGCAGCGCCTGCAATGGGCAGAGCAACATATCAGATGGACTAGACTGCAGTAGAATGCTGTCCTATTCACAGACGAGAACAGATTCAACATATCCTTTGCAGATGGACGTATGCTTATTTAGCGACGGTGTGAAGAGCGCTTTGCAGATTGCTGTGTCAACCGATTTCGAGGTGGCAGTATTCCCATTTGGTGAGGATTCAGTTTTCACCATCGCTTGCCTCTTCACGTCTTCCGTGGAAATGTTAATGCTGTGACATATCGAGATGAGGTTCTGGATGCACTGGTTGCGCCTGCGTTCACAATTTATCCAGACTTGCAGCTTCTCCAGCAGGATAACGCACGTGCATTTTTATGTATTTTTGGTTTTCTCCCTTGCCTGCACAGAATGCAATGAATTTTATAACACTCAAATGTACAAATTAATGACCAGCATGGATTCATAGGAAAATGAATAAAGATTCCAAATATGTAAACTTGTACACACTTATATTTACATTTCACACTCTGTTCCTGGATTATACAGGTGGTGCGTTTTTAATGTGCTTCAGTATATATATATATATATATGTATATATATATATATATATATATATATATATATATATATATATATATATATATATATATATATATATATATATATATATATATATATATATATATATATTTACTTAGTCGTTCCCCTTCTACCGTGAGGTGTAGAGGTTAAAAGAGAGAGAGAGAGAGAGAGAGAGAGAGAGAGCGCGCCAGACTTTCCTATCGGCTTTCTTCCTCCTGGCCTGGTTCCATTATAGTCTTCGGTTCTTCAAAGATTGTCAAATGTCCACCCAGCGGACTCTGGGTCGTCCTGTGGGTCTAGATCCCTAGCTCTTTGTTTCCCATGCTTGTCGCGATAGCCGATCTTCTCCCATTCTGTAGACATGGCCAAACCATCTTAGTTGGGACCGTTCTACTTGGGTCTGCAGGGGGTGGGATTTTAGGCCTTGATGTATCGTCTGGCCGCGGACCATATCTCCCCTTGCCACTCCAACCACCTTCCTCAGATACCTCATTTCTGAGGTTTGGATCTGGCTTTTGTGGGTTGTAGTCATTGCCCATGACTCGCATACATATGTCAAAACTGGGACATAGGTGAAGCGGTATACAGCCATCTTCGTTTTCTTATCAACCTCTCTCTTGCTGAGAAATCCTCGATTTATGGCCCGAAAAAGTCTCCCAGCTGCTGCTTTTCGAGTGGCCAACACTTCTTTGATGCCTCCCATTCTATCTATAATAGCTCCGAGGTATTTAAAGTGGTCGACCTGCTACAAGACCTGTTCTCCTAGCTTAATCTGATGTCTTCTTTCTTCTCGTGATATCACCGTGGATTTTGTTTTAGGGCTGCCTATGACCATCCCTCTCTTCTCCAGCTCTTCCTTCCAGACTTGCAGGTTGGATTGGAGATGTTCCTCTGATTTAGCAATCAGGGCAACATCATCAGCAAATGCCAGCTCTGAAATACATACTTGTCTCATCTTCCAGTACCCCACTGAATACTTTCTTGTTCTCTCCTTACATGCCTTGATGACATCGTCCATGAGGAGTATGAAAAGATAAGGTGACAGGATAACTGTTGCAAGTGGATTTTATGGAAGGGGAAGTAATCTTTAGAATGTTTTGGACAAATTAAATTTCGAGTTGCAACGCTTGATTAAGCGGATACTTGTTTGACTTTAGGATAGAATTATCTTTTCCTATTTTTCGAGTGACAGAGTACAGAAAAGCGTGTGAACGCTGTTTAATCTCAAATGTAGAGATGTATTTATTCTGTACTGTTTTGAGCCATGTGAATAGCTCGCAGCTAGTCTGCGTGTATTATTGAGAGCGGTGTTCAAAACAGCCGAGTCTCGTGACGGGGTTTTTTGGCGGGACTAGTGTGTGATTAGGGGAGTTGTGTTTTGGGCATGGACCGTGTAGGTCGAGTCCCAGTGGTTTTTGGATAGTGTATGCCTACGTAGTGCTTAAGAAAATGTCGACTTATATATTTCGCTGTGTGTACAGCCTATTTGATAAACTGCAGTGAAGATTTATTAGGCCTTATGAAGATTATTATAGCTGCCGTGTGAGCAGGCTTTATTGTGTAATGGAGTACTGTTTAGGCCATATGAAGATTATTATAGCTGCCGTGTGTGCAGGCTTTATTGTGTAAAGGAGTACTGTTTAGGCCATATGAAGATTATTATAGCTGCCGGGTGAGCAGGCTTTATTGTGTAATGGAGTACTGTTTAGGCCATATGAAGATTATTATAGCTGCCGGGTGAGCAGGCTTTATTGTGTAATGGAGTACTGTTTAGGCCATATGAAGATTATTATAGCTGCCGGGTGAGCAGGCTTTATTGTGTAATGGAGTACTGTTTAGGCCATATGAAGATTATTATAGCTGCCGGGTGAGCAGGCTTTATTGTGTAATGGAGTACTGTTTATGCCATATGAAGATTATTATAGCTGCCGGGTGAGCAAGCTTTATTGAGTAATAGAGTACTGGTTAGGCCATATGAAGATTATTATAGGCCAGGATGTGGACAGGCCGTATTATATATATTTAATGCAGTGTGGAAATTATATGATTCGATGTACCTGTATTCGTCTATGTCTACGTGATGATGTGCTGTGAGTTAATAAACAATAATTAAATATCACCAGTCGTTCCATACTCGATGACTCCCGTGTGCGCACCTGTTGTGTGAACGACTTTGCCAGTACACAATCACACTCACCTTACCTATATCAAACACGATTATTATCATTTGGTGGTTTACAGTCAAGTTGGAACCAATACAGAAGAGGTTACTGCTAAATAGACCGGTTACATTTATGGTGGCCAAGACTGGTTTTTTCTTCTGTGCCAGTCAATTTGGATCGTATACATATGACATTAGAGTGACAAAAGTGTAGAACACTTGACTTTGTTATAATTAGCCCTGTGTGGGCGTGGCTTGAATCTACTGTACTTCGGAACTTCGACCTAGTTATTATCTGCCTGGGTGGCGCATTTGAGAAACAACGCACGCTTTATTCGTGGTAGAAGGCAACTTTACACCAGTAGCAATTGACGTCCTATTTCATGCCTATAGACTACAACAACGTCTGCAGTGGTCAAGGAAGTTCAATTAGACTTGGACAGTATTTGTACCAGCATTTGTACGGGTTGTGACGGATTCCTGCAATATTCGGGTTACCTGTGCCAGTTATCACCATCACAAGTTCAAGATGTTATGATACACGGAGTTGCCGTGTACATTTCTGACTACAGAAGAGTCAAGAGTTGCGGTGTGTGCTGTATTATGGTTCCTGTCAACTTGTGTATTGTTAAGCACATATCATATTGACAAAATTACCTGAAGAGAAACGAATCAAGTTCCAGTGCTTTCCCGCAGTGGAGGTTTTAGCAGTCTATGTGATATCCAGTGTCGTAGCGGAAAGGAACGGGATTGTTGACAGATAAGTGATTTTTTCTTGTGTAAATTGTGTCACTTCATGCATGTCATTGAGCCTCCCTAATTGCTCATTCTGTTGTTATTGTTGTTTATGTCTAATTTGACATATGATTAAGATTTTATGCATAGGTGTCAATGGCTGTTGACATATGTCGATTTTCCTGATAATGATGTGACTTCATAAAGGTGCTATAAAAAGGAATTGGTGATACAGAATTGAGGAATAAGCCCATTTCTTGACAAATAGTTAACTTTGTGAGCTGAAAGGGTAATTGTCAAACCTTTTGCGACAGTAATTTGTCATAACTATAAGTGATTACTATATATATTTGATTAAGTAAGTGAATCACTATGGATGATGATGATATAGATCCTGAGGATATGAGGCCTGTATTGGCTTATTTGTTGGAAGAAGGTAGAGATTTTCAAGAATTAAAAGGCCCAGAGCTTGAGGAACATGTAATAGACAAATTTTTGGTCAATGCGGCAAAAGCCCTAAAATATTTTGCTGAGGAGAATTTTCACTCTCATCCTCATTTAAGGATGGCTAAAGATTTAGCGGAGTTACTGGTATGGATCTTCGATTGTTTTCGTACCACTATATGGGTGTTGAACGCAATCAGATAATGAAGAGTATACGTAAGATAGTGCGCAACGACATGGCTGATGATCAGAAAAAGAAGTTAGAAGATGAGGAGCAAATAAGAAGGAACAAACGGAGTGCCCTACAGGAAAGGGACAGGCTACATGAAACAGTGTCCAGATTAACAAGTGATTTAGATAAATCAAATTCGGAACTTGCTGATGTGCAGGCAAGTTTGGATTTAGCATTGTTGAAGATAAAGCAATTGGAAGTCCAGATGAAAGATAAGCAAATTGAGGTGGAAAATATTACACAGGAGGTCCAACAAAATAAACAGATTTATGAGAAATTGAAAGTTGAGACCGATAAACGTGATAGGGCTTATACAGAGTCACTTCTTGATTTAATGGATGATATTGCGAATCTTGGTCTCCAACAGAAAGAAAAGAATGCGATGATTCCAGAAAAGATTAATGAGCTTAATAATAGCAATGATTATATTAAGATTCAGTCACTACAACTAGAGTTGACTCAGTTGAGAGCAAATAAAGAACAGTTAGAGAAAGAGACATTAGTGGAGTTGACGGCTGAGAAAGAGAAGGTCGCTAAGATTGAAAATTTATTAGCAGAGGAAAGCTGCAAAGTTTTAAGAGTTGAGAGTTTAAACAAGAAATTAGGTGAAGAGATCTCACATAAAGATGTGGAGATTGCACATGCGAGAAATAGAGTGGATGGTCTACTTGACGTTGTTTTGAACAACAAAATTTGGTCTTCTGTCAATGTTGACAGTGATAGACAGAAAGTTGCAAAATGTCAGCCCCATACACTTTTTGCTCATAGAGAGGTCATACAGAGTAAAAATAGATCTTTTCGTGGTAAATACAACTTTCCTAGTTATGATGTTACTGATAATTCTAGTAATAATTCTTGGCGTCGGACCAACAAAGATTCTTGTGTGACAGCCAGTTCTGTTAATCAGGAAAAGAAAAGTGATAAATTTCAGGTCAAGACTCATAAGAGCAAATATTTCTCGACTATTGGAAATTCTCAGAAATTAATAACAGGGGTTGAGGCTATTGCTGCTTGTTCCAAGGATGAGACCCATATGCGGAATAATAGAGATACTATTGTGTCTGGCAGTTGGCAAACTCAGCACAGTCAGTTTGAAACAATTGGTAAATATATTCCCATAGGGGAAAAGAAAAACAGTTCTAGTAAGAGAGATAACCCCAAGATTGAACAGTACCAAGGGAGATCAGTAAATAATAATTGTCCCTCTCCTAGATACTGTAGACAATTTAACAAATCTCAAAGTTTTGATTGTAAGAATGTTGGAAAGTATGATAGAGATAATAGCTTTTCAAATGTTGCTTTACATCACCAGAGTAATGTTCCTCAACAAAAGACTAAAGTCATTATTTGTAAACAAGGCAACGGTAATAATAAGTATTTTGATCATAGAACAAATAATAAGCGTAGTTGTGCTAATTTTGTTCAACATGAGCCCAGAGTCATTTATAATCAAGGTAAACAGAGTAAAAATAACAGTGGATGCTTGAATACTATTGCTTGCTCTACTTGTTGTTGTGAATGTGAGACTTTGTTTCGGCGTACGGCAGCGGCTACATTCAAGGTCGGTCATGTTGTCCCCAAGTATTCTGTGATATCTACATGTGATAGGAAGAGCTGATGGCATCGTGAAGAGACCGGTGCTTCACACAAGCCGGTGCTGGGTAATTGTAAATTTGATTTCTACGTTTTTCTCATTAAATTTCACTATTGAGTAAAATGGAAATTTTCATTTGTATTTGTTGACAGAAGCTACTTTGCGATAAGTGTCAAGGCTTCTGTGACATATTGACGGTCAGATATGTAGGTCAACTTTACGCTCGAGTGGTCAACCAAAACCTGTCAGCGTCTAACTAGAATCTGAGGTGTTACTTACTGAAGGTCAAGCATGTTTACAAAAGAGTGGGAAATTTTGCGTCTGATTTTTTTTTTAGATAGTAAATATTTTTGTATTCTGTATTAGTACATGACATGTTGTTGTTTTGAAATAACATATAAGTTTGTTGTATGATTATTTCTATGCATCATTTGATTGCTATAATTTTTTTTATTGTTGTTATTTTTATGTCGGTAGTTTGATGACATGTTAATACATTTTTATGCTATTTATATATTATTGTGATTGATATTGTGTAGCATGGAATTATTGTCCTTTGTCGTGTGAAATTCTAATCCACATATATAAATTAAAAAGTAAATGTAAAGCCTAACAAATAACTTCAATAAAAGGAAAGAAGAATGGTAAAGAACAGTGCTGTCACAATGACTGTACTCGAAATCCCTCTTGTTTTCTCCTTCGTCTGCAAATTGTAACGTTTCACGTTGATAGTAAAAGCCTTCTGCAGCATACACGCGTTTCCCCAACACAATAAAACGTGTACTCCATTTCTAAGAAAAACCTTGAGATACGCAAGCTGACCTATATTTAAAATTCCATTCATGTCATTTTATACACTACGTTACCATAAACGAAAGACAGATGAACTTAGGATAGAAAGAAAGGGAGGGGCTGAAAGCCGGAACGCATGCAACACTAAACACGCGTCTCGCTATACAATTACTACCATCACGCGTGTAAGGCCACTAGCACTAACTTTTTTCAAATCGACAGTGATAAAAAACACTACCCATACGAGAGTTAGGTTTTAAAAACTTACAAAACGCTTATTAGGAAACATGACATTATACTGTTTTATGTCTGAAAACATGACAGTACACCAGACACCATAAAGTTTGAAAGTGAGGAGGTGGCAACAGCACGATTATCCTAGAAGAAAATGCATATTTTGAACGCAGCCCCTTAGCCCCATTAAATTTGTATATTTGGGTTCCTTAGGACTTGCTGACAAAGAATATGTTAAACGTTACGCAAATAGTCTAGGAATTCACAAATTATAGCCAAAATAAAATGGTGGTGCTGTCAGACAACACCCAACTCAGAATCGCTCAGTGGCAGATTTTAAAACCACGATTGTACGAGAAATAGTTCCACATGCTAAATCCTATTTGATTGGATAGAAGTAAATGTAAGGCTAAACACGATTAGTCGGGCTATAAATATTGATTCTTTGTTGTTAGGGAAACGTGAGTAGGAGTACTTTTTTTCAAACGCTTGTGTAAACATGGCTCGATTGGTTAGACCCGCCAATATAGTCATTTAGAAGCGTTAGTTCAGCACCACATTTTCAAATAAACTTACTAAAAAACCAGTGCGTTGAGCGCCAGTGCATATTTTTCTAAATAAAAGCCTGGGACATCGGCGGATCGAAATTGTGCTATATTCATTGCCAGTCAACGTAACTGTGTATTATTCCATGAATTGTGGTAAGCTTGATATATTCAATATCTTTTTAATGAAAATTGAATGTAAATTGATAATTTATGTCTGTATATGTGTGTGGTTCAGTAGCGAACATGAGGCAAAGCCTATATAGTGCTCCAACCTGAACAGAAGGTGTCGGAGGAAAGTAAAACTGCATGGAATTGCCAAACAGTACACTGACACCTATCTTATTGACTAGAAAGAAATAATGCTGGAATTGCAGAGGCGTAGTAACCATTAGGGAGGAATATACTGGTGTAAATTATTTCAGATGAAGCTGACAGTTGGCCTACCGCTCTGAACTCAGTGTTTGTTATGTATTGTGTTCAGTCTGTAAATAGATTATAAATTAGTTATGAAGTAGGAGGTACAACCTTCTTGTTTCAGGGACTGTGGTCCTAAAGTTATTGAGCAGCACCTGGTCTGAGCTTTGCTGAATCTGGAGGCTGACAGCATACTCCTGGGTCCAGATAGCGACTAGTGAGGTGTCTCCAGAACACAGGGGAGCAATCGAGCAGAGGAGTCTTTTCCTGCCGCCATCACGAAAGTTAAGCCTATGTGGCCAGTGGAGCTCAACATTATGTGTCCCCCCCCAAAAAAAAAATTGACTTTATAGTAAAAAAGAGGGACAATGCCTTGTTTAAATTGACAGGAACTGTGAACTTTTTCCCCCATACTATTTCCCAGATAAACAAACACTTGAAGTCATGATGACAAATAACCACATAGCTTGAAAAACAAAACCAGTATTACCTCATAGTACTACTACACAACTGACACACATAGGATAATATTAATAAAATATGTCACTACAAGGTTCATATTTATAAATTCTGTACATATAAATTGTGATTACAATTGATTGTGATTCCTGGTTCACTTTGTAGTTGAATCAGGATATATATTAGTGAAAGTAATTAATACATATATATTTGAAAATTTACCAGTGACTCATTTAAGATAGTCTTATAGAGTGTTACATGTGTGTGAGTGTCACAGTGTTGTCAAGTGTGGTGGAATAAATTAAATTGTTTATCTGTCTGTTGTTGTTGTGACTTACACTTCATCATTTACATAACCCTAGACATTTAACGTAGTCATCACAATATTCCAGAATAATTCTGACTGAGGTATAATGTGGTAGCAAGTAAGGTTATCTGTAAAACACTACACCTATTAGATACAGATACCTTCACAGCTGATCTCAGTCAGTACACTAAGTCCCCTATAAATATTTATAACATCCCACTTTACCACATATATTGGGGTCTCGCTCTCGGGATTTTGAATCTTTCCCTATTAAAAATATTGGGGGTAATTCACTTCAGGGAATAATAGAAATTAAAAAGGTATCCTTGGGTGAAAATAAATAAGGTTGAGCTCTCAGTGCCTGTGGTTGTCATTAGATAAATATTGATAGATTGAATTGTTTATATTTGCATGTTAGACAATGGCCGACTTGGCAAAATTTCGATCTGCTGCTGTACAGACTGCGAAAGAGTTAGGAATGGACGGGCAAATTATGATTGCTTATGTCACTGCTGAATGTGACAAATATATTGAACGGGAAGAAAGAAGATTAGAAAAAGAGGCCGAAAGAAAGTTAGAGGCTGAAAAGGAAATTAAGAAGTTACAATTTGAGGCTGAGGCTGAGACTAAGAGGTTGCAGATTGAGGCTGAGGCTGAGAAATTGGAAGCAGAAGAAAGAAGATTGACTGCAGAGAGGGAAGCAGAAAGAGAGGAAAGAAGATTGACTGCAGAGAGGGAAGCAGAAAAGGAGGAGAAGAGATTACAAAGGGAACATGAGTTACGACTAAGGGAGTTTGAGTTTCAAGGCCATGCTCCTGAAAATGGTGCCAGTCCCTTTACCTCTGATGCCACTGCTAGTCAGGGAGCCTCAACCTCAGCTATGAATTTTCATTTAGATCATTTTGTTGAGAAAGACGATGATATTGAGAGCTATCTAAATAGATATGAACTATTAGCTACCACGTATGGGTTAGAGAGAGAAAGGTGGAGCTTAAAGTTATCTCAAGGGCTTCGTGGGGCAGCTTATGAAGTTTTTGCCAAAATGAGCAGAGGTGATCAGGAAAATTATGACATGCTAAAGCAGGCTCTTTTGTTAAGATATGAAAAGAACGCAGAATTTTATAGGAAAAAATTTAGGAATGCTAAACTACTGTCAGGTGAAACCTATCACCAGTTCTCTGCACGGTTAGAGACATACTTGGAGAAATGGACTTCTCTGGGGAAAACCCAAGATCTTAAGGAAATGGTCCTTATAGAACAATTAAGAGAGTCCATGGCTCCAGACCTGAGAAAGTTTCTCATGGAACAAGGTGCAGAGAGGCTGGGTGAGTTGCTAAATGTTGCGGAAAGGTATCAAGCAGCTCAGGCAGAGGTATCAGGTAATAAAAAGAAACAGGTGGATAATTTTAGGGCACCACAGAACTTTAATAAATTTGATCCTAGAGATCAAAACAAAGGTAAGCACCAATTTGATAGGCCACGGTATGACAATAAAAATAAAACCCCACAATTCGATGAAAGGAAATATGATGAAAGAAAATCTTTCAACCAAGGAAAAGGTGGTGTAAAAATTGTAAGATGAACAATCATGACACTGACCGTTGCAGAAGGAAACCTGTGTATATGGCCACCCTTCAGGTCAGGTCGACCTCAAGACAGGAGGAGGATATTATGTTAGATACCACTCCAGAAGAGATGAGGAAGGCACAGGCTGGGGATAAGACCCTCAAGCCTTGTTTCAGGAAATTGTCAACTTGTCATACAACTCCAGGCAAGGGAGATTTTTACATGAAAAACAAGTTGATGTATAGGAAGACTGGAGCTAGATCCAAAGGTCAGGGACAGCTGGTACTTCCTAAAAGATATAGGGCAGAATTAATAAGGAGCCTACATGTGAAACCAGATGGGGACCATGAGAAAATAGGTACCATCATCCAAAAGGTGGCTCACAATTATTATTGGCCCAAGGCAAGATGGGACATTGAGAATTTTGTAGAAAGGTGTAGCATAGCACATGAGGGAACACCCACAAGTGGGAACATTGATCAGGACCTGGACACGCCACGGGGCAAAATTAGGCCTGATAATAAAAAGAAAAATAAATTTGATAAAGTGGACCAAATGGAATGGGAAGCCCCTTTTCACGGACAAGCTTCACTTAACTGTTTTACAATGGCCACTATGCGGAGAGTGCAAAAAGATGTCTTACCCCAGGATAAGCCGAAAATCCCTCAATCGGACTTAAACAAACTGGAGGAAGAAGATGTAGAGAGGAAATCTCTCATCAAGAATTTTAAGTGGGGAGAAAGCCCCAAGAAAAAAATTGGTAGCGGTCGTTTTGTGCATGATAATTCTGGGAAGAAAAATCATCACTATAGCGCTTCGAGTGGAAGAGACCATACCGGTGCATGGACAAATAGGTCCACAAAATTAAAGGTCCATATGTAGCGCTGTTAAGAACGTGGACTGATGAAAAGGCAGAGGAAAATATTACATCCTCATACCAATATGTGAATGAGCTGACCACTCGTTTAAAAACTGGCTGGAAACTTGCCAATGAAAATTTGAAACAAGCCAGGAAGAAACATGCTGCCTATTATAACAGGAAAGCTAAAGACAGAGATTTGGCTGTGGGAGAGAAGGTACTGCTTCTTCTACCCGGTAGTCAGAATAAGTTACAAATTGGATGGCAAGGTCCATATACAGTTCTAGAGAAGGTGTCTAGAACAAATTATAAGATAGATAAGAAGGGGAAAGAAAAAATCTATCATGTGAATCTCCTGAAGAAATATTTGGAAAGAGAACATCAGGAAGAGACACACTTGTTGACCTTGTCCATTGCCATGGAGATGAAAAAGGAACCACTTTCATCATTTGAATATCCATTACACCCCTGTGAGACAGCGGCACAGGTGAAAATCAGTACACATTTAACGAAAACTCAGAAAGAGAGAGTGCAACAGGTTCTAGATAATCATGCAGAGGTGTTAACAGACCGACCAGGGCATACAAACCTATTGGAATATGATATGAAACTGATAGACCCCACACCTGTCTGTATGAAACCCTATTCGATTCCTTTTGCTAAGGAGAAAGCTTTGAAGGAAGAGATAGACTATTTGTTGAAGGAAGGAATTATTTCACACAGTGAATCTTCGTATAGTTCCGGTGTTGTACTCTTAAGGAAACCCTCTGGAGAACATAGACTCTGTATAGATTACAGGAGACTGAATGCTATTACAGAAGGACAGGTGGATCCATTGCCGGATACAAATCAGTTGTTTGCCAGGCTAAATAAAGCTAAATATTTCTCAAAAGTGGATCTGAGTAAAGGATACTATCAGATTCCAGTAAAGCCTGAGGTTAGACCATACCTAGCTTTTAGTACCTCAGAAGGACACTATGAGTTTAACAGATTGCCATTTGGATTGAAGAATGCACCTAGTGTCTTCTCTAGAATGATGAGAAAATTATTGGACCCTCTGAATAATCCATGTATCACAAATTTCATGGATGATATCCTTATAGCAACAGAAACATTTGAGGAACACATTGACTCTCTGAACATGCTGTTTAATCGACTTAGGGAAGCGAATTTAACAGCCCCACCAACCAAATGTTGCGTTGGATGTAAAGAATTGGAATTCTTGGGACACACAGTTTATCAGGGAAACATGACCCCTGACCCCAAGAATTTAGAGAAACTAAAGAAAGCCCCGAGACCACAAACCAAGAAAGACGTGAGATCCTTTGTCTCATTATGTGGTTTCTACCAAAAGTATATCAAAAACTTTAATTCCATATGTGCACCGTTAACTGATTTGACACGTAAAGGACATCCAGATCGAATTACATGGACACCACAATGTGAAATGGCTTACCAAGAATTGAAGGAAAAGCTCACAAGTAAACCTATTTTGAAATTACCTGACTTAAGTCAAGAATTCATAGTAAGGACGGATGCCAGTAATATTGGGTTAGGTGCAACTCTGCTACAGAAATCAGATGCATTGGATGGGGAATTAAGCCCAGTGGCATATGCTAGCAGAAAGTTGAATAAAGCTGAAACCAACTACTCAACTAGCGAAAAAGAATGTCTTGCAGTAATATGGGCGATAAAGAAATTCAATATTTATCTGTATGGGAAGGCATTTAAGTTGCAAACGGATCACAAACCCTTGTCGTTTCTAGCGCAGGCTAGACATGGAAATTCTAGATTACTCCGTTGGTCATTACTGATGCAGCCATATGAGTTTAGCATAGAGTATATAAGTGGAAAAACAAATCTGGGAGCGGATTTTTTAAGCCGCCATCCGTGTGATGAGAATCACCCTAAACTCCAGGAATAATAATAAATTTCTCTATGTGTATATAGAATTATAGACTGACATATAACGTCTGTTTTAAGCGGGGAGAATTTGTCGTGTGAAATTCTAATCCACATATATAAATTAAAAAGTAAATGTAAAGCCTAACAAATAACTTCAATAAAAGGAAAGAAGAATGGTAAAGAACAGTGCTGTCACAATGACTGTACTCGAAATCCCCCTTGTTTTCTCCTTCGTCTGCAAATTGTAACGTTTCACGTTGATAGTAAAAGCCTTCTGCAGCATACACGCGTTTCCCCAACACAATAAAACGTGTACTCCATTTCTAAGAAAAACCTTGAGATACGCAAGCTGACCTATATTTAAAATTCCATTCATGTCATTTTATACACTACGTTACCATAAACGAAAGACAGATGAACTTAGGATAGAAAGAAAGGGAGGGGCTGAAAGCCGGAACGCATGCAACACTAAACACGCGTCTCGCTATACAATTACTACCATCACGCGTGTAAGGCCACTAGCACTAACTTTTTTCAAATCGACAGTGATAAAAAACACTACCCATACGAGAGTTAGGTTTTAAAAACTTACAAAACGCTTATTAGGAAACATGACATTATACTGTTTTATGTCTGAAAACATGACAGTACACCAGACACCATAAAGTTTGGAAGTGAGGAGGTGGCAACAGCACGACTATCCTAGAAGAAAATGCATATTTTGAACGCAGCCCCTTAGCCCCATTAAATTTGTATATTTGGGTTCCTTAGAACTTGCTGACAAAGAATATGTTAAACGTTACGCAAATAGTCTAGGAATTCACAAATTATAGCCAAAATAAAAGGGTGGTGCTGTCAGACAACACCCAACTCAGAATCGCTCAGTGGCAGATTTTAAAACCACCATTGTACGGGAAATAGTTCCCCATGTTAAATCCTATTTGATTGGATAGAAGTAAATGTAAGGCTAAACACGATTAGTCGGGCTATAAATATTGATTCTTTGTTGTTAGGGAAACGTGAGTAGGAGTACTTTTTTTCAAACGCTTGTGTAAACATGGCTCGATTGGTTAGACCCGCCAATATAGTCATTTAGAAGCGTTAGTTCAGCACCACATTTTCAAATAAACTTACTAAAGAACCAGTGCGTTGAGCGCCAGTGCATATTTTTCTAAATAAAAGCCTGGGACATCGGCAGATCGAAATTGTGCTATATTCATTGCCAGTCAACGTAACTGTGTATTATTCCATGAATTGTGGTAAGCTTGATATATTCAATATCTTTTTAATGAAAATTGAATGTAAATTGATAATTTATGTCTGTATATGTGTGTGGTTCAGTAGCGAACATGAGGCAAAGCCTATATAGTGCTCCAACCTGAACAGAAGGTGTCGGAGGAAAGTAAAACTGCATGGAATTGCCAAACAGTACACTGACACCTATCTTATTGACTAGAAAGAAATCATGCTGGAATTGCAGAGGCGTAGTAACCATTAGGGAGGAATATACTGGTGTAAATTATTTCAGATGAAGCTGACAGTTGGCCTACCGCTCTGAACTCAGTGTTTGTTATGTATTGTGTTCAGTCTGTAAATAGATTATAAATTAGTTATGAAGTAGGAGGTACAACCTTCTTGTTTCAGGGACTGTGGTCCTAAAGTTATTGAGCAGCACCTGGTCTGAGCTTTGCTGAATCTGGAGGCTGACAGCATACTCCTGGGTCCAGATAGCGACTAGTGCGGTGTCTCCAGAACACAGGGGAGCAATCGAGCAGAGGAGTCTTTTCCTGCCGCCATCACGAAAGTTAAGCCTATGTGGCCAGTGGAGCTCAACATTATGTGTCCCCCCCAAAAAAAAAAATTGACTTTATAGTAAAAAAGAGGGACAATGCCTTGTTTAAATTGACAGGAACTGTGAACTTTTTCCCCCATACTATTTCCCAGATAAACAAACACTTGAAGTCATGATGACAAATAACCACATAGCTTGAAAAACAAAACCAGTATTACCTCATAGTACTACTACACAACTGACACACATAGGATAATATTATTAAAATATGTCACTACAAGGTTCATATTTATAAATTATGTATATATAAATTGTGATTACAATTGATTGTAATTCCTGGTTCACTTTGCAGTTGAATCAGGATATATATTAGTGAAAGTAATTAATACATATATATTTGAAAATTTACCAGTGACTCATTTAAGATAGTCTTATAGAGTGTTACATGTGTGTGAGTGTCACAGTGTTGTCAAGTGTGGTGGAATAAATTAAATTGTTTATCTGTCTGTTGTTGTTGTGACTTACACTTCATCATTTACATAACCCTAGACATTTAACGTAGTCATCACAATATTCCAGAATAATTCTGACTGAGGTATAATGTGGTAGCAAGTAAGGTTATCTGTAAAACACTACACCTATTAGATACAGATACCTTCACAGCTGACCTCAGGCAGTACACTAAGTCCCCTATAAATATTTATATCATCCCACTTTACCACATCCTTTATACTACTCTGTTCAACTTAGAATTTTTGCAACTGTGTTGTTTAGGATAGTTTTTGTACATGATGAGATTGCCAGCCCTAAGCACAAACTCATTTATTGTGTTGATGTAGTGGTTACTTTTAGATAATCCTGAGTGTTCGTTATTCTTACTTACTTAGTCGTTCCCCTTCTACCGTGAGGTGTAGAGATTTGGAAGAGAGAGCGCCAGACTATTCTATCAGCTGTCTTCCTCCTGGCCTGGTTCCATTCTAGTCCTCGGTCCTTCAAAGATTGTCTAATGTTGTCCTCCCAGCGGTCTCTGGGTCGTCCTCGGGGTCTGGATCCTTGGCTCTTTGTTTCCCATGCTTGTCGTGGTAGCCGATCTTCTTGTGTTCGTTGTTCACTTAATTTAAATTTTTCTCATGTTTTGATGTTATGGTTAATTAATATATAGAACATACAGAGAAGATGTGAATTATCTGTTATGTCGTGAAATGTAATTTTGAAAATAGCTTGCATGTATCATAAATGGTCTTGTATTTGGATTTCTCAACATATTGTGAAACTTTATTTTCTTAGCAGATTATGTGGAAAATTTATTTTTTGTTTTGAGAATTTCTTTTTGGAAATATTTGATAGGATCTTTTTCATATTTCATAGTAGCAACAGATTGTAGATTTATTTATAATGTATATCTTATCGATTTGAGTAAGAGATAAAGTTATAGCTAAATAGCATTGTACTGAGCTGAACGTAATTGTCAGCAGAAAGAACTTAAAGGTTGAATTAAATTTACATGTGTTGGTTTAAAGGTTTCTTCGAGATAGGATTTTTGTTTTATGTTTCGCTCATTTTGTTAAAAGTTGATTTCATTATTAGTTTTTTAGTCGTTTTGAATTACTTAAAAATTAAATACTGTTTTTATGTAACTTATCGTAAAAAAAATATGTTTGTACGGTACTTTTGAAAAAAATGATTTTTTTTTTGGCATTATAATTTTTTTGTGTGTGTGCCTAGCATTTGACTGCGTGATATCATTGATATGTAGATTGATTAGTTCTTGTAAAAAGTTATTTTTTATTATGATGTATTTTTTTATTTTAGCGCTTGATTGTGCGTTGGTCGTATTAGTTATAGCAATGCTATTACTTGTTTGTTCGATGCCTATAATTTATTTATTTTTAGTTATGTATAACTCTTGTAACTTGGTTAAATTACTTATTAGGTTTTGTTTAGTTATAAACTATTTTTGGTGGTGTTAGTACAGATATACTTTGACATTTTGTTTTGTGCTTGTCGATTATATTTGTATATAATTTTTGAAATACCTTGTCTGATCTAAACAGTTATTAGTATGTATCGTTATTGACTTTCTCTGCGTTCGTGCCTTTGCTTTCCATCTGTCTTTGATAATTATTCTTCATTTCTGTTGTTTTTCGGTACGGATTTCATATCTTGTTTATACTTTCGTACCTCATCTTCGTTTTACTTGATTCTACTTGGATACTTTGTCTTCATTCAACATTTATACTTCCATTCTTTGTATTGTTGGAGTGGTTATATGATTTGATATAATATATCTACTTATGATAGTTGTATTTATTTTACATGTAATTGTCCAACTTAATTATAAGTATATGGTATAGTTGAGTTCTTACTTTCCTTTTTTACAGATCATTCTTCTTTTGATTGATCTTGTGTTTTCTCTTTCGATCGGTTGTTGTCGGTTTGGTTTGTACTAAATATACGTAACTTAATTTCGGAACTGATCATATTTGTATATTTAGCTAATTACTTTTTATACTTAGCTGATTATCCTGTATGCTTTAATTGCTACTTTACACTTTAATGCTGATATTTGTTGTAGATATAATTTGATTTAAAATAAGATGATTTTTGTAAGTATATGTTAGAGCTTCATTTTCTTCTAAATTTTTTGTTTTTGGGAGTTAATTTTTTCAAAAAAATGATAGAAGCATTTTTTTTCCCGGAGGAGGTGGTAACTGTTGCAAGTGGATTTTATGGAAGGGGGAGTAATCTTTAGAATGTTTTGGACAAATTAAATTTCGAGTTGCAACGCTTGATTAAGCGGATACTTGTTTGACTTTAGGATAGAATTATCTTTTCCTATTTTTCGAGTGACAGAGTACAGAAAAGCGTGTGAACGCTGTTTAATCTCAAACGTAGAGATGTATTTATTCTGTACTGTTTTGAGCCATGTGAATAGCTCGCAGCTAGTCTGCATGTATTATTGAGAGCGGTGTTCAAAACAGCCGAGTCTCGTGACGGGTTTTTTTGGCGGGACTAGTGTGTGATTAGGGGAGTTGTGTTTTGGGCGTGGACCGTGTAGGTCGAGTCTCAGTGGTTTTTGGATAGTGTATGCCTACGTAGTGCTTAAGAAAATGTCGACTTATATATTTCGCTGTGTGTACACCTATTTGATAAACTGCAGTGAAAATTTATTAGGCCTTATGAAGATTATTATAGCTGCCGTGTGAGCAGGCTTTATTGTGTAATGGACTACTGTTTAGGCCATATGAAGATTATTATAGCTGCCGTGTGTGCAGGCTTTATTGTGTAAAGGAGTACTGTTTAGGCCATATGAAGATTATTATAGCTGCCGGGTGAGCAGGCTTTATTGTGTAATGGAGTACTGTTTAGGCCATATGAAGATTATTATAGCTGCCGGGTGAGCAGGCTTTATTGTGTAATGGAGTACTGTTTAGGCCATATGAAGATTATTATAGCTTCCGGGTGAGCAGGCTTTATTGTGTAATGGAGTACTGTTTAGGCCATATGAAGATTATTATAGCTGCCGGGTGAGCAGGCTTTATTGTGTAATGGAGGACTGTTTATGCCATATGAAGATTATTATAGCTGCCGGGTGAGCAGGCTTTATTGAGTAATAGAGTACTGGTTAGGCCATATGAAGATTATTATAGGCCAGGATGTGGACAGGCCGTATTATATATATTTAATGCAGTGTGGAAATTATATGATTCGATGTACCTGTATTCGTCTATGTCTACGTGATGATGTGCTGTGAGTTAATAAACAATAATTAAATATCACCAGTCGTTCCATACTCGATGACACCCGTGTGCGCACCTGTTGTGTGAACGACTTTGCCAGTACACAATCACACTCACCTTACCTATATCAAACACGATTATTATCATTTGGTGGTTTACAGTCAAGTTGGAACCAATACAGAAGAGGTTACTGCTAAATAGACCGGTTACAATATCATTGATCGTTTTAAATGAGTTGTGAGCTGATTCGCCTGTAAATGCTTAGATTTTTAAATAAATGTCTTAAATATTATATTTTATCATTTTAAAACTGATTACAGCAAATCTGTATGACAAAAAGATTGTTTTTGTGCGTTCTTTTAAAACATATTTTTTATGTTTGTGTTGCTGCATATGAAGAGAACTTCATTTTGTAATACTTGGTGTCTGCTGTCTGTGTGGTCATTATTAATCCTGGCAGAAAGGATGAAAAACCCTAACCAGGTGTATTCACAGGTGGTGGACAGTAAGATCATCTCCATATATGGTGTGTCAGCTGCGAACTAAGCCAGTTTATTATTGGACGAACATGCAGT
This sequence comes from Oreohelix idahoensis, assembly GCA_024509875.1. Taxonomy (NCBI): domain Eukaryota; kingdom Metazoa; phylum Mollusca; class Gastropoda; order Stylommatophora; family Oreohelicidae; genus Oreohelix; species Oreohelix idahoensis. The sequence goes on from JAMPIV010008736.1 coordinate 229,703, forward strand.
TGCAGACCAGATGGCTGTGTTTCCCTGCAGGATGGAGTGGGGCAACAGGTAACTCTGCTACCCTCACTGAAATATTTCATGTGTCCTATGGCACGTGCATCAAGTGAACAAGTGCCGCTGTAAGCTCTAGTCACGGGGAAGGAAACTCAATAAACAAACCAACATTCTGCCATGCAATCATCATCAGGTGATTAAAAAGCAATAGAAGGCAACCCAGCTTAAAAATACAACCCGCCCTACCAAAGACACAGGGCAGCATCTATTGCGCAGACACTGAAAAAATAATTATCGCATGCACACATTTTCCAGGATTATCTACGTAGTCATTTAAGTTAATATTTCATGTTTGTGCTTGTTTATTATATTTAACCATTATCCCACTAAGCTCAACTGTATTTTTGACTGTTCGTTGAAGGATACCGCACTTAAGCAGTGATTAAACTTTTTTTCCTTTTTTAAGTCTGAAGACCATTTAACTTGAGTTAAATGACACTGCAGCCCAGACATGATATATTTTAACTTCATAACAGGGACCGAAGACGCAGCAAACGAGATGAATGCAGTCAGCGACTCATAGCTTGACTGCTTACGTCAGGGTCAGCGAACCAGATCTGACCAAGACCCTACTCCACCTCCAGGTGGTGGTCCTGGAAACAGGCTGCATCACTGCAGTCTGGCCAAGAGAGTAGCGATCGAAGAGGGAAGGCAAACCCAGTCCCAAAAGTGCCATGCTAAAAACGAATGTGTCGGGCCGAAAGGCGCACATATCGCAGCTTCGCTGTAACGGCGACACAAAGTAACCAACGTCCTTTTCTGGACGAACGCAGAAGAACTTCATTCCACACACAATAAACAAACAAATCGTACATAAATCACACAGTTTTGTTAATGTATAAAATCATATACCTTCTTACAGAAAAAAATTGCATATTTTATTACATTGTTACCTTTTGGTCCAATCAACAAGTAAACTAACAAAAAAATTAAACCAATAAAATCCTTTATTTATTCATCAATATTCATTATCCTTTAACTAACAAATGAAATTTAGGCCATCAACAAACACATGCCAAGTCCGACTATCCCGTGCCATCAGCACAAGATCTTTTCACATCTTCCTTACCCCTACAGTTATTGCTTTGACCCTTGCATATCAAACAGGTGTTTATCATGCTTGGATGACATATTTCAACCCAAAGTAGGTTATAATTGGGGTAGACAATGTTCTCATCTCCAATTCCTTTCTCTGTATCTTTTCTGGTCTTTCTCCGCCTTGAAATCATCACATTGTATTTATCATGGTTCCATCAGCAAGTCACCTCATTACAAAATGAATCTGTAGAATCAGTTGATGCCCATGGCAAATGACTATGATGCGCCTATAAACGACTCCAACCTTTTCTCAACACTGGTGTGATTCATTTCAAATAAATGGTCCCATAGGGATGCTATTTCTGTTAAATTTACCACCATTTTCTCACTGTGAATTGAAGGCAACAAAAATAAAAATAAAACAGAATTACTTAAATGGTTTCCTTGTTTGTGGCAATGTGAACAGAATGAAACAAATTATTTTAGCATTGTTTTTTTTAATACCCCAGTTAGACCTATGAATAATACATTTTATCAAAATCAGACACAGAAACAAATGGAATGTAGAACATCCAGGGCACACACATAATGATGCTTACTACCAGCTCCACAGAAGAGAACAAGTGGTAATCTTCAGACTCCGCACTGGCCACAACAGATTGAGATACCATCTATTCAACAAGCTAAAGATAGGAACTACCGATCAGTGTAACTGTGGCACTGATAAAATGACTGCTGAACATCTACTTCAAAGTTGCCCCTTATATGTGGTACAGAGAAAGTGCATATGGCCGACGCCAGCTCCTTTCGTGGAAAAGCTTTACGGGGATTCAAATAGCCTCAAACTGACTACTGCTTTCTTTGAGAACATTCAAGTGTACGTCTGAGAGTGTACGAAGAAGAAGAAGAAGAAGAAGACTTATGAATGGATTTGTTAAACTTTGTATTCATGGGTCACACAAAAAGTGATCTTATCACAAAATAAACTTTCGGAAAATAAAAAATTTTGTATATTATAATTTATTCAGTATATGATCACACAATAACACAAACCACAAAAACCACTATTTTTTGCACATTATGATCCACCCAAAAATAAGTGAAATGATCAAATTTGCTACATTCACTGACAAAAAATTTCCCATTCCTCTTGAATCGCAGAATTTGACATTCAAAATGTCTTTAAGATGCCGGATTCGACCATGTAGCCCAGTGATTATAGGACTGAACTTTTTCACATAGTTAAGCAAAATATCTGTGTCAAGGGTACCTGGAACAATAAAATGATAAAATAATTAAATAAGGGGCACAGAAAAAGGTGCCAGGTAACTGAAACACTTTCAACTTTCCAGGACATCATTATCACTATTTCCATGCTTGCTCCATCACAACAGTGCATCAATAATCACCACCTTAATAATTAATATGTCTGTATGGCTGCAGTGGCAAACATATAAGTGAGAGATGATCACCACTCAATATAACACCACAAGAACCAATAGTCACGTGTTACAGGACTATAGAATAAGCTAGAACAGAAGTAGACTGCTGTGTACAATACGTGATTATCAAATTACGAGAAAGCGAGGGATAAATCGCTGAACGTATATACCTTGTACAAGATAGCAAGTAAGGAACGTGAGGATACACCACTTAAACATGACGCAAATAATCACTCAATATACACGACACCATATACACAAACCACCATCAGCACAACTAACGAATACTGTGCTCGGTTTGTTAAGTAGGGCAGCCACAGGAATGAAGCATGAAGCCACCTCTGCAGCTTGTACCCTTACAGGAAGCCTGCACCAAAGTACTCATGTGCTTATGTAGCAATTTGTTTTACATGACGAAGTTGCTAGCCCCAGGCAGAACCTCCTATTAGCAGCCTTGTACGACATGCTTGAGGGCGCATTAGTTATATTCTTTCTCTGTTGCATAAGAGATCATTGGGAGCTACACGGGATATATCTCTGGGATATTGAAATATATAATTCTGATATATTCTTCTCCTTTCTGTTATAGCTCCATGTGGAGCAGAGGGCTTCAAGCAGGGTAAGTTACAATCCTGTCTTAAGTAATCTACCCCAGTACCTGCTATGTCTTCTTTGTTTGTTTTTATTTTTCAAATTTCTGTCTTCATTTATGTTCTCCGTTTGTTTTTAGATTCTCTCTATTTTAATTCTTCCACCTTGGGAAACTTCACAGCAATCACTACCTTGTGATGCTAGTGAATAACTTTCATTGTGTTTTATCCACCTTCAACATTTTTAACTGCACACTGTGTTTCACTGGTATTGATCCTATCATCTGCATTCATTACTTTGGGGGCTTCACAGCAATCACTGCCTTGTGATTGATGCGTGATGCCATATGATGATGGATGGTATCCGCATGTCTGGTTTTGTGTGGTGTGCAGATGTGTTCAGTCAAAACAATGTTCATACAAAAATAACAGGGCAATCCACATAGGACGTCAGTAAACTCACGACGTATAAAGTCAATGATTCTTGTAACAGCCGTTGACGTTTTTCTTCATTATTTATTGTGGACGCCACAGTGACAAAATGGTTACGCGAATATGTAGGCACATCAAACAGTCATTATCACAGCAACATTCAATACAGCAATAGACGGTAGACAGCATTACAATGATGAGTCAGATGCATGTTATATTTCAAAGTGCTGTAAATGTAGTCAGGTGAAAAACTCCATCCTTTTCTATAACAGCCAGGAGATAACCAGATATATGAGATCAGTTCACTCTCCTTAGTTTGACTTCAGCAAGACAGACACGTCTGCCGAAGTATAAATAATGTCCTCAAAAATATCCTCTAGATAATAAAGGTTTTTCAAACCTAGTTCATTTAACAAAGTAGCAAGTAATGGTCCTTGGTACCTGCATCAACCGATGCAGTACAATGCAGCGACATGTGAGCTAGGAAAACATCTCGTGACGACGACTTTCGAAGACAGGCTATGAATCGAAATCGCTCACGACCAAAAATCGATAGAGTTAATGAAAAAGACAATTTACCTTGCTTTCATGAAATACACAGAAATATCACGCCTCCCGGCATGTGGGAAACACTAGAGGTATTATCTCGAATAAACGAAATATCCATAAGAGGACTACACATCCCTGACAGAACAAAAAAATAGCGGAGATCCCCTCTTCAACGAGGCATCTCTTTCGCCATTCCAAATCGCTCACTCCACTAGTGGTGGGCGGAAACCGATCGACCAAGAAGCAAGACAAGTCATGCGCAGTCCAGCGCAAAATGACCACAGCTCAAACTTAACTGCATTCGATACCAACGCGAGAAGACAAATGCTTACCGAGAAAAGTGACTATAAATTTCAAGCAGTTGTTGCCCTTGCGTTATAAAATAGATATTGAAATAAAACGATGTTGCGAGAATTTATCACGCAACATATCACCACCTCCTCCCGATAAAAAAAAAATGTGGAACATATTTTTTTTTTCAATATCAAAGAGCATGCGATAAGCGGCTCAAAACGCACGAATTATGCGCTGATAATTAATTAAATTGCCAAACAATAGGCTAATTATAGAGTGTCTGGTGAGGATATACCTCAACAGAAAAATAAATATGTCTCAAAAAATATTCACATCGGGGAGGTGTCACCAACACACATCACGTTAGCATGTAAACACAATATACGTATGCAAGTTACTATAATCATCATTAAACAGCATACTCTAATATTGTCTTTAAAAATGGATGTACAAATCTGATAGGAAAATTTAAATAGTACATTCTTTGACATGTAATGACATAAGTACATAGTAAAGTTAAACTACATGACGATCCAGGACATATGCTCTGGTATTCCGAGGGTAAGTACACAATCTAGAACTCGTCATGCTTGATACTAGTAAGGTAAGTCCTCAGCTCAACAATGACATTCTGAGAAAGTACAAGCAATATAATGCTAATTAATAACTAATATGCTTCATAAGGTACAATACATTATTAATAATTGTGGCTGTTTAGTAAACTAACGGCCCTTATATTAACTACTCAGTCCTCCTCTATCATCTTAAAAAACGAACAGAAGAAGATGACAACAAAGCACGATAGTGTGTACATATAAAGTAAGTACAGATGTGCTAATCTATTGTAGAAATATAGGTGTGTTATGACTCTGTAATATATGGAAATATAGGACAGAAGTATTAGTTGGAGTCATGTGGGCATCTAGACAAAATGTCAGCCATCACATTATCCGCACCACGGATAGCTCGTACCGTGAAGTGAAAAGGTTGAAGAGCTATAGCATATCGAGTGGATCTCGAACTCTTCAAATTCTTAGTCTGAATAGCTGTAAGAGCTTTCTGATCAGTCTCTAGAATGAAATGTGCGCCCAGGAGGAATCTTTGTAGCTTTAGAATTGACCAAACCATCGCTAACAACTCACGGTCTAAAACCGAGTAGTTCCTCTCTGCCGCATTTAGTTTTCTAGAAATGTACATAACAGGATGCAGAGTATTTGCATATTCTTGCATCAGTGCTGCTCCAATCCCAGTGGATGAAGCATCACTCCGAAGAACAAAAGTCCTATCAAGAGTAGGTAATCTTAAGATGGGAGGAGAAGAAAATATATTCTTGATTTGGTCTAGTGAAGATTGGCATTCTTCAGACCAACGGACCAGATTAGGCGAACCTTTCTTCAACAATGTTGAGAGAGGTGCCATGATCGAAGATAAATTTGGAATAAATCTCCCATAAAATTGAATTAAACCTAAGAGACTCCTAACTTGTTTCTTCGTTTTAGGAACAGAGATGTTCAGTATTTTGGAAGTATTGTGGTCTTCTGTCTTCAAGAGACCATGACCAACACGATGACCCAGGAAAGAGATTTCACCAAAACCAACAAAAGCTTTAGAAGGTTTTGCTGTCAAATTATTCTCACGTAGAGTGGACAGTAAGTCATATAACCCTAAATAGTGATCTTCCCAGGTATCACTGAAGAGACAGATGTCATCTAAGTATGCGATGACATCCGAACGATGTGACAGAATTCGACGCATCATGCGAACGAAAGTGGCAGGGGCGTTCATGAGACCAAAAGGCATAACATTCCATTGAAATAGACCCCTAGGTGTAGAAAAAGCAGTAAGAGGTTTGGCATGCTCTGCTAAAGGCACTTGCCAATAACCTTTAGACAAGTCAAGTTTAGTGAAGAATCTAGAATTAGAAAGTCTAATCAGTAGATCTTCTAACAAAGGCATCGGTTCAGCGTCGAACTTTGTGACCTGATTCAATTTGCGATAATCAACGCAAATTCGTATGTTCTTATCCTTCTTCCGGACAATAACCATGGAAGAAGAATATGGTGAAGTCGATGGTTCAATTATATTTAATTGAATCATTTCATCCAATTCCTTTTCCACTTGCGACTGAAAGTGTATAGGAATAGGATACGGCCTAACCCTAATTGGATTATTGTCGGTAAGAATTATGTCATGTTCTATGACATCTGTGTGTCCAGGAATGTCAGTGAGAACATCCTGAAATGTTTGTAACATCGACGAGACTTGTCGATGTTCGTCACCAGAAAGATTAGGAGAAACAGAAACGTTTTTCCAAGATTCCGTGGAATGTAATGGAACCACTGGAAGGGGAAGGTTGACATCAGAGAAGGTAGCTTCCTCATCCTGAATGACAGACAGGGATGAATAATGACCGTGAGGTGCAGGAGCATCATCCGTTGCCTGGAAAATAGGCAGCAAATAGTCCGGACGTTCGTGAAATTCCGAAAGCATGTTTATGTGGAAAGTTTTATGCTTTCCATCAATATCGACCACATAGTCAACATCGGAAATCCGAGAGACTATTGCATACGGACCTTTCCATGCAATAAGAAGTCTATTTTCCCTACTGGGGAGTAGGACGAATGCTTTGTCACCTGGACAAAGTTGTCGTAGACATCTATTCTTGTTAGCAAACTGCCTTGCCTTCTCTTTAGCAATTTCTGATGAAGCAGTTGCTAGCTTACATGCCTCAATGATCTTTTGTCTAAGAGCAATGACATACTCATATGAGGATTGAGTTTCATCGCTAATATCATCGGCAGTGATGAGATCGTGTAATAAAGACATAGGGCCGCGTGGACGCGCGCCAAAGACAAGTTCGAAGGGAGAAAATCCTGTGTGTTCATTAGGGACTTCTCTATAGGCAAAGAGAGCCGCGGGTAAAACCCTGTCCCAATCTTGAGGATGATCTTCAGTTATCTTACCAAGCAAAGTCTTGAGCGTTCTATTCAGACGCTCAACTAACCCATTAGACATAGGATGGTAGATACTACTGAGAGATCGTTCAATATGTAAGGTAGACATTACCTGTGACATAGTGTCAGATATGAGTTGAGTGCCATGGTCTGACAATATTTCTCTGGGGAACCCCAAGCGAGAAAATATCAACCAAAGAGCATCTGCGATATCTGTAGTAGATATGCTCTTAAGAGGAATAGCCTCTGGCCAACGTGTGCACATATCGACACATGTAAGGATAAACTGATGTCCTCTGGCCGACTTGACCTTAAAAGGGCCAATAATATCTATGGCCATTTTCTGAAACGGCCGAATAGGAATGTCAGCAGCCTGGATAGGCGCAGCATGTCGTGGTCCTCTAGATTTGACCTCCTGACATACCTTGCATGATCTGCAGTAAATACGAATGTCCTTATTGACAAAAGGCCAAAAGAAAGCCGCAAGGACTCTCGACTTCGTACGGGCAAAACCCATATGTCCAGCACATTGCGAGTCATGAGCATGTTGTAATATTTGGACTCTCATGCTCTTGGGAACAAGAATTTGCGAATGTGCCGACGTAGTCGAATCTTGTACCATACGTACAAGTACGCCGTTTCTCATTGCAATCCAAGATTTTCTATTTGTATCCTGATTCGGATCACCTTTCTTCGCAAGAACGAAGAATTTTTTTAAAGAAGGATCTTCTTCTTGCAATTTTATGAAAGAGTCACGAGTGATTACTAAGTGACTATCTTGGCTATCAACTTCATTATCACTATTCAGTGAAGTTTCGGGTGTTTGTAGAGCTTGTGCTCTTGTAACTACTGCATTTGTAGCTTGCATGTTATTATCTTCCCAAGCAGCAATCTGCTGTGGGGTACACTCCCTAACTCCGTGAATACGACCAATAATAAGGTCCGCAATAGGATTAGGTAAGAGACAAGCATGCACATCTCCAGTAAAGAAAGGAGTGGCAATGCGAATTACAGCAGTAGGATATTTTTCTAGAGTGCCGCCAAATGTGACACATTTAATAACCCTTCCTGTAGCACAAGATGGATCTACAAGCGATTGTCTAACACCAATAGTGGTGCATCCGGAATCGAAAAGTAGTGAGACCGGAGTATCATTAACAAGACCCTTATGTAGAATTAAAGAACCCCTCCCGTCATGCGCAACAGCAGCAGGAAGAGCGGGAAGTGGGTGACCACAACTCAAAGTAGTTATGGTACCCGGTTCGAATAAAGTACTGCATTGGGGGCATTTGTTTGCTCTCTCAAAGTCAAAAGCAGAACCAGTGACAGCGTCAAAGTTTTTACTATCAACAACATGATTACAGGCTCCCTCAGTTTCCTGTTGTACAGCATTAGCCTGCTGATATCTCTTTTTTTTGTGTTGAGATCTACCCCGACTATTATTACCTCTGAAGTTATCAGAGTTATTATTATCTCTGCAGTTATTATTGTCTCTATTGTAATTGTTATCCTGGTTCGAATTCCAGTTTCCACGATTACTATCATGTTCACATTGATGCGAACATCTATTTGTTTGGTTCTGAGGTCTTCGGCAGGAATAACCTCTATTACCATATCCTCTTTTGAAATGCTTATAATTATTAGGGTGATAGTAACGAGTACTATCAGGTTGTCTCCAATTCTTCGAAGAAGAATCACCATGAAATTGATTTCCATGATTTTGACAGAAATTACCGCTACTCTTTCTATCAAAATTTTGTTGGAATCTACGAGCAAAGTTTTGACCATACGGAGCTGCCGAAGCAACTGGTAAACCTTCTTTCACCTTAGAGTTACCCATGGTTATGTGTGGGTGCGCAGTTACGTATTGGCAACAGAAATCTTCCATTTCTTTTATTGTTTTAGGTTTACGTTCATGAAGGAAAGCAAGGAAAGACTCATTGACAGACGACATGACTTTGTCTCTAAGTATTAAGTCCATAAGTCCTTCATAAGTTTTTTCCGTCTTAGATAGTTCAACCCATCGTGAGAAAGTAATGCGTATTCTTGCAATAAACTCGGAGAATTCAACTCCATTTTCAGGTAACATGTTTTTAAATTGTAGACGATAGCCGTCTTCGTTAAGCTGATATTTCTTTAACAAAGCGGCCCTGACAACCTCATAATTGTTCTTGTCAGGTTCATCCACCATATTTAATATACTTAGAGCTTTACCTGTCAGTATCCCTGATAACTGATAAACATATTTTGCTTTGTCTATGTTATGAGCTGTACATGCTTGTTCAAATCTGTCCAGATAGAACATTATGTCATCACTGGAAGGACTAAATGTTGGTAACTTAATCTTAAAAGTATCATTATTAGCCTTACCAGAAGATGAACCCTTGTTTGAATCATTACCATTACTCATGCTCGTCAATTTCAATTTTTCCAACTCTAAAGCTAAGACCTTTTCTTCATGTTCCATTTTTGCTTTCTCTTTCCTCTCATCAGACTCTCTCTGTAATCTTCTTTCCTCAGCCTGAGCCTCTTTTTGAAGTCTTTCATTTTCAGCTTCTTTTTCAAGTCTTTTATTTTCAGCCTCTTTTTCAAGTCTTTTATTCTCAGCTTCTAGCTGGAGTTTTCTTTCCTCAGCTTCTGATTCCCTTTTTTGTTTTTCCATTTCCATTTGGAATCTCTTTTCATCCACCTGCATCTGCAGTTTCTTTTGTTCAGCTTCCATCTGCAGTTTCTTTTGTTCAGCTTCCATTGCTTTATCATATCGAGCAGTTGCAAATTCTTCTAACTTATCACCAGTCTTCCCAAGCAATTTACCCTGCTCAATAAAGTGCTCAAATGTAGACATGTTGTCTAACATATGAGTCCAAAACCTGAAATAATTAACTAATTTATTTCAAACCTAAGTGTAACAAGTCTTAATTAAGCACTTGTATATTCACATCACCTTATATTATCCCAGTCTCTGTGGGAAACAAGTCTCCAATCAAAGAACTTGTATATGAAATATCAACAATCAATTCTTGATCATAAGTGCACTTCTCATTCAATAGTGCACGACACTATTCATCATTCATTTATCATCAGTGTAGTAGTAACAGTGCATTAGCATAGCCCATTAACTAATTACTATAACTGTAAACAATGACTATGTAAACACATGCAGAATGTAAACATTGAAAATGTAAACAATACAAACAATGTAAACAATAACAATGTAAACAATAACAAAGATCAGCAACAATACAAAAACGTTCGCAGAAATCAACTAAAAATAAAGCAGAAATTAATGAAATATCACAAAAAATGTGACGATATCTGCGATAGAATTAAACAAAATACATGACACCACAGTGTATAAACAAAAATGTTGTATGAAACTAAATTATAGACAAGAGTAGGCTAACAAATACAAACAAATCAAAACAAAACTAAAGAATGCGAAATAATAACGAAAACAATATTAAAACATGTCATCACAGCTAACATAAATAGCAACAGAAGTCGCTTAGCAAATTCCAGTATCGGAAATTTGCAAACCCTACAGAAAACGCTCACAATAGACGACCTCTATGACGTGGCATAATCTAACGGAGACACCACCCAACCGAGAACCCGCTGAAATATAAACATATAAATATACAAATAACATATAAACATATAACATATAGAATGAGATGATACACAGAAGACTCAGCAGAAGTATAAGGGCACAGTTTACATACAAACAGGCCACTTAACTTATAGGCTTCCAATCGTAGAACAGCAGAAAAAACGGATGTCAATCAACGTCCTAAAGAGCGAAGCTCCAACGATGATGGCACATCTGAACTGCTTCCACTGCTAACACGATGGTACAAGAGCTTCTGAAATACTGTGTGTTGAGTTGTTTCGGCACTTGACCTTCTAATCCAAAAGTAAGTTGATGGAAATCGGTACTTGGCCTTCTTCAGAAAACAACCCGTTTCAACCGGCACTTGACCTTCACAAAAACGACAGCACTGGAACCTTGACAGCAGCAACTTGCTTGACTTGCGTAAAAGATAACAGCAGTCCGAGTTATCCGGCAACATGTAACAACGCCGGGTACTGTCAAATTCTTGTTTCCGTCAAAAAGTTGAAATTTTGACTTTTACCGGGCAACGCCGAGTACTTTGAAAATTTTGAAGATGTTGACTGTATTGAAGAATGTTAATTTCTTGAAGGATGCTGATGAATTCTTGTTGAAAATGAAGTGGGTAAGGGACCCCGTGTTTGCTGGTACCAGAATCAAACCAGCTTATGGCCACCAAATGATGCGTGATGCCATATGATGATGGATGGTATCCGCATGTCTGGTTTTGTGTGGTGTGCAGATGTGTTCAGTCAAAACAATGTTCATACAAAAATAACAGGGCAATCCACATAGGACGTCAGTAAACTCACGACGTATAAAGTCAATGATTCTTGTAACAGCCGTTGACGTTTTTCTTCATTATTTATTGTGGACGCCACAGTGACAAAATGGTTACGCGAATATGTAGGCACATCAAACAGTCATTATCACAGCAACATTCAATACAGCAATAGACGGTAGACAGCATTACAATGATGAGTCAGATGCATGTTATATTTCAAAGTGCTGTAAATGTAGTCAGGTGAAAAACTCCATCCTTTTCTATAACAGCCAGGAGATAACCAGATGTATGAGATCAGTTCACTCTCCTTAGTTTGACTTCAGCAAGACAGACACGTCTGCCGAAGTATAAATAATGTCCTCAAAAATATCCTCTAGATAATAAAGGTTTTTCAAACCTAGTTCATTTAACAAAGTAGCAAGTAATGGTCCTTGGAACCTGCATCAACCGATGCAGCACAATACAGCGACATGTGAGCTAGGAAAACATCTCGTGACGACGACTTTCGAAGACAGGCTATGAACCAGAAATCGTTCACGACCAAAAATCGATAGAGTTAATGAAAATGTTAATTTACCTTGCCTTCCGGAAATACACAGAAATATTATGCCTCCCGGCATGTGCAAATACACTAGAGGTATTATCTCGAATAAACGAAATATCCATAAGAGGACTCTCACATTCCTGACAGAACAAAAAAATAGCGGAGATCCCCTCTTCAACGAGGCATCTCTTTCGCCATTCCAAATCGCTCACTCCACTAGTGGTGGGCGGAAACCGATCGACCAAGAAGCAAGACAAGTCATGCGCAGTCCAGCGCAAAATGACCACAGCTCAAACTTAACTGCATTCGATACCAACGCGAGAAGACAAATGCTTACCGAGAAAAGTGACTATAAATTTCAAGCAGTTGTTGCCCTTGCGTTATAAAATAGATATTGAAATAAAACGATGTTGCGAGAATTTATCACTGCCTTGTGATGCTAGCAGATAACATGTTCATTGTACGTTATCCACCTCCAACATTCCTGTCTTCTCATCTTGTTCCACTGGTATTCTTTCTCTTCTTGGATCCATAACCACTGTCTGTCAATGCAGTCAGTGGCCATCACACCTGGTGGCGTCTTGTAGGGCCGCAACAAATTGTCTCCACTTTGCTCGACCGTCAGCCATTCTTTGTGCAGTGCCTCAGCTCTGGTTCATGCTTTGCACCTCGGTCTGCACAGTTCTCTGCTTAGTTTTTTTTTTTGGCCTCTCTTTCGCCTTCCTTCTGGGGTCCATAGCATAGCTGTTCTTGTGATGGCATCGGGGTCTCTTCTGAGGACGTAGCCAACCCAACTCCTCCACTGTTATTATACTAAACATGTTCATTCATTTATTAGTGTCAGCTCCACATGTAGCACATTGTCAGCATTTCCTTTTTTGCCTCAGGTGGAGCATGGATTCATCACCCTGGCAGGTCACATGGCTGGTCACCTGGCTGGTCACCTTGCTAGTCACCTGGCTGGTCACCTTGCAGGTCACCTGCATCAAAACATTCATATGCTCATGCTGTGGTGTTTTCTATAATTATTTGTTTTAAAAGACAAGATTGCAAGCCCCATACACAACCTCATATAAGTTGCCTTTTACGACATGCCTGAGACAATCAGTCAATACCCTTTAGCTACCCGAGGAGCATAGGCCATCAACAAACACATGCCAAGTCTTCCTGTCCTGTGCCATCCGCTCAATTTCTTTCCATGTTTTCCTCACCATTTTCACCTCTGTATCCAGTTCTCTTCTCCATGTGTTTTTTGGTCTACCTCTGCCTTTCTTTCCCTGTGGATTCCAGAACAAGGACTGCCTTGTAATGCTATCAACAGGTTTCCTCAATGTTTGTCCTATCCATCGCCTGAGCCTTTTTCTCATCTCTTGTTCCACTGGCACTTGTCTGGTTCTTGTCATCAGTTCTAAATTTGTGACTTTATCATACCATTTCAATCCTTCTATTCTAAGCAAGCACCCATTTATGAAAGTCTGTAGCTTTTTGGTTGTTGTTTTTGTTGTTCTCCCCGTTTCAGAGCCATACAATAGGACTGACTAGACATTTTGAGTTGAAGATTCTTATTTTCATGTTGGACTTGATTTCTCTTGTTCTCCATATGTTTCCCAATGCAATGAAATCTCATGCCTGAAACAGCATAGTCCTATTCATGTAGCACAGGCCTTCAACAAAAACTCATGAAGACATCCTGTCCTGGCCTAATTAATCCATTTATTGCCATGTTTCTTTATTACTTTTTTAAATACATTTTTATCATACTTCTGCCTCCGTCTAATGTTTATCGTTGAGTTGGAACATTGGAAATACTGTTACTTAGTTCTTGTGGTGGTTGTTATGAACCTTGTGGACAATATAATTATTAATCCTAGACATAATCGAGCAAACGAGCACAAAATGGAATTTAACCATATAAACCGCAACCACACAGTGACTTAATCAAGTACTGACTAATGTGATCTAATCAAGCACTGACTAATGTGATGTAATCAAGATCTAATCAAGCATTTACTAATGTGATATTATTAAGCACTCACTAATGTGACCCAATCAATCACTCACTAATGTGATCTAATCAAGCACTTACTAATGTGATCTAATCAAGCATTCACTAATGTGATCTAATCAAGCACTTACTAATGTGATCTAATCAAGCACTTACTAATGTGATCTAATCAAGCATTCACTAATGTGATCTAATCAAGCACTTACTAATGTGATCTAATCAATCACTCACTAATGTGATCTAATCAATCACTCACTAATGTGATCTAATCAAGCACTTACTAATGTGATCTAATCAAGCATTCACTAATGTGATCTAATCAAGCACTCACTAATGTGATCTAATCAATCACTCACTAATGTGATCTAATCAAGCACCCACTAATGTGATCTAATCAAGCATTCACTAATGTGATCTAATCAAGCACTTACTAATGTGATCTAATCAAGCATTCACTAATGTGATCTAATCAAGCACTTACTAATGTGATCTAATCAATCACTCACTAATGTGATCTAATCAAGCACTTACTAATGTGATCTAATCAAGCATTCACTAATGTGATCTAATCAATCACTCACTAATGTGATCTAATCAAGCACCCACTAATGTGATCTAATCAAGCATTCACTAATGTGATCTAATCAAGCACTCACTAATGTGATCTAATCAAGCACTCACTAATGTGATCTAATCAAGCACTTACTAATGTGATCTAATCAAGCACTCACTAATGTGATCTAATCAAGCACTCACTAATGTGATCTAATCAAGCACTCACTAATGTGATCTAATCAAGCACCCACTAATGTGATCTAATCAAGCATTCACTAATGTGATCTAATCAAGCACTCACTAATGTGATCTAATCAAGCACTCACTAATGTGATCTAATCAAGCACTCACTAATGTGATCTAATCAAGCACCCACTAATGTGATCTAATCAAGCATTCACTAATGTGATCTAATCAAGCACCCACTAATGTGATCTAATCAAGCATTCACTAATGTGATCTAATCAATCACTCACTAATGTGATCTAATCAAGCACCCACTAATGTGATCTAATCAAGCATTCACTAATGTGATCTAATCAAGCACTCACTAATGTGATCTAATCAAGCACCCACTAATGTGATCTAATCAAGCATTCACTAATGTGATCTAATCAAGCACTCACTAATGTGATCTAATCAATCACTCACTAATGTGACCCAATCAATCACTCACTAATGTGATCTAATCAAGCACCCACTAATGTGATCTAATCAAGCATTCACTAATGTGATCTAATCAAGCACTCACTAATGTGATCTAATCAATCACTCACTAATGTGACCCAATCAATCACTCACTAATGTGATCTAATCAAGCACCCACTAATGTGATCTAATCAAGCATTCACTAATGTGATCTAATCAAGCACCCACTAATGTGATCTAATCAAGCACTCACTAATGTGATCTAATCAAGCACTCACTAATGTGATCTAATCAATCACTCACTAATGTGACCCAATCAATCACTCACTAATGTGATCTAATCAAGCACCCACTAATGTGATCTAATCAAGCACTCACTAATGTGATCTAATCAAGCACTCACTAATGTGATCTAATCAATCACTCACTAATGTGATCTAATCAAGCACTCACTAATGTGATCTAATCAAGCACTTACTAATGTGATCTAATCAATCACTCACTAATGTGATCTAATCAAGAATTCACTAATGTGATCTAATCAAGCACTCACTAATGTGATCTAATCAATCACTCACTAATGTGATCTAATCAAGCACCCACTAATGTGATCTAATCAAGCACCCACTAATGTGATCTAATCAAGCACTCACTAATGTGATCTAATCAAGAATTCACTAATGTGATCTAATCAAGCATTCACTAATGTGATCTAATCAAGAATTCACTAATGTGATCTAATCAAGCATTCACTAATGTGATCTGATCAAGAATTCACTAACGTGATTTAATCAAGCACTTACTATAATCCAATCTTCTTCTTCTTTGATCCTTAGCCGCCGACCGTCAAAGCAGTCAGTGGCCATTACGCCTAGTGGCGTCTTGCAGGACAACAACAAATTGATTCCACTGTGCTCAATCGGTGGCCATCCTTCGTACAGTGCCCCAACTCGGTTCACTCTTTGCATCTCAGCCTCCACTGTCCTCCGCCAAGTTGTTTTTGGTCGGCCTCTCTTTCGTTTTCCTTCAGGGGTCCAAAGCATAGCTGTTCTTGTGATGGCATCGGGGTCTCTTCTGAGGACATGGCCAACCCAGCTCCAGCGTCTGCCAGCTATGATGGGTGTGCATGTCCTCTTGCTTGCTCCGAGTAAGCAGATCTTGGTTGGTGATGGTATTCGGCCAAAAGATTCGGTGAATTTTTCTTAGGTATGTTGTGTGAAAAGAGGCCAATTTCGACATTTCCTTCTCTGTAACTCTCCAGCATTCCGCACCATAGAGAAGCACAGAAAGCACACAACTCTGATATAATCTTAATTTTGTGCTTGTGATCCAATCAATCACTCACTAATGTCATCTATTCAATCACTCACTAATGTCATCTATTCAAGCACTTACTAATGTCATCTAATCAATCCACTCACTAATGCGACTGTTACGCCAGGAATTAGGGCTATATTTCAAGTACTAGTTAAGCGCATCTTATGCAAAGCGCATTTCAATTTGTATTGGTGGTTTTTTTTAAATTAAATACGATACTGCACTGGTTTTGAACAGTATGTATCAAATGGTGACGTCATTGATCGTCCGCACGAGTTGCTATACGACCATTGGTCGTGGCCATTTTGCCATATGAATATAGTCCCAGATGGACGTTTGTGTTTATGAGTTCCCGGTTATGGGACACGTACTCGTAGTAACTAATAATCGCAGCCAGTGTTTGGCTTGCAGATGAGGAACCCGTGGGCCATTATCTATGATGTATTAGCCACGTCAGGCAATAAGTACGCACGGTGCATGTTAGCCACCAGTTATATTTATTAATACGGGCCACGGAGATATAAGTGTTTGTCTGCCCGCATACTTCAACTAGGGCATATGATGCCTAGTTGCTAGTCTTAATCGGCCAAAACCAGTTGGAGTGTATTTCAAATATGTATGCTGATCGTCAATTGTATGAAATGCCCTGTCTGTAATATGCTGATGTCAACCGTGAGGACGTTTAATAAATGTGGTCAAACTTGTCGATAAGCGTCTCCTGCAGTTATTTACCAGTTCCAATGTTCTATACCACTGTTGGTATCTGTATACATTGAAGACGAACCATATCACGACATTCGTTATGGTATTATTAGTAAAGTCAACTACCACAGTCTACATCATGTTAGCTTTACACAACCTTGACAGTAACAGTGGTCTAATCAAGCACTTACTAATGTGACCTTCAGATCTTGCACTCACAAAGAAGACCTTCTCCAGTTCAAATATGCACTAATGGGATCCAATCAAACACTTCTGATCTTCTCGTCTAGCAGTTACTTACACACACACACACACACACACACACACACACACACACACACACACACACACACACACACACACACGCACACGCACACGCACACACACACGCACACTCGCGTGCACACACACCCACACACACATTCACACACACACTCACACGTGTGTCATAGACTAGCAAGAAGAAACTCTATGTCGCAGAAATTACTGAACTAGTGTGATCTGGCCTGGACGTTACTGATATGATCTTCTGGTCTAACACTTACCAACAGGCAGAATTCTAATGATTTTGCCAGGTAACATACTGTAACCGTCACCTCCACCGATGATGTATGAACTGATGAGGATTCTGTACGTCTGCTGTAGCTTCAGTGGCTCTAATTTAGGAACTAGACATTTGGTGCACACTGCTAACACTTCTACTACCCTTTGCCCGACAGGACGACTGATGTCATATGTTATCTGCAAGCCTGTGCATGAAAAATATTTAATGTTGATGATTTCTGACCTAATGTCCTTTCTTTACTTTGTACTGAGTATACGACCACTTTCGCCTGTACTCTTGCAGGCAGGGGCATACTTAATGTATGTGGCACTCAGGGTGCATCTTACTTTTGACATCCCTCATTCCAGAAAAAAATACACAGAAAAATATCCGGAACACATGGAAAAGAAATCGGAGACAGAAATAGAGGAGACATTGACAGACCTTGAGTGGATGGCACAGGACAGGAAGACTTGGCATAAATTTATTGAAGGTTTATGCTCCTCGGGGAGCTGGTGGGTAAAGAATGAATGAATTACTAATTGCTTCAAGGAGATAAAAGAGCCAAAGTGTTCAGGAGAAAACGGGCTGAAACACTTGTTTAACGGAAGGAACACTTCTGATGATCAGATTTCCTGCCTTCTGTTATAAAACTCTTCTCAGCTTCAACATGCTTCATACTTCTGTATACCAACATTTACAGGATGATAATAACATCATTATTTTAATAGTAACTGGCAGATGGCAAAAGAACAGTTGGGCGACCGCAGCTAAGGTTCAGAGATGTGTACAAGAGAGACATGACGTCACTTGACATAAATCCACCAACCTGGGAGGATGAAGCTGCTGATCGCACCAAGTGGCGATGCTCTCTACGGCACCACCTCAGACTGGGCAAAAAGAAGCTCTCACGGCAAGCAGAAGAGAGGAGAAAACGTCGAAAGGAACACCAGGAGAATAAACAGCTGAGGGCTGTCACCTATGGGGCTCATTCCAATAGTCAGTTATGATTGAAAGGGCTTTTATTATTATTTTAATAGCAACCATAGTGGTACTGAGGCTAAGCAGATAGAGCAACTAATGCTCCCATAAACATTCACATAAATATCACAACAAACAGGCTAATAGTCATCATCATCATCATCACCATTCAGCAACTCAAGCAGCACAGGCTTTCAACAAATTTATGCCAAGTCTTCCTGTCAGCTCAAGGTCATTCTCGTATCTTCCTCATTCACATCATGTCTGTCTCCAGTTCTCTTCTCTATGTGCTCTTTAATCTCCCTCTACCTCTCTTTCCCTGGCGGATTTCAAAAACAAGAGCTGCCTTGTAATACTATCAATAGATTTCCTGAATGTGTATCCTATCCATCCCAATCTTCTCCTTCTGATCTCTTGACCCACTAGCACTTGTCGGGTTCATGTCACCTGTTCCACTTTATTGACCTTGCCATATCATTTCAATCCTTTTATTCTACGTAAGAACCCATTTATGAAACGCTGCAGCTTTTTGGTTGTGAAAAGAACTGTACTTGGTTGTGAAAAGAACTGTACTTGGTTGTGAAAGGAACTGTACTTGGTTGTGAAAAGAACTGTACTTGGTTGTGAAAAGAACTGTACTTGGTTGTGAAAAGAACTGTACTTGGTTGTGAAAAGAACTGTACTTGGTTGTGAAAAGAACTGTACTTGGTTGTGAAAAGAACTGTAGACAGACATGGAAAGGACGAGGAAGGCAAGTAAATAAGGTAAAATTCTGTTCTGAATTCTGTATAGTTCTGAAACATTGAGATGTCACTAGCAACATCACATCCAAACTCTAGACCTTTAACAAGGGATGTCTCAGCTGAAGACTTTGTATTACACTAATGTAAAACTAATGACATGTGGAGGACAACAAGACAGCATAAGTCCATTTACAGGTTAAGAGAAAATATGGAGATGGATAAGACACACACCAAGCAGACGACCAGCCAGTATAACCTGACACACCCTTTCGGGGTCAAAGTTGGCTAAGAGGTAGGGCGCCCGCCTCGAATTCTAAAAGTACCGGCTTTGATTCCCAGAAGAGGGAATATAATATATGGACATTTTTTTTCAGAACCAGTGGTCATAATGTCATACTCCCCTCTGGTCTCCTGGGTAGTGAGATCAGATGCATATCCTTCTCAGATAAGGGCGACCAAATAGGAGATCCCGTGTGCAAGCTGCGCACGTTAAAAATCCCATGGCAGTTGGAAATCGTGAAGAGTAGGCCATAAGGCCGCTGCTTTGGTAAAATTTAAAAAAAATTAGAAACCTACCCAACACTAAAATATTTATAGAATGAGGGAGTACTATATACACACACTGGAATTCTCGCCGGTGCTGCTGAGTTCATCCACTGTGATGAGATACTCCTTATGTGATCTAAGGGAGGAGATCGGAGCACTTATGGAGTTGTCTGTGTGCAATCAATATAGTCCTTAAAACTAAAAACAAAAGACAACCCTTGACCTGAACTCACAAAGGAAGGGAAGACATGGAAAGCCTAAGACAACTTCTATGTTCTCTGGGAAAAAAATATATAATTTAGAAATCAAATCATGTGGTAACTCATAGACAGACTAAACAGAAAAAGATAATCACATTAATATTCACATCTGTGTTCCATGAGCAAAAACAAAGATGAATAATAATAATAACGTCATTTCTTTTAGACGTCTATATATCCAGGTCCGTATCCCAAAGTCCAAACGACCAAAAAAAAAAACGAAATATTCTGAAATTGAAAGTTTTTTTTCAGCCGACTTTTGGGCGATTTTTGAAATGATTTTTGGGCGACTAGGGTTACTTTTGGGCGATTTTCGAAACACAGCTGCCCCCGAGCATTTCGGATTCTGGGATAAGGATGTGCATTTCCCAAAGAAATGAAAGCTCATGTGGTCTATTGTCTTCTAATTTTGTTATCACTGTCTGTTTCTTCAACTTCATCTATACTGCTGCCAACACATATGGTGACTTCAGGCTAGTGTAGCTCCTGGGAGAGACAAAGGGGAGACAACAAAGAATAGGACGACTGCTTCATCAGGCAAATCGTAACAGGCAACAAATATAAGGTTGTGTATGAGGCTGCCAACCTCATAAAGTAAAACATATTGCTACAGAAACCACCACTATAGGCGCATATAAACGATTTGATACAGGTTTTCTGCAAGAGATCCAGTTGTTGTGGTAGCCCCATACTTCTTAACGAGCAAAAGCAGAGAAGGAATAAGAAGACACATCCTTAGGGATGTTTCTCCGAAGTGCAATCTGGCAACATATTCTACCTCTATTTTTATCATCTTTGTCTTTTCCACATTTACTTGCAAAAAACAAATTCTGTGAACTCTCGTCTGATATTCACATGTTGTTTTGCGTCAGGTACAGGTCTACAACCTTTTATATAAACACTCGAAAAACCAAATATTATGATAATTTAAAGACTATAATCGAAAATTTGTTTTTGGTCTACATTTTGATCACAATTTGGGCAACGTCTGACTATTCTGGGCTATTTTTTGATCGCAGTTTCCGCAACATCTGAAAACCAAAAAGACAGTCAGGTTTACAAAGCACAGTTGTCCCTGATGATTTCAGATAAAAGGTTACATCCTGTAGTGGATATGGGATAGAGGAGTTAAGGTCACGGACAAAATATGCTGATGACTGAGATATCGTAAAAGCTGTACTGTTGGAGATGGTAACAGTGCTGCACTGGTGTAGATCATGACAGAAGTGTTGATCGTGGCTCCCAATATTTGGGGGGCAAACAGCAGCACCAGTGTGCCCTACCAGGTAAGCTGTAAACAAGACCAAGGAAGGTTGTGTGTGGTGGCTGAACCTCATTATGTAAAAAATAAATTGGTACAGACACCACCATCTTTTATGAAGCAAAAACAGGGAGGTGAAGATGATATTATAGTTCATGAAGCTGGTCGACCAGTGTTTCTCACACCTTTTCAGGTCCCCACCCCCTTGGCTCCCAGAGTACATCCCCAACGCCCCCAAGGGAGATGTACTATCCACTTTGAGAACCACTGTGCTAAACGAATCAGTGTTCATTCATTCCTTACCATTCATCTCCCCATGGAACATCAACCTTCAACAAATTCACGTCGTTCCCCCTGTCCAGTGCCATCCACTCAAGGTATGTCCATGTCCTTTTTATCTCTTTAATACCTGTCTCCAGTTCCCTTCTCTCTGTGTGAGTCATTGTTGACATTTGAAAAGTTGACAGCGACAAATTAGATCATAGAATCCATTATTTTCCTTCTTGCTCCCAAGGAGCATGGAGCCACTACTGCAGCTGCCCCCCCCCCCCCCCCCCCCGCAGGAAGCCTGCATCAAAGCTCTCATTTGCTCTTGCAGTGGTAGTTTTTCTGCAGAAATTTGTTTTACACGATGAGACTGCTAGCCTCATGCATAACGTCAAATCAGTCACCTCTTTCAACACAGATAATGGTGTTGACAGAATAAGAAAGAATTGTGGTGGCAGCTATTTAAAAACAAAGAAGTCACAAACTTACCTGAAACCTGCAAGAAGCCTCCAAAGGCATCATCTGGGTTTTGTGTCCACTTTGACGCACCAAACTCCAGCATGTCGATGAGAGTTTGTCCAAGTATCTCAACGATGTCCACTGTTTTTCTAAACGGCTGCACGTAGACAACTTTTTCTATTGTGACAGGACCTGAGGATGGACAAAGCAACCAGCTACCTCAAGCATTTACCACCTCATCATCATCACCCTTCTATTGTGACAGGACCTGAGGATGGACGAAGCTACCAGCTACCTCAAGCACTGACCACATCATCATCATCACCCTTCAGCACCCTGTGGAGCACAGACCTGCAACAAATCACGCCAAGCTTTCTTATCAAGTACCACCCATTCAAGCTATTCTCCATGTTGTATATTCCATTATTGTCTGTTTCTTAAGCTTTTCTAAACCTGTCACCATCATCATCATGATTATTTTCTTTTGCTCCTCTAACAGAGCGTGGATCCACCACAGCAACTGGTCCTACAGGAAGCCTTGTCCTACAGGAAGCCTGGTCCTACAGGAAGCCTGCATAAAACAGTTAGACGTTCTTGCAGTGTGGGTTTCTGCTGAAATGTGTTTTACACGATGAGGTTACCAGTCCCACACAAAAACATCATATTAGTCACCTTGTACGACATTTCCGAGAGTGCAGTATCCTGTTCTTTCTTTGTCTCCCCTGAGACCCTCAGTAACTAAAAATGACTTTCTAAACCTGCATCTGTTTTGAATTCCCTTTTCCATGTGTTTTTCAGGATCCTTTTTCTTTTGCTTTAGGGTTTCCACAACAAGCACTATCTTGTAAATCTACCAACTGGTATCCTCATTAAGTGTCCAATTTGATACCTATGTCTCTTTATCACTTCCTGTTCAACTGATATTCGTCTAGTTCTTCCTATACTTGACATGTTTATCATGTCACACTATTTCCATCCTCTAATCTGCAAAGACACACATTTATATTTATGACTTACTATGATAATTACTTCAAGTAATGAGATATATAAATATATGTCATTTCAAGCACTAAGTTACTCTAAGTAATGACTTACTTGGAATATAAATTACTTCACAAAGCTAACTTAAACAGTAATTACTTTAAACGATAATTACTTTAAACAATAGGTCACTTTAATTCTTAAATAATTTTAAGCACTGTCTTACTTTGAAGAAATTTTACTTCAAATAGTGACGTATGTCGCCTAAGGAAAATTCCTTGAATTTTCTGGCCAAACACCATCATCATTAAACAACTGCTAACTAGGGACCACCAAGAAGACATGCGTGCTATTATAGCGGGTAGACGCTTGCACTGGGTTGGCCACATCCTAATAAGAGACCCTTACACCATCACCAGAACTGCCATGCTTTTGACTACAGAAGAAAAATGAAAGCGAGGCTGGCAAAAAGCTACCTGGTAAAGAACTGTGGAGGCAGAGATGCAAAGCACGAGATGAGGCACCGCATGAAGAATGGCTGCCAACCGAGCAAAGTGTAAACTGTTTGTTACTGCCCTACAAGACGCCACCAAGCGCGATGGCCATTGATTGCTATGTCAGTCAGCAGCCAAAGACGGAAGAAGAAGATGAAAGAAGAAGTGACTTATTTGAAGTAACCAATAATTTTCAACTTCAAGTTATATCTAGCAGTTACTTCTTTAAATAATAAGTTATTTCAGTCAAAGTGAATTACAGCTGCTTGCTTCAAACACTATGTTATTTCAACCAAAATGAATTATTTTTAGCAGTGAACAAATTTTTGTAAATGACTGGAACAATAAACATTAAATGCCATCATCACCACCCTTCAGTTCCTCAAGGAGCATAGGCCTTCAACAAACATATGTCAAGTCTTCCTATCTTGTGCCATCAGGTCAAGGTCTTCCTGTCATTCATGTCTGTCTTCAATTCTTTTCTCCATGTGTTCTCTGATCTCCTTCTACCTCTCTAACCCAGGCGATTCCAGATCAAGGACTGCCTTGTAAACTTATCAACAGGTTTCCTCAGTGTGTGGTCCCTATCCATCGCCAGTGTCTTCTTCTCATCTCTTGTTCCGCTGGTACTTGTCTGGGTCATGTCATCAGTTCCACTTTTGTGATTTTGTCACACTATTTCCATCCTTCTATTTTATGCAAGCACCCATTTATGTCGGGGCAAAATTATAGCCACCCATTCACTGTGGCACGCACTATCTTCTTCATGTCCTGAGGACAACACCATTTCTCCTGTGAATCAGTTTGTTCTTCTGTATGATCTTCCACTGAGTCAGTCTGGCTATTCCAGATTTCTGCTGCCACCTGTACAGTTCCCTTGTTCATGTAATGTTCAAACATTCCAATTGCCAATTCTGGACATTTTCGTAGAAGAAAAAAAGTGAGTTATCAACTCCTTATGGCTTTCTCTGGATCACATCATCCACCTACTTACCAGAGGACTTTCTTCTGTCTTGGATGGCTAAATTAAATTATTTCTTTAGTAGACCTCCTGGCCATATTGTATTGTTGATCTCTTTTTTGGTTCAAAATTTCTACAGGATAGTTTTAACCAACCCCATGCCCAACCCTCCTTAGTTGCTGTTTACGACATGCATGGTAGGTTACAGTGTTACTATTCTTTGCTCCCCTTTTGAGCCTCGGCAATGCATAAGTAACATTACATGTACTCACTCTTATTTCAATCTGTATCCATGCAGATACAATGAATGAATGAATGAAAAAGAAAAACCCTATTTATATTTTGCACATAAATTCTAACACAGTGTTATAGACAAAATATCCTTCAGGACACTAAGACAAGACATTCCTCATCATTGCCATTTCCCTTTCTGTTTCCCATTGAGCATGGAGTTACTACTGCAGCAGGTCCCCTTGCAGGAAACCTGAACCAAGCATTCACATGCTTTTATAGTGGTGGTTTCTGTTGCAATTTGTGTTACGCGATGCAGTTTTGAGCCACATGCACAATCTTTTATTAGCCAACTTGTGTGACATGACTGAAGATTCTTTCTTGGTCTTGTCAGAGATTCCCAGAAATTAGATAAGAATATAGATCATAACCAAGAAGTTAAAGACTTTTCATAAATGCGTGCTTGCACAGTACAGATGGATTAAAATAATATTAAATGATCACTAATGTACAACACATAGCAAGAACCAAAAGAAGTGCTATTGGAATAAGAGATGAGAAGACAACACAGGCTTTTTTTTATAAAACACACACTAAGGAAACATGTTGATAGTATTACAAGGCAGGCCTTGCTCTGGGATCCTAATGGTAAGAGAGGTGCAGGGAGACTTCAAAGCACATGGAGACTAGAAATAAACATGAAAGGGATAAACTGAGACATGGACAAATCTTGAACTGGCTTCAGAGCAACGGGATGCCGGAGAAAAAGAAGGATGGATTGAAGGTATTAACAAATTCCACAAGATACATTGTTGATGCCAGCTAAGGATATAAACTGTCTCCACAAAACTTAAGGGTTTGGCTTTAAGGACCATTTTCATTGCATACGGACAACTCCATCAGTGCTCCGATCTCCTCCCTTAGATTACACAAGGAGAATCTCAGCACAGTGCACAAACTCTGTAGCACTGGTGAGGATCCCAATGTGTGTATACAGAAATCACACATCCTATAAATATTTTTGTGTTGGGTAGGTTTTGCTGATTTTGTAAATTTTGCCAGGGCAGCAATATGCTCTACTTTTTATGATTTCCAACTCATTCATTCAGCATCATAACCCTCCACTCCCCAAGGAGCACAGGCCTTCAACAAACACATGTCAAATCCTCCTGTCACGTGCCATCATCTCAAGTTCTTTCCACGTTCTCCTCATCATTTTCACCTATGTTTCCAGCTCTCTTCTCCGTTTGCTTCTTGGTCTACCTCTGTCTCTCTTGCCTTGTAAGGCTATCAACAGGTTTTCTCAGTGAGTGTCCTATCCATCGCCATCTTCTTCTTCTCATCTCTTGTTCAACTGGCACTTGTCTCGTTCTTGTCATCAGTTCCACATTGGTAACCCGGTCATACCATTTTAATCTACGCAAGCACCCATTTATGAAAGTCTGTAGCGTTTTGGTTGTTGTCTTTGGTGTTCTCCATGTTTCAGAGCCATATAATAGTACTGACGACATTTGAGCTGAAGATTCTTATTTTCGTGTTGGATCCGATTTCTCTTGATCTCCATATATTTCCCAATGCAATGAAAGCTCCTCTTGCTTTTTGTATTCTTATGATTTCCAACTGCCGAGAGATTTTTAACGTGCACAACTTGGGACCTCCTATTTTTCGCCCTTATCTGAGAAGGCTAGGCATGCGTTCTTACTACCTATGAGATCAGGGAGGAGTATGACATCATTAGAACCAACTGGTTCTGAAAAAAATTTCAATAAAATATATTCCTTATACTGGGAACCGAATCCGGTACCTTTAGAATTAGAGAAGGACGCCATACTGCTTAGCCACTCCGACCTCTAACTTAAGGGTATAAGAGGAAGGAAACACAAAAACTAAGAGCTTAAATGAGCAGCAAAAGAGAGATTAAGGCCGGATTGAATCACATGAATTAATAATCCAATAATTGACTTTTGTAATCTAGAGCGGATTACTTTGGTTTATATAGCCCAGGTTAATTACTGATTATACATAGCTATTTTAGAAGACAAACCTTTGGGTATGGAAGCACGAAAGCCTCCAGCATTAAACACAGCTATACCCACATCACTCCATGAATTTGGGTCAGTACTACCTACACTCTGGTGTACAATAGCATCAGTTATCAGATTACCTGGAGTTAACAGAAAACATATAGATTTGTGATTCTTTCTTGTCACTCATAACAACACTTTCAATTTTTGCTATAAGTCACAAGTAGATGTTTGACTTTGTCTCACTCATAAATACACCATTAATTCTAGCTATGAATCAAAATTAGATGTTTGGTCTCTACTAGTAACTTATAAAGACACATTCAATTCTTGCTATAAAACAAAATTATATATTTCGTCTTTACGTGTCACTCATAAATACACCTTAAATTCTTTCTATAAAAGGAAGGGATCCCGTTACATGTCCACTGAGGCATATTGGGAATATGGTGTTAGGCCCATAATTTCTTGAACTTCGGCACACTAGGGGTGATGTGGTCAGCATAGTGCTGGCTGCCTTAACCTTCCCAGAGTTGCTCTGGTACTCATTTCATGAAGCTGGGTCGACCCTGGAGCCGTTTGTGGTCTAAAAAATCCCACCTCAACTGGGGATTGAACTATGGACCACCGAGCTAGGAAGCAAGGGCACTAACCATTGCGCTAATACTATAAGGCAAAGTTATATGTTTAATGCTTTCTTGTCAACCAGAAGTACATCTTTAGTTCTTGATTTAAGGCAAAGTTATATGTTTAATGCTTTCTTGTCAACCAGAAGTACAACTTTAGTTCTTGATATAAGGCAAAGTTAGATGTCTGGTTCCTTGTTGGCACTCATATAAACATCTTAAACTCTTGCTATAAAACAAAATTAGATATTTCGTCGCTATGTGTCACCCATAAATACACCTTAAATTCTTGCTATATGTAAAGTTATATGTTTAATGTTTTCTTGTCAACCAGAAATACAACTTTAGTTCTTGATATAAGGCAAAGTTAGATGTCTGGTTTCTTGTTGGCACTAATATAAACATCTTAAATTCTTGCTATAAAACAAAGTGAGATATATAGTTCTTTGTTGTAGCTCATAAAATACGACTCAAATTCTTTATTTAAAACAAAGATGTATGGTTCTTTGTTGTCACTCATAAAACATCTGAAATTCTTGCTGCAAAACAAATTTAGATGTTCATTGCCTTCTTTTCATTAGTAAATACACCTTAAATTCATACTTTTAGATACAGTTAGATATTTGATTTCATCCCAATCATAATGCACATTTAACTGTTGCTATAAGACAAAGTTATATGTTTGGTACACCTTAAATTCTTGCTATAAGATAAAGTTATTTGTTTTGTACATCTTAAATTCTTACTATAAGACAAAGTTATATGTTTGGTGCACCTTAAATTCTTGCTATAAGATAGTTATCTGTTTGGTGCACCTTAAATTCTTGCTATAGGACAAAATTAGATGTTAGGTACCTTGCTGTCACTCATAAATACACTTTTAGTTGCTTATCCTTTACAGGACGTGGCAATCAACCCCAGCTTTTATTGGCTGTTTGTGATTTTTCTAGGCAATTTTTTTCATTCAGTAGTTTGCCATTGCTTTCTGAACGGTACGGCGCTTATCTTCTTTCTTCTTCTTCTTCCGTCCTTAGCCACAAACCGTCAAAGCAGTCAGTGGCCATTACGCCTAGTGGCGTCTTAGGGCAACAGCAGACAGGTTTTCTCTGCCGTTGTTTCCCATCACGCCTAGTGGCGTCTTTAGGGCAACGACAAATCAGCCCATTTGCTGTTGTTTCCGTAATCAAAGTGACTTGCAAACGGGTGATCAGACGGCGCTTATACCATTGTTAAAAATCCACACAAAGCGATCTGCTACCAAACCGCCTGCAGCAGGTTTCGAACCTGGTATATCTGGATTATGAAACTGCGTTCATATCCATTAGGCCACAGACGCCGACAATACACTTTACATTCTTTATATATGACAAAGGCAGATGTTTAATGTTTCTTGTCCCTCGTGAATATACCTTAAAATCCTGCTATAAAACACAATGAGATGCCTGGTTCTTTATTATCACTCATAAATACATCTTAAATTCTTGCTATAAGGCACAGTTGGATGTTTGGTCTCCTCTTGTCACTGTAGTGGTTTTTGATGTTATTGTATGGTTGTTATGTTACCTAGTGTACTGGATGAGGTCAGCTGTGAAGGCTCCTGAGATAAAAGTTTATGTGAGTTACAGAAGGCCTTTCTGCTACCACTTACGACCTCAAACAGACCTATTCTACTATTATGAATGTTAGCTACGTTAAAAGTCTAGGGTACTGAATTGTGATGTGTAGGTAATAAAATACACAGACACACACATGTAAATTCTAAGTCTAATAATGATAATAATAAACTCTATGATAAACTGAACTAACACTGGCTTTTAGAATTTAAATTTGATAATTTTTTTAATTTATTAGTCCTGAACCAATGTTTCTTTTGGTCAGGACATATGAAAAAATATGAATTTATCAATAAAATTGCATATATATATTTAATAATCAAATGAAATTTTTGTACATAGATATATTGTTACATTTGTTAATATTAATAATATCTACAGTGTCCTGGGAACCCTAGCACTGGATGTTTAGTTGGGGTGGCGTCATCATGCCCAATCTATGTTTACAAAGTTCATTGTCCTTGACATATGGACTGATATTAGTGTTTATATAACAAGATTTTATTTTTTAATGATGGTGGACACAGTTGATGAATCTACAGCAGGCCAGGTTTGCACTTAACTGGCCTGTGACGATGTAGTACAGAATTCTTGTGGCCCACTCCTCTCAGTAGCTGGAGTAAAATGTTAGGCTGCACAGGCATCCGCTCTTGTACTTCTACAAAAGCATCTGGCACAAGCGTAGTGCCAGATCAGAAACTCTGAAACCAAAATTTGTGCCATGTGTCAACACGTTGTTTACTGCACCACTCTTACACACCACAACACAGCAAAACAACATTACACAGATTGGGTCAGATCTCTCTGACCAACTTAGCACATCTCACCCAGTTGTTATCAAATAGTACCAGTTTCCCAAGACTGCATTGCATCCGAAATATGTTCAATAGTTTCCTCTTCCATTCAATAAGGTGGGTGATATGTTCCCACTGATCTCAAATAGATCCGCCTTCCATAGTCTTAGATAGGTTTTCATATATTATTTGTTTGTCTCTAGGCCCTGGACTGCGGCTGGGGACCTAGAGTAAGCACTCACTTGTCGTAATCATTTTTCATGATATGGCAGTATCAATCACTCAAAATATTAAAATAAACAAGATAAATGCTTTTTCCCTTACCACAATTCAGAATTGAGAACACAGTTACGTATTACTAGCAAAACTCAGCTGAGCTGCTGGCTAGATTAGGGCGTCCCACTGATTTTTATTTAATATTTCCTGGAAATCACCTCTAGCAGTAACGAACTGTGTCAATGGACAGTCTTCTATAAAATGGCACAAGCGAGCGTCTGTCCTTCAGTAATATAAAAACGTCTGTCCAATCATCGGACTTCCCCTCTAACTTTTTCAAATATTCAAAATATAAATGTCCAATTTCAGTCCAGTCTCAGTCTAGTATGTAGTATTTTCCTGTCGGTCTGTCCGTCTCAACTTGGCTTTTCCCAAAATTAAACTTGTTTTTGGACGAAACTACAAGAAAAAAAACTACACAAATTTTTGTCTCCCCTACTTCTAAGATCCTATGCTAGTTATTTTTAGCTACTATCCTCTGACTTTGCCCCTAGTTCATTTGCAGTTTGATTTATGCGTTCGGCTCAAGGACGTCAAAATGTAACTTTAGTGAAAATAGGCACAAAAAACTGTTCGCTAGTCTGTATTGAACAATACGGTCTTTCGTCAATATCTTCCGTGTTATCTGTCCGTCTGTGTAATTAAAAGTATATTATTTCTCTGCTCAAGATGGGCTATCAAACTAGCTAGGTTTTATTTTCATAAACTTATTATTAAGAAAAAACCTACTTTTCTCAAAGTTAGTTTTGAAATTTGTTTTTGAACCTTCGTGTACGGCGTTTGCCGCTATATACAAATTAAAACGACCAATTACCGTAAACCGTCTAAGATACGTCTGTTTCTAATAAGAGCTAAGGTCTTTTTTTGTCCATTTCCTTACCTTGTGTCAACTAGTGGCGTAATTTTTCCTTTAAACTACAAATTGCGTCTTTTTTTAGCATTTAGATTCAAACACGTGTTCAGACCGTCATATTTTTTCTTTTATCTCCGTTTCCCTCCCGTCTAAAAGGGTAAACCGTTTGTCTGCATGTTCCAACTAGTTAGTTTCAATGGCGCTAGAAAACGCTGGCGTAGGCGAGAATGTATCCTCGTATCTTACGTATAATTTTATCCCTACATGTTATCTTACCCGTTATCTTTATAATTGGAGGAATTTTAACGTTGCATCACTGTAATTTTCACCACACATCTCCCCACCTGAGAACATGCACTAATGCAAGTTCCAAAACCAGTGATACACATAGATAAAATTAACTCCTCCCGCCTGCCAACTATTCTAATTTTGATCACAGGGGTGCCTACTGAGGAAATCTGCACCGACATTCAGTGACCCCGGGATATATTCAATATTAAACTGATAAGGTTGCAACAATAAAGACCATCTTAACAATCTTGCATTTTCATGCTTGGCCTGAGATAAGAACACAAGTGGCTGGTGATCTGTCTGGACCACAAAAGTCCTACCATACAGATAGATTTGGAACTTTTTTATTGCCCAGATTAACGCTAAACATTCTTTTTCGCTTGTGGAATATCCTTGTTCCGCTTTGTTTAACTTGCGGCTTGCATAAGCGACTGGGTTCAGTTCCCCATTGGGTGAAGAGGACCTTTGCAACAGAGCCGCCCCCAGGCCTACATTACTTGCATCTGTTCTCACCACAAAGTCCTGAGTCAAATCAGGCAATTTGAGAATAGGCTTGCTAGTGAGTTTTTCCTTTAACTCTTGAAATGCCAATTCACATTGTGCGGACCAAACAATTTTATCTGGATTTCCCTTGCGAGTCAGATCAGTCAGAGGAGCACATATAGAGTTAAAATTTTTGATATATTTTTGGTAAAACCCACATAACGACACGAATGATCGCACGTCTTTTTTTGTTTGTGGTCTAGGTGCTCTCTGCAGTTTTTCCAAGTTCTTGGGATCAGGGGTCATGTTACCCTGATATACAGTATGTCCCAAGAATTCCAACTCTTTGCATCCAATACAACATTTTGTTGGTCTAGCAATTAAGTTCGCTTCTCTAAGCCTATCAAATAACATATTCAGAGAGTTAATGTGTTCTTCAAAGGTTTCCGTGGCGACGAGAATATCATCCATGAAATTTGTGATACATGGATTATTCAAGGGATCCAACAATTTGCTCATCATCCTAGAAAATACACTCGGAGCATTTTTCAATCCGAATGGTAGCATGTTGAATTCATAATGTCATTCCGAGGTGCTAAAAGCTAAATAAGGTCTATCTTCAGGCTTCACTGGAATCTGGTAATAGCCTTTGCTAAGATCCACCTTCGAAAAGTATTTTGCCTTGTTCAATCTGGCAAATAACTGTTTTGTGTCTGTGCTACGGTCGGAAAATTAGCCCAACGGGTTGTTGAGAGCTTGATAGTCAATCGTGGTATCTGGGTTTACAGTTCATCATTTTTAGAGCATCGTGCCTTTGATGTTAAGTACGCGAATGTGGGTTTAAATTACCTTGAGACCATGATAGTGATAATTGAATTCCCAAATGTTCATAGACTGGATAAGTCATGGCTAGAGTCCAAACAAACAATTTATTATACATTCTGTAGACATCGTACGTTGATCATGAATTACATCACAAATATAAATTAGAATCCTATGTTGAATTAGCTATCTTGCATATCAGTCCTTTGTCTCGTACATTTGAATTACTGTAGGCAGAACGACATAACTATATGCACGCGTGGTTGGAAAATCCAACGACCGACAGTGAGATTATGCGTCTGGCACTAGTATAACTAACACGGACTGTTAATTCATCTCGACAAGTTTTAGTCAATTACTAACCTGTAACTTCATCTTTCTTCATCATAACAGTGGACTGACCCATGTCCATAAGAAAATACAATATAACCGTGTGGCATTCCATGCCCGACACTATAAGAATATAAAGACACGTCTTCTCCGTTTGACGGTCATTTGAGAAAGGGTCCCGTCTCTTGGTCACCGTGCGTGACTACCAACGCTGAAACGTCACAGCGTTCACTAGGCTAATAATACTTTTACATTA
The DNA here is from genome assembly GCA_024509875.1 of Oreohelix idahoensis. Lineage (NCBI taxonomy): Eukaryota > Metazoa > Mollusca > Gastropoda > Stylommatophora > Oreohelicidae > Oreohelix > Oreohelix idahoensis. Next base: position 263,317 of record JAMPIV010008736.1, read on the forward strand.
CATTAAACGTTGTAACCCCTAAAATCGCATGCTGCTAACCTCTAGCAGACAATGCCAATTAATCTACCGTAACAATTCCCTGTCCACCGGGGGAGAAAAAAATCTATTAGATAGATTTTTTTTTTCAAAAACCTATCTGAATGAATATCAAAAAATTTAACAATATCAAAAAATTTAACCAAAAATGCGGCATATGGCCTACGATGTTCTGTCTAGAACAAATGTCGTGGTCATGTCGACTAACTAACAGTCATCTAATATATTAATGATCATATTATACATAAATGTTATACATAAATTTTATATGAACTAAAAGAGAATGGCTAATGTTGATATCTAATTAAATAATTAATTAACTTAAAATATGTTGCAATGAAATGTCACATCAGACTAATCTAAAGAGTTAAAATTAAACTAATTAATTATATTGAGTGTGTAATAAGAATAAAGTTGTTGAAAATCTAATGTAAGAAAAATGAAAGGATATGTTAAAGAGAGAAATAAATAAATGAAGAATAAAGTAGAGAAAAAAGTAATGTATAAATTTAACTTAGTTATGTGTGTTGGACATTAATTAAGTTTAGTATTAAGTTGTTAATACCTATCTAAATTAACCAATTTAAACAATAATGTAGTATGTAATGTATCCACATAATTATTAACTATATAATATAATAGTTACATACAATAACATTATATAAGAATCATGTGAGTTCTTATTTTTTTTTCTTTCTTTCATTTTTTTTTTCCAAATTTCATTTCATTTTTTTTTCTTCATATTTATCTCACTTTTCATTTTAATTTCCATTATTTTAACGACTTAATTAAAATTAATTAAAGTTGGATATGATGATCCATACGTAGGCTTGATCCTTGTGAATTCCGATTAACAAACAAATGTTTAAGTGTTTCAGTTCATAAGTATCGACGTTATTGACAATAGTTCATGTCGCATACTGAGTTACTTTGATAGTTTTTTCTATTATTCTCACTTGATGCACGGAAATGTGTCCAATAGTTTTATCATGAATGGATATCAAGCAAAGTCCTGGCGTAAATACGAACATAGAGTCAATTGATTTCATTCATTTCGTATATAAAGTCTTCAGTAAGCAGATACTTGTATTGTAGGCAATAGTTCATGTCTATGTAGAACAGCCATTATAGTGCTATGTCTCTTGAATAAGTATCTGCGACGTTAATATAGTTCAGGACTCGACATCAGTAGGATTTCGAGATAGAGTATCTGCCAAGACGTTATCTGCTCCTGTGATGTACTCGATTGAGAAATCAAAAGGTTGAAGGAGAATAGCGAATCTGGTGAGCTTTGGACTTTTATGATTAGCCCGTCGTAGTGATGCTACGGCTTTCTGGTCTGTCTGTACTACGAATGGGGCTCCCAGCAGGAACTTCTCCAATTTCGTTATTGCCCACACCACTGCTAAAAGATCGCGGTCGACAGTGGAGTATTTGACTTCTGGTGGTTTCAGTTTCCGTGAGACGTACAAGTTTGGATGGAGGATGTCGTCATGATATTGGAGCAAACATGCGCCAATTCCGTAGTTACTCGCATCTGTGCGGAGAATAAACTTTTTGGAAGCATCAGTTAGTCTCAAAATTGGTGGGTTTGAAAATATGTTAATAATATTAAGGAATACATTATTACACTCACTAGTCCATGTCACCTTCACTGGCATGTCCTTCTTTAATAATGAGGACAAGACAGCCGTGATAGATGACAAGTTAGGTACGAATCTACTGTAATATTGGACTAGACCTAACAAGCTTCTAACCTGTTTCTTCGTTTGAGGAACGGAAATGTTTAAAATTTTAGAAACCGTACTGGGTAGTGTTCGGATATATCCTGCTCCAATAATGTGACCCAAAAAAGTTATTTCATGAAATGCTACTTGTAATTTTGTGGGTTTAGCAGTTAAATTGTTCCTTCTTAATGTGTCCAAAACGTTTTCAAGACCCAAAAAATGTTCCTCAAAAGATGAACTAAATAAGCATATGTCGTCTATGTATGTAATGATGTCTGGTCTACCCGAAAAAATGTGTCGCATCATGCGAACAAAGGTAGCTGGAGCGTTAACAAGCCCAAAAGGCATAACATTCCACTGGTATAGACCTTGCGGAGTGGAAAACGCTGTGTAGTATTTAGCTTTTTCGGTTAGTGGTATCTGTCAATAACCTTTAGTTAAGTCTATCTTAGTGAATATAGTTGCGGTCGATAGACGTGGCAGTAAGTCATCGAGAAATGGATGTGGTTCGCTATCAACTATCGTTTGTGCATTTAATTTTCTATAGTCGACGCATAGTCTAATGTTATTGTCCTTCTTTCGGACAATAACTAATGGAGAAGAAAATGGGGAATTACTAGTTTCAATAATTCCTAAAGATAACATCTGTTCAAGTTCCTTAGTAGTTTTAGTAAGAAAGTGTAGAGGAACAGAATATGGATGTACCCGAATTGGAGTATCATCGTTAAGAGTGATGTCATGACTAATGACTGATGTGCGACCTGGAACGTCGGTCAACACATCTGGATAAGATTGTAGAAGTTCAGCAATCTGTTGATGCTGTTGCGGTGTAACCGACAAAGAGATGGTTACGTCCCGCCAAGATTCACTAGGCTGTACTACAGGTACAGGTAAAGCTAACTGTACCTCAGGAAAAGAAGATTCTTCTTCCTGGATAACAGACAAATTAGAATAGTGACATCTCGGTACGACAGTGTCATCTAGTTCATGAAAAATAGCTTGTAGATGTTCAGGTCGAGTATGAAATTGTTTGAGCATATTTATGTGGAATATTTTATGATGTCCCTTAATGTCCAGGACATAATCAACATCAGAAATCTTATTGATAACCTGGTATGGACCGTTCCACGAGATGAGTAGTTTATTATTGTTATGTGGCAATAACACATAAGCTTGATCTCCTGGAAATAATTGACGTAATCGTCTACTACTGTTTTGGAAAGTTCTAGCTTTCGCTTTAGCAGCCTCAGATGAAGCTGTTGCCATTTTGCAGGCATCAATAATGTTATTCCGGAGATTAATTACATATTCATAGGATGACTGGGTATCCTGAGTCATCTCGGAGTCAATCAATAAGTCTTTTATTAGTCCCATAGGACCTCTTGGTGGAGCGCCAAAAACTAATTGAAACGGAGAGAAGCCAGTTTGTTCATGTGGCACCTCTCGATAAGCGAATAACACAGCTGGGAGTACTCTGTCCCAGTCCTGTGGATGGTTAACTGTAACTTTATGTAACATTTGTTTGAGTGTGCGGTTAAGTCTTTCTACAGCACCATTACTCATTGGGTGATAAATGCTGCTGAGATTTCTATCTATATTCCAAGTCTTCATTACTTCTGTCATAGTCTCAGAAATAAATTGAGATCCATGATCTGACAAAAGTTTTCTAGGAAAACCTACTCTAGAGAAGATCAGGTGTAGTGCATCAGCTACATCTGTGGTGGTTGTTGTTTTCAATGGGATGGCTTCTGGCCATCGTGTGCATAAATCGATACACGTGAGAATAAATCTATGTCCTCTGGCTGATGGTAAAAGTGGGCCAATAATATCAATGGCCATCTTGTCAAAGGGTCTCACAGATATGTCACAAGCCTGAATAGGCGCCATGTAAAAGGCTCCTCGTGCTTTCACTTCTTGGCATATCGTACAGGAGCGTACGTCCTGTGAAATATCTCGTGACACTCCTGGCCAAAAAAAGAAGATAATACTCGAGAACGTGTCCGAGTATATCCCATGTGACCTGCGCACTTAGAATCATGTGCGTGTTGAAGTATGTACCGTCTAAAAGCAAAAGGTACCATGACCTGTTGTCTTACATGAGTTTTATCCATAAAACATCTTAGTAGAATGTCATTTTTAATAATAAACCAATGACTATTATTATTGTTCATAGCAAGATTGCCAACTTTGTTGACCAGTGCAAAAAATTTTGTTAATGACCTGTCTTCCTTCTGTTTTGCAGCAAAGGATACTCGGTCAATAGCAGCATGAACCTCGATACTTTCATGTTTGTCTGTTTCCTTGTTTTCAGTGTCCATAGTCTCTAATTGTTTCGTATGTGCTCTGGTTATTACTGCATTTCCGATGCATAGATTATTTTTTTCCCATTCAATAATCTCTTCTGGTGTGCAATCTTTACTTCCGTGTATGCATCCCACCATAAGGTCGGCAATTGGGTTTCTTAACATGCATGCTTTAACGTTGCCTGTAAAAAAAGGTGTATCAATATGTATAATAGCAGTTGGATAACATTCTATGGTTCCACCAAAGGTCATGCACCTGACATGTTCTCCAGTTGCACAATTTGGATGAACAAGTGACTGACGGATTCCGATCGTTGTCGATACCGAATCTATTAAAACTGAGACGACGGATCCATTAACTTTTCCTCTGTTGAAGATCAGCGAGCCTGTTCCGTCATTGACTGCCAGACTGACTTCTGGTAGAATGTGTCCGCAGTTCAGAACTGTCTCTTTTGCCTTCTGAAATATAAGATTACATTTTGGGCAACTATTTGCCACGTTATAATTCATTGCAAAACAAGTAGACGAAGACTGTATTTTGTTATTAGTAGGTGAACTCTGAACCCCAGGGGTTGTAGCAGTAGTAACGGCTGCCCCTGTATTATGATTATAATTTGTCGATCTACGAGAATGAGAACGATGACGAGAATAATCAGTTGAATTATTCTGTTGTCCTCTATTGTAACTGTTATCTCGGTGTCTCGAGCTATAATTATCGCTGTTGTTCCAATTGTTACCATTATTATAATTATATGAACGATTATAACTTGAGTTACGTGGATTACTGTTGTATCTGGACTGAGGTGAATAATTTCTGTTTTGTGGTCTTCCTCTATTAAAGTTATTGTTAAAGCTATTACGTCCCTTATGAAAATTAATGTCATAGTTTCCTTTGAACCTACCTCTGTCTACACTGTGTGTTCTAGGTTTGTTATTACTATGATATGCCATATTGGAGGTTACAGGAAGAGGTTCTCTTATTAACGAGCCAGAAATGTTAGCATTCGGATGAGCGGTGCAATAATTTAAAGAAATTGTTTCTAACTCATCAATAGTTTCTGGTTTCCGTTCTTGCAGATAAGCAAAGAACGGTGGGCTGACAGAAGATAACACTTTATCCCTCAATAACAAATCGACTAACTTGTCGTAAGATTTGTTGACACCTGCCAGTTCAACCCATCTGTTAAAAGTATTGCGTATGTTAGCAATAAAACCTGTAAAGTCTTTATTATTATCTGGCAACAAACTTTTGAAACGTAATCTACATGCCTCTTCGTTCAAGTGGAACCGACGCAATAACAACGTCTTAATGGCCTCATAGTCTGTGGCTAATGTCGGATCAATATTTTGTGCTGCACTTGCAGGTTCGCCATCCAGAAATTCCTTGAGTTTAAGTGCCAATGCTGTTTTGTCAAGGTTATTGACCTTACATATATCCTCAAAGCGCGCAAGCCATGATGACAAATCGTCCACGTGTAACTTGAATGGTGGTAGCTTAAAGTAATAATTGCCCTTAAGTCGGTTGGAAGAAGATCCCGATTGAGCATTATCAATTTGGCTTGCTGCAGCACCCTGCGAATTAAGTTTTGCTGTTTCCAATTTAAGCCGTTGCAATTCCATTTCTTGCTGCAGTATGATTTCCTGTCGTTTCAATTTATTTTCTTCTTCAATCCGTAGGATTTCATCTCTTGCCATCTTTCTTTCTTCTTCTTGTCTTAATTCTTCTTTCTCTGCCTTAGCAATAGCTTTCTTTTCAGCCTCTTTTCTTTCAAGTTCTTCCATCTCTGCCTTATATTTTGCAAGTTGTTGTTCCGCAAATTCCAGGAGTGCATCTCCCTTTTTATTACAATCTTTTCAAATTTTAATGAAATGATCCAAGGTAAGCATTCTTGAAGTTGGATTATTTAAGTATTCAATTACTTATGTCTAGTAATCACCACTAGAATCTATGTCGATAATTCTAATTACTCAACGAATGAATAATCAATATAAGAAATTGCAATATTCCTGTACTGTTATTTATAAGTTCCACAAATCTATAATATTTTGTAAAAATATTATATATATATCCACTAATATCTATCATAAATAGTTATGATAGTTAGTTATCTAAGGTGCTGAAATTATATCATGCACTTAATATTAGTATTCAATAATTATAGGTATTATACCTAAATAATTAGGTTATTTAATCTTAATAGTTACTACGTTCACACTGTAGTACTGAGAAAGTGTACTAATTAACATTTAATATGTCTTAATATGTTATAAAGTTATAATAATTAATCATTGTATATTATGTCATAATCATGAGCTATAAAGTGCATTGCCCATTTCTTGGACCACCACTGCAACTTGGTGCAAAGTCCCTAATTCCTCCTTAAAACTCATAAAAATTTAATCATATTAATCTACACTCTTATTAATGAATAAATTATAGCATTAATATTATATTATAAAATGGATGAAATGAAGACAAACAACACAATTTGTTAACCAAGGATTACAGAACAGTATTACCATACGACAAGACATTTTCACAATAAAAATGCATTTATAACTAAGTTGACTAAACCGGAAATGAGAGATTAAGAATGAACTGAATAGAAAACTAACCTGCGTACACAAAAATTAGTGACGTATACATGGACTCATTAACGGTCGTACAAAAAATATAAACTGAATGATAGTAAGGTCAGAAAAACACGATAGATTACAAACATTGTTACAGAACTGAATAAAAATTAGAACAAAATACACTAGAATACCCCAGTTATAACACGACTAGACACCTAACATATAAGGTGAATTAATGCAAGTCCGAACGAAACAATCACCGGTAATATCTTCGACGCGTTCTTCGCGAAATGCGATTAATTCACGGCCCTAAGAACAATTAAAATCAGTTCGTGGCATCCAAGGAGCCATAGAAATGATTTCAATCCGCCGCCCATCCATACCCACGAATAAGGGACAACATCAACGAAAAAAAAAACAGATATAACATAGATATATAATAAATAGAGAGGACATGCCTGCACAGCGAAATGGACTTAGTATTGTGCTATATGAAGGACAATCGTCCTAAGTCTAAACTTATCTTTAAAAGGCTCCGGCGATGTCAAGTTCATCAACGGACTAGATTAATGCCTAGTACTGTTTGCTCTTGATTGGTTGATAACCGTATTCAATCGTCTGGTCTTCTTGATCATGTAAATCTTCATCAAACCTGGAATGCGTTGACGGTTGTACTTTCAAAGCGCGGCATCTACGCATGATGTAGTGACGTCAGATTGGCATTTCGTAGTCATGCGTTGAACGTCGTTTTTATGCAAATCATGTGACTTTCTTGTAATCGTAAACAGTTTGTAAAAGTATGTAAACAAGAAAAATTTTCCTTTTTTCTTTCGTTCCCCAGCGATGGCCAACTAATTCTTTCTTTCGTTCCCCAGCAATGGCCAACCAGTTCTGCTACGGTCGGAAAATTAGCCCAACGGGTTGTTGAGAGCTTGATAGTCAATCGTGGTATCTGGGTTTACAGTTCATCATTTTTAGAGCATCGTGCCTTTGATGTTAAGTACGCGAATGTGAGTTTAAATTACCTTGAGACCATGATAGTGATAATTGAATTCCCAAATGTTCATAGACTGGATAAGTCATGGCTAGAGTCCAAACAAACAATTTATTATACATTCTGTAGACATCGTACGTTGATCATGAATTGCATCACAAATATAAATTAGAATCCTATGTTGAATTAGCTATCTTGCATATCAGTCCTTTGTCTCGTACATTTGAATTACTGTAGGCAGAACGACATAACTATATGCACGCGTGGTTGGAAAATCCAACGACCGACAGTGAGATTATGCGTCTGGCACTAGTATAACTAACACGGACTGTTAATTCATCTCGACAAGGTTTAGTCAATTACTAACCTGTAACTTCATCTTTCTTCATCATAACAGTGGACTGACCCATGTCCATAAGAAAATACAATATAACCGTGTGGCATTCCATGCCCGACACTATAAGAATATAAAGACACGTCTTCTCCGTTTGACGGTCATTTGAGAAAGGGTCCCGTCTCTTGGTCACCGTGCGTGACTACCAACGCTGAAACGTCACAGCGTTCACTAGGCTAATAATACTTTTACATTACATTAAACGTTGTAACCCCTAAAATCGCATGCTGCTAACCTCTAGCAGACAATGCCAATTAATCTACCGTAACAGTCTGGTAATGGATCCACTTGTCCTTCTGTGACAGCATTCAGTTTCCTGTAATCTATGCACAGTCTATGTTCCCCAGACGGTTTCCTCAACAAAACTACACTGGAGCTAAAAGAAGATTTACTGTGTGAAATAATCCCTTCTTTCAACAAATAATCTATTTCCTCTTTCAGTGCATTCTCCTTCGCGAACGGAACAGAACAGGCTCTCATACAGATTGGGTTTGAGTCTACCAGCTTCATGTCATACTGTAGCAAATTTGTATGTCCTGGTTTATCTGTTAATACATCTGTATGTTCCTCCAGAACCTGTTGAACTCTCTCCCTCTGATTTTTAGTCAGGTGCTTACTGACTTTTACCTGTGCGGCTGTCTTACAGGGATGTAATGGGTATTCATGTGAGGTGAGTGGTTCCTTTTTCATTTTAGTTGCGATAGCCAAGGTCAGTAGGGGGGTGCTTTCCTGGAGTGGTCTGTCCAGATACTTCTTTAAAAGGTTTACATGATATATCTTCTCCTTCCCCTTTTTGTCAATTTTATAGTTTGTTCTAGACACCTTCTCTAGAACAGTATATGGACCTTGCCATCCAATTTGCAACTTATTCTGGCTGCCGGGTAGTAGAAGAAGCACCTTCTCTCCCACAGCTAATTCTCTGTCCTTTGCTTTCCTATTAAAATACGCTACATGTTTCTTCCTGGCTTGTCTCAAATTATCATTTGCCAGTTTCCATCCAGCTTTCAGACGAGTGGTCAGCTCGTTCACATATTGATATGATGAGGTAACAGTCTCTTCTGCTTTCTCATCTGTCCAGGTCCTTAATAATTTACATATGGACTTTTAAATTTGTATACTTATTTTTCATAGTACCCTTCGGGTCCTTTCCATTAGAAGCATTATAGTGAGGACTTTTCTTCCTAGAATCATCACTCACAAATCGACCGCTACCAATTTTTTTCTTGGGTTTGTCTCCCCGCTTTAGATTACTTATGAGAGATCTTCGCTCTCTTTTAGTTTCCTCCAGTTTTTATAATGCTGACCGAGGGATTGTCAACTTATTCTGGGGTAAAATTACTCTTTGTACTCGTCGCAAAGTGGCCATGTTAATACCTTCAAGTGAAGACTGGGTGTGAAAAGGGGGCTCCCATTCCACTTTGTCTACTGTATTATAATTATTTTTCCTTCCAGGCCTAAGTTTGCCCCGTGGCGTTTCTAGGTCCTGCACATTTTTTCCCTTTGTGGGTGTTCCCTCGTGAAATATGCCACATGCTTCTACAAAGTTTTCAATATCGACATTTACGTCGGGCCAATAGTATTTTCGAGCAACCTTTTGGCAGATGGTATCTACTTTCTCATGGTCACCATCTTTTCCAACATGTAAGCTCCTTGTTAAATTTGCCCTATATACCTTGGGAAGAACCAACTGTCCATGACCAGTGGATCTAGTTCCTGTCTTCCTGTATAGCAGTTTGTCCTTCATAAAATACTCTCCCTTGCTTGGAGGTGTGTGGCATTTGGGCAATTTTTTAAAACATGGCTTGAGTGTCCTATCCTCAGCCTGCGCCTTCCCCATCTCCTCTGGATGAGTATTTATAGGTTCACCTTCTTCCTCCTTTTTCTGTGACCTGGTCTGCACTGTCGCCATGATCACAGGTCTCTCGGGATTCCCCAAGAAGACGTATCTACACCCCAATATCAGAGGGTAGATTGGTTCATCTATTACTGCTGCTCTGATTTCTCCTTCCACATAGCGAGTTTTCACCGTTATCCTTGCGATGGGAAGTGTCATGAGTGGTATGTCCTTAGTCGCCCCTTGTATTTCCACTGTTTCTGTGGTATACTGACTTGGGTCCACTAGGCTAGACTTCACAACTGAATCATAATCCAAACCTGTATCATATAGGCACCTTATGGTGACCCCATTACAAATAACATCCTCACAAACTGGGGGGTGATAAGGTTCCTGCTGTCCATTAGGATTAACCTTTAATCTTTGGTTCCCCGATTTCATTGCAGCAATGTTTGAAGGTTTCCTTTTACAAAATTCGGTGTTATGGTTGTCTTTCTTACACCATTTGCACCATCTCTTTCCTTGGTTAAAAGGTTTTTTCTCATTATATTTTTGGTCATTGAACTGTGAGTTTCTGTCACGGTAATCATTTCGTGTCCTATCAAAATTTGTCCTGCCTTTATTACCTTGTTCTCTGGTATCAAATTTACTAAAGTGCTGTGGAGCTTTAAAATTTTCTACATGCTTCTTTTTAGTACCACTTACCTCTGCCTGGGCTGCCTGATACCTCTCAGCGACATTCAAAACCTCCCCCAACCTCTCTGCATCTTGTTCCATGAGAAATTTTCTCAGGTCTGGAGCCATGGACTCTCTTAATTGCTCTATCATGATCATCTCTTTGAGATCTTGGGTCTTCCCCAGAGCAGTCCATTTCTCCAAATAGGTTTCCAGTCTGGCAGAGAATTGGTGGTATGTCTCCCCAGATAAAAGTTTGGCATTTCTAAACTTCTTACGATAAAATTCACCATTCTTTTCATATCTCAATAACAAAGCCTGCTTTAGCATGTCCTAATTGTCTTGGTCGTCTCTATTCATCTTAGCAAAAACTTCATAAGAAGTACCTCTAAGCCCTTGGGATAACTTAAGACTCCACCTCTCTCTCTCTAACCCATACGTAGTAGGTAATAGTTCAAATCTACTGAGGTACCCCTCGATGTCATCGTCTTTTTCAACAAAATGGTCTAAATGAAACCCCATAGCTGAGGTTGAGGCTCCCTGACTAGGCATAGCATCTGAGGCAAAAGGGCTGGCACCATTTTCAGGAGCATGGCCTTGTAATTCCAGCCCCCTTAGTCGTAATTCGTGCTCCCTTTGCAATCTTCTATCTTCTGCTTCCCTTTCGGCAGTCAATCTCTTATCTTCTGCCTCCCTTTCGGCAGTCAATCTCTTATCTTCTGCCTCCCTTTCGGCCTTTTTTTCTTCTAATTGGAGCCTTTTAATCTCCCTATCTGCCTCCAATGCCTTAGCCTCTTTGTCAGCCTCAATCTGCAGCCTCTTAAGTTCTTTGTCAGCCTCAATTTGTAACCACTTCTCTTCAGCTAACCTCCTATCTTCCCTTTCAATATACTTGTCACATTCTGAAGTTACATACTGAATTAAAACCTGACCCTCCATGTTCATCTCCTTCGCCGTCAGCACAGCAGCCGATCTAAATTTTGCTAGATCTGCCATACTAAATCATACAATTTAACAATAACTAAGGTAAACAACAAAGTGTAATGACCAAAGTAATATATTAATTAATTAATCACCACTGGCTGTGAAGATTCATCAACTTTTACTTTCCACTTTTAATTTAAGGGACACTTTTAAATTTATTCACTTATGCCCCCAATAGTTTAATTCCCGGACCAGGAGACCCTAATATCTTTGATAAACTTAATCCCCGGACAAGACCCCAATATTTGTAGTGGTTTTTGATGTTATTGTATGGTTGTTATGTTACCTAGTGTACTGGATGAGGTCAGCTGTGAAGGCTGCTGAGATAAAAGTTTATGTGAGTTACAGAAGGCCTTTCTGCTACCACTTACGACCTCAAACAGACCTATTCTACTATTATGAATGTTAGCTACGTTAAAAGTCTAGGGTACTGAATTGTGATGTGTAGGTAATAAAATACACAGACACACACATGTAAATTCTAAGTCTAATAATGATAATAATAAACTCTATGATAAACTGAACTAACACTGGCTTTTAGAATTTAAATTTGATAATTTTTTTAATTTATTAGTCCTGAACCAATGTTTCTTTTGGTCAGGACATATGAAACAATATGTATTTATCAATAAAATTGCATATATATATTTAATAATCAAATGAAATTTTTGTACATAGATATATTGTTACATTTGTTAATATTAATAATATCTACAGTGTCCTGGGAACCCTAGCACTGGATGTTTAGTTGGGGTGGCGTCATCATGCCCAATCTATGTTTACAAAGTTCATTGTCCTTGACATATGGACTGATATTAGTGTTTATATAACAAGATTTTATTTTTTAATGATGGTGGACACAGTTGATGAATCTACAGCAGGCCAGGTTTGCACTTAACTGGCCTGTGACGATGTAGTACAGAATTCTTGTGGCCCACTCCTCTCAGTAGCTGGAGTAAAATGTTAGGCTGCACAGGCATCCGCTCTTGTACTTCTACAAAAGCATCTGGCACAAGCGTAGTGCCAGATCAGAAACTCTGAAACCAAAATTTGTGCCATGTGTCAACACGTTGTTTACTGCACCACTCTTACACACCACAACACAGCAAAACAACATTACACAGATTGGGTCAGATCTCTCTGACCAACTTAGCACATCTCACCCAGTTGTTATCAAATAGTACCAGTTTCCCAAGACTGTATTGCATCCGAAATATGTTCAATAGTTTCCTCTTCCATTCAATAAGGTGGGTGATATGTTCCCACTGATCTCAAATAGATCCGCCTTCCATAGTCTTAGATAGGTTTTCATATATTATTTGTTTGTCTCTAGGCCCTGGACTGCGGCTGGGGACCTAGAGTAAGCACTCACTTGTCGTAATCATTTTTCATGATATGGCAGTATCAATCACTCAAAATATTAAAATAAACAAGATAAATGCTTTTTCCCTTACCACAATTCAGAATTGAAAACACAGTTACGTATTACTAGCAAAACTCAGCTGAGCTGCTGGCTAGATTAGGGCGTCCCACTGATTTTTATTTAATATTTCCTGGAAATCACCTCTAGCAGTAACGAACTGTGTCAATGGACAGTCTTCTATAAAATGGCACAAGCGAGCGTCTGTCCTTCAGTAATATAAAAACTTCTGTCCAATCATCGGACTTCCCCTCTAACTTTTTCAAATATTCAAAATATAAATGTCCAATTTCAGTCCAGTCTCAGTCTAGTATGTAGTATTTTCCTGTCGGTCTGTCCGTCTCAACTTGGCTTTTCCCAAAATTAAACTTGTTTTTGGACGAAACTACAAGAAAAAAAACTACACAAATTTTGTCTCCCCTACTTCTAAGATCCTATGCTAGTTATTTTTAGCTACTATCCTCTGACTTTGCCCCTAGTTCATTTGCAGTTTGATTTATGCGTTCGGCTCAAGGACGTCAAAATGTAACTTTAGTGAAAATAGGCACAAAAAACTGTTCGCTAGTCTGTATTGAACAATACGGTCTTTCGTCAATATCTTCCGTGTTATCTGTCCGTCTGTGTAATTAAAAGTATATTATTTCTCTGCTCAAGATGGGCTATCAAACTAGCTAGGTTTTATTTTCATAAACTTATTATTAAGAAAAAACCTACTTTTCTCAAAGTTAGTTTTGAAATTTGTTTTTGAACCTTCGTGTACGGCGTTTGCCGCTATATACAAATTAAAACGACCAATTACCGTAAACCGTCTAAGATACGTCTGTTTCTAATAAGAGCTAAGGTCTTTTTTTTTTGTCCATTTTCTTACCTTGTGTCAACTAGTGGCGTAATTTTTCCTTTAAACTACAAATTGCGTCTTTTTTTAGCATTTAGATTCAAACACGTGTTCAGACCGTCATATTTTTTCTTTTATCTCCGTTTCCCTCCCGTCTAAAAGGGTAAACCGTTTGTCTGCATGTTCCAACTAGTTAGTTTCAATGGCGCTAGAAAACGCTGGCGTAGGCGAGAATGTATCCTCGTATCTTACGTATAATTTTATCCCTACATGTTATCTTACCCGTTATCTTTATAATTGGAGGAATTTTAACGTTGCATCACTGTAATTTTCACCACAGTCACTCATAAATATACCCCTAATTCTTGCTATATGACAAAATTAAATTTTTTGTCTCTTCTTGTCACTCATAAATATACCTATAATTCTTGCTATATGACAAAATTAGATGTTTTGTCTCTTCTTGTCACTCATAAATATACTCTATTTCTTGCTATATGACAAAATTCGATGTTTTGTCTCTTCTTGTCACTCATAAATATAACCCTAATTCTTGCTATATGACAAAATTCGATGTTTTGTCTCTTCTTGTCACTCATAAATATACCTCTAATTTTTGCTTATAAATAAGATGTTCTATCTCTTCTTGTCACTTATAAATACACCTTAAGTTCTTGCTCTAAATCAAAGATATTCGGTGCCTTCTTGTAACTCTTTTAAATGCACCTTAAATCCTTGACATAGGACAAAGTTAGATGTGTGGTACATCTTGTCACTCTAATAATTACACCTCAAATTTTTGCTATAAGACAAAATGAGATATTTGGTCCTTTCTTGCCACTCATAATAAACACAACATCAGTTCTTGATATAAGATCAAGTTCAATGTTTAGCATCCCCTTTTCTACAACAAATACCTTTTTTAAACATTGCCATAAGACAAAACCAAGGTAAGTAGCTTCAGTACATCATTCAATTAATGCTTTGTATGCGCTGAAGAAGAGGCGAGGAAACAATCTAGAATGTCCTGGGTAGAAGAAATAGAGGAAGGCCAAAAAACACACAGAGGAGCTGTAGACAAACATGACCGGCAGAAAGAAAACATGGAAAGAACAGAGAACAGATAGGAAGGCTTGGCATGAATGTGCTGAAGGCTTGGTATGAATGTACTGAAGGCTTGGCATGAATGTGCTGAAGGCTTGGCATGAATGTGATGAAGGATTGGCATGAATGTGCTGAAGGCTTGGCATGAATGTGCTGAAGGCTTGGCATGAATGTGCTGAAGGCTTGGCATGAATGTGCTCAAGGCTTGGCATGAATGTGCTCAAGGCTTGGCATGAATGTGATGAAGGATTGGCATGGATGTGCTGAAGGTTTGGCATGAATGTGCTAAAGGCTTGGCATGAATGTGATGAAGGATTGGCATGAATGTGCTGAAAGCTTGGCATGAATGTGCTGAAGGCTTGGCATGAATGTGATGAAGGATTGGCATGGATGTGCTGAAGGTTTGGCATGAATGTGCTAAAGGCTTGGCATGAATGTGATGAAGGATTGGCATGAATGTGCTGAAAGCTTGGCATGAATGTGCTGAAGGCTTGGCATGAATGTGCTGAAGGATTGGCATGAATGTGCTGAAGGCTTGGCATGAATGTGCTGAAGGCTTGGCATGAATTTGCTGAAGGCTTGGCATGAATGTGCTGAAGGCTTGGCATGAATGTGCTCAAGGCTTGGCATGAATGTGCTCAAGGCTTGGCATGAATGTGCTCAAGGCTTGGCATGAATGTGCTAAAGGCCTATGGTCTACAGCGAGCTGAAGGATTATAACAGAAGGTATGAATATGCTGAAGACATTCGATGGTTTCCCATGTTTAAAATATCCTACCTCATTACTACAGATCGTATCCTTCAATCCAAAAGTCATGTTTCGGAAATTGGATTTTTTTCACTTTCCAGATGTCGCCCAAAATGTGTTTGAAAATCGTTCAAAAGTAGCCCAAAGTTTCCCCAAAAAATTTAGATTTTCGGAATATTTTGGATTCACGGCTATGGACCTGTAGTAATCTCCTGGCTACAGGTCTAGTTCTTGTTAAAAAGTACTTTTTTCATAACTCCTGGTACAAAGTATATGGAAGTGAGTCATGGACAAATGGCAAACAAGTAGGAAAAGCACCAGAGATCACAGAGATGTGGTTTTATAGAAGAATGTTAAAAATATCATGAACAGCTAAAAAACAGCATTGAGGATGTCCTGAAAGAGGCCAATTGTTATGGTTGATCAGAATTGACGCCATTTCATTCCGGGCAAACCCATAGGTGCTCAGTCTCCCTCAGCAAACGTTGAAGGGTATGAATGCTAACTGTTCCTGTTGCGTGCTGGTTGTATACACGTCGGATGTACTGTCTCGTATGTTTATCAACGCTAATCTTACCTTTGATGCAAAATCCCAGTAGGCCTAATCTTAGCCTCAATGAGTCATCAATATCTTCCTTATCCATATCTAATGCGCCTACTATTGGTGCTCTTGGGGCTAGTCAGTCAGCTCTTTAATTGCCCCGTACCCCTACATGACCAGGACAGTAGATCCACACCAGTTCCTGAAGATTTGAGGCTTCTATGGAGGTTTTCCATTCATGCCGTAGCCATCCATTTTGGACCTTCCGAAGCATGGACTGAGAATCTGACACAATAACTGCCCTTGTTAATGAAGTTTCAGATGAGTTCGACAAAGGTCCATGCACAGAGGAAGCTTATTGCTCATGTTAGAAGGCAGCTTTCTTTGGGCATGTTATGAGAATATATTGTGACAACAGGATAGATTGAAGGAAAAAGAGGAAGAGGGCGATAAAGGGAGAAGATGCTAGACAGTTTGACGTCATGGCATGGATAGAGGTCAACAACAAAATTTATAAATAGTATTCGAGACAGGAAATTGTGGAAAGACATGATCATCTACCTCACCAGGCTTGAAGAAGAAGTTGTAAAGAACTGATTTTTACTACAGTACTACATAATGCTAAGGGAAAAGGTAAAGGATATGTCCATTGAGGCATATTGAGAATATGGTGTTAGGTCCATATTTTCTTGACCATCGGCACACTAATGTTGATGTGGTCAGCATCACGCCGGCGCCTTAACCTTCCCAGAGTTGCTCTGGTACCCAGTTAATAAGGCTAGGTCGACCCCAGAGCCGTTTGCGGTCTAAAAATCCCACCTCAACTGGGGATTGAACCATGGACCACCGAGCTAGGAAGCCACTGCGCTACCGCGGCTCCTACGCAATGCTAGCTCTACCATTTACTTCTTCGCTCACACTTACCTAAGTTACATTCAGTAGTCCTGCACAAGACTCTATCAGCCAAAAGATCTACTTGAGTGTGGCCAATGACTTTGGTTTTCATGCTTTCTACTTCTGGTAGATACTTCTCAATAAGTGCCACCGTTGCATTGTCTGTGGGAATCAAAGGTTAAAGAGTTACAGCAAGTATTTTTGATAATGTCCAAATATTCGTTTCTTATTTGTCAAACAAGACATTTCCTGGTCTAGAATCTACAGGACAAGAGAAATAGAGAAAGTTCCCTCACAAAAAAAAAACACAAAAAAAAAACACATGGAGACAGAAATGACAAGGCTAAATAAGACATGGAAAGACCGTGAGCAGACGGCACGTGACAGGAGGGCGTGGCTTGTCTTTGTTGAGGACCTGTGCTCTATGGGGAACTGAAAGGTATTGTTGTTGATGATGATGATGAGTCAAACGTCAATCATGTGATTCTTTCGGGGAGGGGGGGGGGGGGGGGCACTGTTGCTTCTACAAATCATGTCATAAGAGATGGTTAAAGTGAAACTGTGCATGGTAACAGCAAACTGATTATGTTACTGCTACATAAACTACTACCACTGCAAATTATATTAAACTAGTGTCAAAGCCCGTCATAAGACGGGGATTAAATTCAAAATCACCAATACCTAACGGCAATTTTGCTTATTCAAAAAAAACCACTGTGATCACCACTATACGAACTATGTAGCAGCAGCTAGGATCCCAATGTGTGTACGAGTATAAGGGACAACACATTCTATAAATATATGTTTGTGCACACCGTCATTTGCGCACTTTTCTTTGTCGAGTGCTATTATTTTCGGGCGAGTACATATAAGGGAAACAATACAATTAATGTCTAACTTTCAACCACAGTTGCATCCCTTAGCGTTTCGTACTGACAGAAAAAGCTGGGATTTTATATATTACTCGTATAATAGTATTAAATGGTTTCTCATAGGGTTTCTGCATGGGCATAACTGTAGCACTGGCTCCATATCTAACTGACCCATATAAATAAACATAAAGGAACACTCCAGGCCCATGAGTCTGAAACAAGTAACGTGTTATGGCACCGTTCGGATAGACTTGGATTGAATCCTCAGAGTGCCTATTACCTGCCTTTTACTTCTTTAATTTTTTTTCTGTTATCCAGTGGCATCACTTCTTTCTTGTAACTGCTTCATAACATCCTCTCTCTATGTGTGTGTGTATGTACGTGTGTGTTCTATTACTGAATGCAATGTTAATATTAAACACTTATTATTTAAGTTAAGAAAGCATTAATTTGAAAACACTTTAAGAAAGATATTAATGCAGAGCAGAAATGTAAAAAGGCAATAATGCCTATTTCTTTGGTTTGGTTCGGTTTGATTTTTAGGGACTAACTTCATTGCACACGGACAACGCCCTCAGTGCTCCGATCTCCTCCCTTAGATCACACAAGGAGGATCTCAGCACAGTGCACGAACTCCGTAGTGCGTAGGTTTCCTAATTTTTAAATTTTGCCAGGGCAGCGGCCTTTATAACTCTTTACAATTTCCAACTGCCGTGGGATTTTTAACGTGCGCAGCTTGCACACGGGACCTCCTATTTTTTCGCCCTTCACTACCCATGAGACCAGGGGGGATTATGACGTAATTAGTATCACTGGTTCTGAAAAAAATATTTCAATAAACTATAATACCTTAACTGGGATTCGAACATGGTACCTCTCGAACACGAGGCGGACGCATTACCTCTGAGCCACTCCGAGCCCCATTTCTTTACCCGGATGAAATAAAGATTAATATTCCTTTGTCAAGAAACTATTGCTCTATCAGGCATATCAAAACAAAAGAGGGCGCCTAAGGTTATGTATGGCTGCTAGCAACCTTATCGTGTAAAATAAATGGTATAGAAACCATCCCTGCAAACGCCGTCAAATGTTCTGGCGCAGGCTTTCTTGCAGGAGGGACCAGCTGCAATGGTAACGCCATAAGTGGTGAAATAAGAAAGAAGGACGATGAACACCCCCTCACCCCCCTCCGCTGGTAAAATCAAAGGACTTATTTATAGTTTAATGTAGCATGCCTTAACGAAAG
>JAMPIV010008736.1:292500-414031 GCA_024509875.1 Oreohelix idahoensis
TATTATTAACTGCCGTGAGTGCAGTCTTATGAGTATACTGAATTCGTACCTTTTGTTGTAACGGTGTAATCGTCTTATGTCTACGTGATGATGTGCTGTGACTTAATAAACAATAATTAAATATCACCAGTCGTTCCATACTCGATGACTCCCGTGTGCTCACCTGTTGTGTGAACGACTTTGCCAGCACACAATCACACTCACTTTACATATATCTAAAACTCTACGATTATTTATCATTTGGTGGCCAATGTGGAATAATGTAGAATACTAACAGTGGTGGTTTTCAGTTATCAGGATCTGACATCCACGACTATTCGCGTCGATAGCCTAAGTGGCGTAGTTTTCGTATCGTTGGATATCATTTAAGATGTGCCTGTGTGGCGTATACGATTAAGAAATTGTTACCTCTACAGCGATATGTACTTGAAGCAAGAGGGTAAAGTGAATCAAATTTTGTCCACCAGACCATAACATATCTAGAGGATCAGTCACTACAAGTTGGAAATAATACATATGACTTTCACGTGACAAGAGTGTAGAACACTTGACTTTGTTATAATTAGCCCTATGTGGGCGTGGCTTGAATCTCCTGCACTTCAGAACTGTGACCTAGTTATTTTCTGCCTGGGTGGCGCATTTGAGAAACAACGCACGCTTTATTTGGTTGTATGCAACTTTACACCAGTAGCAATTGACGTCCTTTTTCATTCCTATAGACTACAACAACGTCTGCAGTGGTCAAGGAAGTTCAATTAGACTTGGACATTATTTGTACCTGCATTTGTACGGGTTGTGACGGAATCCTGCAATATTCGGGTTACCTGTGCCAGTTATCACCATCACAAGTTCAAGATGTTATGATACACGGAGTTGCCATGTACATTTCAGACTACAGAAGAGTCAAGAGTTGCAGTGTGTGCTGTATTGTGGTTCCTGTCAACTTGTGCATTGTTAAGCACATATCATATTGACGAAATTACCTGAAGAGAAACGAATCAAGTTCCAGTGTTTTCCCGCAGTGGAGGTTTTAGCAGTCTATGTGATATCCAGTGTCGTGGCGGAAAGGAACGGGATCATTGACAGATAAGTGATTTTTTCTTGTGTAAATTGTGTCACTTCATATATGTCACTGGGCCTCCCTAATTGCTCATTCTGTTGTTAGTGTTGTTTATGTCTAATTTGACATATGATTAAGATTTTATGCATAGGTGTTAATTGCTGTTGACATATGTCGATTTTCCTGATAATGATGTGACTTGATAAAGGTGCTATAAAAAGGAATTGGTGATACAGAATTGAGGAATAAGCTCATTTCTTGACAAATAGTTAACTTTGTGAGCTGGAAGGGTAATTGTCAAACCTTTTGCGACAGTAATTTGTCATAACTATAAGTGATTACTATATATATATTTGATTAAGTAAGTGAATCACTATGGATGATGATGATATGGATCCTGAGGATATCAGGCCTTTGTTAAGATATTTATATAAGAAAGGGAAAGATTTTGAAAAATTAAAAGGCCCAGAGCTTGAAGCGCATGTGATGGACAGATTTTTGGTCAATGCGTCAAGAGCCCTTAAGTATTTTGCTGAGGAGAATTTTCACTCTCATCCTCATCTAAGGATGGCTAAAGATTTGGCGTAGTTACTGGTTATGGATCTTCGATTGTTTTCGTGCAACTGTATAGGTGTTGTACGCGATCAAATAATGAAGAGTATATGTAAGATAATGCGCAACGACATTTCTGTTAATCAGAAACAGAGGTTAGAAGATGAGGAATTAAGAAGAAAAAAACACAAAGGGAAAACTTCTTAGAGGGTACCGCTGAAGTGAGTAAAGTACATGAAACAGTGTCTAGACTTACGGGTGAATTGCACAAGTCAAACTCAGAACTTGCTAGTGTGCAAGCAAGTTTGGATTTAGCATTGTTGAAGATAAAGTAATTGGAAGTCCAGATGAAAGATAAGCAAATTGAGGTAGAAAATATTACACAGGAGGTCCAACAAAATAAACAGATTTATGAGAATTTGAAAGTTGAGACCGATAAACGTGATAGGGATTATACAGAGTCACTTCTTGATTTGATGGATGATATTGCGAATCTTGGTCTCCAACAGGAAGATTAGAATGCGATGATTCCAGAAAAGATTGATGAGCTTAATAATAGCAATGATTATATTAAGATTCAGTCACTACAACTAGAGTTGACTCAGTTGAGAGCAAATAAAGAACAGTTAGAGAAAGAGACTTTAGTAGAGTTGATGGCTGAGAAAGAGAAGGTCGCTAAGATTGAAAATTTACTAGCAGAAGAAAGCTGCAAAGTTTTAAGAGTTGAGAGTTTAAATAAGGAATTAGGTGAAGAGATCTCACATAGAGATGTGGAGATTGCACAGGCAAGAAAACGAGTAGATGGCCTGCTTGACATCGTCTTGAATAACGATATGTGGCCTTCTGTCAATGTTGACAGTGATAGACAGAAAGTTGCGAAAAGTCAGCCCCATACACTTTTTGCTCATAGAGATGTCATACATAGTAAATATAGATCTTTTCGGGGGAAATACAACTTTCCTAGTTCTAATATCACTGATAATTTGAGTAATAATTCTTGGCGTCAGAACAACAAAGATTCTAGCGTGACAACCAGTTCTGTTAATCAGGAAAAGAAAGGTGATATATTTCAGGACAAGACTCTTAAGAGCAAACATTTCTCTACTATTGGAAATACTCAGAAATTAAAAGCGGGTGTTGAGACTATTACTACTTGTTCCAAAGATGAAACCCATATGCGGAAAAATAGAGATACTATTGTTTCTGGCAGTTGTCAAACTCAGCACAGTCAGTTTGAAACAATTGGTAAATATATTCCCATAGGGGAAAAGAAAAACAGTTCTAGTAAGAGAGATAACCCCAAGAGTAAACAGTACCAAGGGAGATTAGTAAATAATAATTTTCCTTCTCCAAGAAGCAGTAAACAATTTAACAAATCTCAAAGTTACGATTGTAAGAGTATTGGAAAGTGTGATAAAGATTATAGCTTTTCAAATGTTGCTTTACATCACCAGAGTAATGTTCCTCAACAAAAGACTAAAGTCATTATTTGTAAACAAGGCAACGGTAATAATAAGTATTTTGATCATAGAACGAATAATAAACGCAATTGTGCTAATTTTGTTCAACATGAGCCTAGAGTCATTTATAACCAAGGTAAACAGAGTAAAAATAACAGTGGATGCTTGAATACTATTGCCTGCTCTGCTTGTTGTTGTGAAAATAACACTTTGTTTCAGCCTACGGCAGCGGCGACATTCAAGGTCGGTCATGTTGTCCCCAAGTATTCTGTGATATCTACATGTGATAGGAAGAGCTAGTGACATCGTGAAGAGACCGGTGCTTTACACAAGCCGGTGCTGGGTAATTGTAAATTTGATTTCTACGTTTTTCTCATTAAATTTCATTATTGAGTAAAATGGAAATTTTCATTTGTATTTGTTGACAGAAGCTACGTTGCGATAAGAGTCAAGGCTTCTGTGACATATTGACGGTCAGAAATGTAGGTCAACTTTCCGCTCGAGTGGTCAACCGAAACCTGTCAGCGTCTAACTAGCAACTGATGTTTACTTTGGAGGGTCAGGACATGTGTTCACGAGAGTGGGAAATTTTGCGGCTTATTTTTTTTTTTTTGAGATAGTAAATATTTTTGTATTCTATATTAGTACATGACATGTTGTTGTTTTGAAATAACATATAATTTTGTTGTAGTGATTATTTCTATGCATCTTTTGATTGCCATAATTTTTTTTAGTTGTTGTTATTTTTATGTCGGTAGTTTGATGACATGTTAATAAATTTTTATGCTATTTATATATTATTGTAAAACTTTGATTTTTCCAGAACTTGATTTCTTGCCAGTCAGGCATGCAGATTATTTTCTTAGCAGATTATTTAAAAAAAAAAAACTTATTTTTTTTGTAGATATTTTTATAGAACCTTTTTCATGTTTCATAGTAGCAACAGATTGTAGATTTATTTATAGAAGTATTTTATATCAAGTTGAGTAAGAGATAAAGTTATAGCTAAATAGCATTGTACTGAGCTGAACGTAATTGTCAGCAGAAAGAACTTAAAGGATAAATTAAATTTACATGTGTTGATTTAAAGATTTCTTCGAGATAGGATTTTTATTTTATATTCCACTCATTTTGTTAAAATATTGATTTCATTATTAGGTTTTAGTGGTCTTGAATTACTTAAAAATTAAATACTGTTTTTATGTAACTTATCGTAAAAAAATATGTTTGTACGGTACTTTTGAAAAAAATGTTTTTTTTGGCATTGTAATTTTTTGTTGTGTGTGTCCAGCATTTGACTGTGTGATGTCATTGATATGTAGATTGATTAGTTCTTGTAAAAAGTTGTTTTTTGTTATGATGTATTTTTTATTTTTAGCGCTTGATTGTGCGTTGGTCGTATTAGTTATAGCAATGCTATTACTAGTTTGTTCGATGCCTATAATTTATTTATTTTAGTTTTGTATAACTCTTGTAACTTGGTTAAATTACTTATTAGGTTTTGTTTAGTTATAAATTATTTTTTAGTGATGTATTAGTATAGATATACTTTGATAATTTGTGTTGTGCCTTTCGATCATTTTTATATATTTATTTTTGAATAGGTTATCTGATCAAAACAGTTATTAGTATGTACTGTTATTGACTTTCTCTGCGTTCGAGCCTTTGCTTTCCATCTGTCTTTGGTAACTATTCTTCATTTCATTCCTTCTTTTCTGTTGTCTTTTCGGTATGGATTTCATATCTTGTTTATACTTCCATTCTTTGTATTGTTGGAGTGGTTATATGACTTGATATAACATATCTACTTATGATAGTTGTATTTATTTTACATGTAATTGTCCAACTTAATTATGAGTATATAGTATCGTTGAGTTCTTACTTTCCTTTTTTACAGATCATTCTTCTTTTGATTGATCTTGTGTTTTCTCTTTCGATCGGTTGTTTTCGGTTTGGTTTATACTAAATATACGTAACTTAATTTTGGAACTGATCATATTTGTATATTTAGCTAATTACTTTTTATACTTAGCTGATTATGCTGTATGCTTTAATTGCTACTTTAAACTTTATTGCTGATATTTGTTGTAGATATAATTTTGATTTAAAATAAGATTTTTTTTTTTGTAGGCATATGTTAGAGCTTCATTTTCTTCTAAATTTTTTTGTTTTTGGGAGTTAATTTTTTCAAAAAAATGGTAGAATCATTTTTTTCCCCTAGAGGGTGGTAACTGTTGCAAGTGGATTTATGGAAGGGAAGTAATCTTTAGAATGTTTTTTAGACAAATTAAATTTCGAGTTGCAACACTTGATTAAGCGGATACTCGTTTGACTTTAGGATAGAATTATCTTTTCCTATTTTTCGAGTGACAGAGTACAGATAAGCGTGTGAACGCTGTTTAATCTCAAATGTCTAGATGTATTTATTCTGTACTGTTTTGAGTCATGTGAATAGCTCGCAGCTAGTCTGCATGTATTATCGAGAGCGGTGTTCAAGACAGCCGAGTCTCGTGACGGGGTTTTTTGGCGGGACTAGTGTGTGATTTTGGGAGTTGTGTTTTGGGCGTGGACCGTGTAGGTCGAGTCCCAGTGGTTTTTGGATAGTGTATGCCTACGTAGGACTTAAGAAAATGTCGACTTATATATTTCGCTGTGTGTACAGCCCATGTGATTAACTGCAGTGTGGAGATGTATGAAGCTATGAAGCTATTATAAGTCCAGGATTGGGACAGGCCATATTATATTATTAACTGCCGTGAGTGCAGTATTATGAGTATACTGAGTCGTGAGGACATTATAGCGCTGATATTATTATTAACTGCCGTGAGTGCAGTCTTATGAGTATACTAAGTCGTGAGGACATTATAGCGCTGATATTATTATTAACTGCCGTGAGTGCAGTCTTATGAGTATACTGAGTCGTGAGGACATTATAGCGCTGATATTATTATTAACTGCCGTGAGTGCAGTCTTATGAGTATACTGAGTCGTGAGGACATTATAGCGCTGATATTATTATTAACTGCCGTGAGTGCAGTCTTATGAGTATACTAAGTCGTGAGGACATTATAGCGCTGATATTATTATTAACTGCCGTGAGTGCAGTCTTATGAGTATACTGAGTCGTGAGGACATTATAGCGCTGATATTATTATTAACTGCCGTGAGTGCAGTCTTATGAGTATACTGAGTCGTGAGGACATTATAGCGCTGATATTATTATTAACTGCCGTGAGTGCAGTCTTATGAGTATACTGAATTCGTACCTTTTGTTGTAACGGTGTATTCGTCTTATGTCTAAGTGATGATGTGCTGTGACTTAATAAACCATTGTTAAATGTGGAGGCTGAGATGCAGAGAATGAACCAGAGTTGGGGCACTGTACGAAGGATGGCTATTGACCGTGCAAAGTGGAATCAATTTGTTGTTGCCCTACAAGGCGCCACTAGGCGTGATGGCCACTGAATGCTTTGACGGTCGGTGGTTAAGGATCGAAGAAGAAGAAATGTCACCACCGTTTACAACCATCTATGTGCGTACCTGTGTTGTGAGTGACTGTTCTGGCACACACTCACTAATACATACCGAACACAGATACTAACAGTGGCAGCATCTAAACAGTGAACAAGAATACTAACACCCTGCTACTTATTTCTGTTCCCCTCATTGCAGACAACCTCAAAACATAAGAGATCAATAGTAGAAATTTATAAAAGAAACATTCCCTCGCTCGTGTGTTCGAACCCCCGATTTTTTAATGTTTCACTTTTTTATTTTTTTTATTTTACAAGTGCGGCATCTGGTGATAGGTTTTATATTGTCTCCCAATCGTACCAAACAGGAGGCGACCATGGAAATATAGTACATTAAATAAATAGAAATATGCCTGTGAGGTGATAGAAATATGCCCTCGAGGTGATAGAAATATTCCTGTGAGGTGATAGAAATATCCATGTGAGATTATAGAAATATGCATGTGAGATGATAGAAATGTACCCGCGAGATGATAGAAATATGCCCTCGAGGTGATAGAAATATGCCTGTGAGATGATAGAAATATTCATGTGAGATGATAGAAATGTACCCGCGAGATGATAGAAATATGCCCTCGAGGTGATAGAAATATGCCTGTGAGGTGATAGAAATACCCATGTGAGATGATAGAAATATGCATGTGAGATGATAGAAATGTACCCGCGAGATGACAGAAATATGTGGCTGAAACGGACCTCGACATTGACATCACAACCATAGTTGCCTACGACACCGCTTCACCTCTCAGCGTCTTATATTCTCAACACTAGCTACACACAATACAACACAAAAACAAAACCATCCCCATCGCACCGAACATTAGTCATCTTCCTCTATAACGTGTATTACTTTTTTTATTTTATATTTTCCTCTTTATTCTATAGCGGGTAGGCAAAGGGGGGATTCACCCAAGAGTGTTTATAAAAAAAGGTCTTCGTCTCAAGTCAAGTAGTAATATAGTTGCCTGAAGGTTTTGGAACAAATCGGTTGTTATATTCATGTAAACGGTAAAAAAACACAACTCCTTCCAATAAAGTGTTAAAGCTACTTATAAATCAGCTTGATGTTTGTAACAAGACTACAACACATCGACATAGATAACAATGTTCTGCTGAAATCCCTTTTGCGTAGTGTACCTATACCTAAGCTTTCCTGAAACACACACAAATCTCCTGTTATTGGTTACGAACACACAATATTATAGAAATAATGGGTTAACAAAACTATTTAAAACATTACAGATAACCAATAGTGATTTTACACTGCGAAAGAGTCTATCAACCAAAGAAAGCTAACATCAATTATTTGTAATTCTCATCTATATCCGTTAAGAATGTTAGAAAACCCACGCGCCGGCTCGTAGAACAGTGGCAGTCACACCCGGGACTAACCTCACACAATTTTTTTTTTCACAACGGGAGCAGGTCAACTATCGATTAGTCTTCTGACTAATCCACCATCTGTTACCGCGAAACGTGTCTGGACGCGTTTCACAAACCAGATTAAAACTAGTTTTCTTCATATAAATAGACACGAAATATCGATCAGCCTCGTGTCGGATATATTTGTTAAATGAACTGGGGTCGTTAAAGTTTTAGCTTGTGACCAATTACCTCCACGGGTACACACACGCGTGCGCGCGCGCACACACACACACAAACACACACACACGTACACACACGAACACACACACAGACGTGGACACAACCACACAAAACCAAAAGCAATACCATCCGCGCACGCACACACACACACACAACGATAGAGGCGCGCACACACAACCACACAACCACACACAGACACACACACACAACGACAGACGCGCGCATACACAACCACACAAAACCAAAAGCAATACCATCCGCGCACGCGAAACCACACACAGTCACACGTGGACACACACACACAGATACCTAGGCAGGTATATACACAGACACAATTTAGGCATCAATAAATAAATAAAATTAAACATAAAAATTAAACATATAACAAAACTAACCAGTAAAATAAATACCAGTTTTATAGACAGATAGGTAGACAGAAGCGCTCGTACAGACACATCATATCTAAAGTTACTACCAAAACCAATACCCGCCGCGCACGCGCACACACAACCAGACGCGCACACAAACACACAACCACACACACAGACGCACACACACACAACCACAAACACGCGCCAACACAACCACACACACCCATCTTCACTCCCACCTCTAGATGTTAACCCTAGTATAGTCAGATCTCTAACACTGCCCTCCCACCTCTAGATACTAGAGCTAGTATAAACAAGTCTCTAACACTGCCCTCCCACCTCTAGATACTAGAGCTAGTATAAACAAGTCTCTAACACTTCACTCCATCTCTCGATGGAGGCACACCCACGTGCTACACCCCCAACACACACACACAGACGTGGACACAACCACACAAAACCAAAAGCAATACCATCAAAGCACACACACACACAACAACAGACGCGCACACACACAACCACACAATCACACACAGACACACAACGACAGACGCCCGCATACACAACCACACACACACACGCATCTTCACTCCCACCTCTAGATGTTAACCCTAGTATAGTCAGATCTCTAACACTGCCCTCCCACCTCTAGATACTAGAGCTAGTATAAACAAGTCTCTAACACTTCACTTCCACCTCTAGATACTAGAGCTAGTATAAACAAGTCTCTAACACTTCACTCCATCTCTCGATGGAGGCACACCCGCGTGCTACACCCCCAACACACACACACAGACGTGGACACAACCACACAAAACCAAAAGCAATACCATCCGCGCAGGCACGCACACACACACGCACACACACATAACCACAGACGCGCGCCAACACAACCACACACACACACCCATCGTCACTACCACCTCTAGATGCTAGACCTGGTATAGTCAGATCTCTAACACTGCCCTATCACCTCTAGATACTAGAGCTAGTATAAACAAGTCTCTAACACTTCACTCAAACTCTCGATGAAGGCACACCCGCCTGCTACACCACCCAACACACACACACACAACCACACCCACACCCCCTCACACACACACGCACACACGCGCACAAACCCACACA
This sequence comes from Oreohelix idahoensis, assembly GCA_024509875.1. NCBI lineage: Eukaryota > Metazoa > Mollusca > Gastropoda > Stylommatophora > Oreohelicidae > Oreohelix > Oreohelix idahoensis. The sequence continues at coordinate 302,210 of JAMPIV010008736.1, forward strand.
CGCACACATAACCACAGACGCGCGCCAACACAACCACACACACACACACACTCATCTTCACTCCCACCTCTAGGTGCTAGACCTGGTATAGTCAGGTCTCTAACACTGCCCTCCCACCTCTAGATACTAGAGCTAGTATAAAAAGTCTTTAACACTTCACTCCCACCTCTCGATGGTGGCACACCCGCCTGCTACACCCCTAACACACACACACAACGACACCCGCACACGTGCACACACACACGCACGCACACACGCGCACACACATAACCACAGACGCGTGCTAACACAACCAAACACACACACACACCCATCTTCACTCCCACCTCTAGATGCTAGACCTGGTATAGTCAGATCTCTAACACTGCCCTCTCACCTCTAGATACTAGAGCTAGTATAAACAAGTCTCTAACACTTCACTCAAACTCTCGATGAAGGCACACCCGCCTGCTACACCACCCAACACACACACACACAACCACACCCACACCCCCTCACACACACACGCACACACGCGCACAAACCCACACACGCACACATAACCACAGACGCGCGCCAACACAACCACACACACACACACACACTCATCTTCACTCCCACCTCTAGGTGCTAGACCTGGTATAGTCAGGTCTCTAACACTGCCCTCCCACCTCTAGATACTAGAGCTAGTATAAAAAGTCTTTAACACTTCACTCCCACCTCTCGATGGTGGCACACCCGCCTGCTACACCCCTAACACACACACACAACGACACCCGCACACGTGCACACACACACGCACGCACACACGCGCACACACATAACCACAGACGCGTGCTAACACAACCAAACACACACACACACCCATCTTCACTCCCACCTCTAGATGCTAGACCTGGTATAGTCAGATCTCTAACACTGCCCTCTCACCTCTAGATACTAGAGCTAGTATAAACAAGTCTCTAACACCAACACACGACACACCAGCCGTACAAAAAACCTCTACTTGGTTCAAAAAACCCCTACTAAGCCAACATTATCGATTTTTTTTATTTTCCGTCATTATCGATTTTATATATATATATATATATATATATATATATATATATATATATATATATATCTATAGATATATATATATATATATATATATATATATATATATATATATATATATATATATATATATATATATATATATATATATATATATATATATATATATATATATATATATATATATATATATATATATATATATATATATATATATATATATATATATATATATATGACTAGTTTGATATATATATATATATGTCTAAATAACACACCCAACATCACACAAAAATCCCCCCTAACCAAAAAAGATCATTAACTATATACTTCTATCTAACACTTCACGTCTGAGTCATACACACATTCACCAGCTTCACCCCACCATACACCCATGAGTCATCACCGCCAGCCAAAAAACAATACCCCGCTCCCTTAAACAACCGTCTTAGTAACCTAAACCAACATTATCGATTTTTTTATATTTTCCGTTATTATCGATTTTTTTATATTTTTATATTGTCTAAGTATTGTCTGTAAACAACGCCATTATCGAACTAATATATTACTATATAAAAGTCATGCATCTGATCATCAGAGGAAGTCCCCCGGTTAAAATATATCTCTATATAAAAGTCACGCGCCTCCACAAAGCGCCTCCACATTTTCCTTATATAAAAAGTCACGCGCCTCCACAAAGCGCCTCCACAATACTACCTGTAGCGTACATTCCCTACTACTAGCAGTCTGTTCCTGCCCTACAAGACGCCACCAGGCGTGATGACCACTGACTGCTTTGACAGTCGGCGGCTAAGGATCAAAGAAGAAGAAAAAGAAAAGAGTACTGGGATGGTGTGACAGGGTCATGGATGTGGAAGTGGCAGGGGCCTGGATGAGCGCTAGTGGGGTGGGAGAAAATAGGAGGACAACGGCAAAGGGTGGGACTTGCGTTGAGGAAACCTGTTGATAGCATTGCAAGGCAGTCCTTGTTCTAGGGCCCACAGGGAGAGAAAGGCACAGGTGGACCAAGAAACACGTGGAATTGGAGGGCTGGAGACAGAAGTGAAAATGATGAGGATGAAGCGGAAATAATTTGGGCATGACGGGAGGACTTGGCATGTGTTTGTTGATAAATAAATATAGGTAATTAGCAGGCACTTGTTGGATATAAAGAGGACACGAGGCAGCAGAGAAGAAACTAAGAGCTTAATTGCCCAAGCAATAACTAAAGAGTGGATAATAACATGGGACCAAAGCTAGAAAGGAAGACGCTCATATAAAATCCTGAAAAAAACCAAGCAAAAAAATGTCAAGTCAAATGTTAAGGCTCAAACTTGGAACTGGATATTTCATGATAGAGGACCCCACATGCAAAGAGTGTCAAGAACCAAACACACTTAGACACTTTCTAGTGGGCTGGAAAAGATATGACAAATAGAGGCAAACCAGTGGGACATACTGTAGTAATCATAAGGTAGAAATGAGTGAAGAAAATCACATAAGCAATAAGACCCCATCAGAAAGAAAGAAGTTAATAAAACACTATATTACAAAAAACCAAAGCTAACATAGAAAAAAACTAGATATAAATAAATAAGGATGCGAGCCAGTGGAAGATTCCACCCATATAAATACGGATTAATTAAATAATCCTCCAATGAACATTAAATGCATAACAGTTTAGACAATATCATTTTTTGGATAAGAAAACCATATTGAACTATAACTACAAAAGAAAAATACCTACTAGAGATAATATAGTTAAATCATACAAACAAAAACATATTACAATAAAAGAAACACGTCCTGATACAACCACCAGCTCTAGGTATATGGTAGTTGGTTGAAAAGTAGCAAACACTTTAACAAAAACAAAAACAAAAAAAACAAAAATAGGAAAGAAATATAAGTGACAGACTTACCGGGAATCGAACCGATGACCATGCAAAAATATTGGCTGTGTGTCCTTTCACGATTAACTGTCACAGCAAGGTGATGGTGCCGTTTGGATTGTCCTCGGTTCGATTCCTGGTAAGTCTGTCACTTATATTTATTCTCTGTTATCTGGTATCCTTCTTTATGTCCAAAGAGTGTCTGTTAATGACCTTTATTTACACATTTATTTACTATAAACAGCTCAGGTTTCCTTCATTACTTATTCACTTCTTTGTTTGAAGGCCTATGCTCCTCGGGGAGCTAAAGGGTATTGACTGAATCTTTTTCTTCTTCTTCTTTGATCCATAACCGCCAACCGTCAAAGCAGTCAGCGGGCATCACGCCAGGTGGGTCCTGTAGGGCAGCAACACATTGATTAAACCTTGCTCGGTCGGCGGCCATCCTTCGTACAGTGCCCCAACTCTGGTTCATTCTTTGCCTCTCGGCTTCCACAGTTCTCCGCCAAGTTGTTTTTGGTCGGCCTCTCTTTCGCTTTCCCTCGGGGGTCCATAGCATAGCTGTTCTTGTGATGGTATCAGGGTCCCTTCTGAGAACGTGGCCAACCCAGCTCCAGCGTCTGCCAGCTATGATGGTGTACATGTCCTCCTGGTTACTCCGAATAAGTAGTTCTTGGTTGCTGATATTGACTGAATAATAAAATGATAAAGGATACAGTGACCATGTGGCAGGAAAATAAATAGACACAGATGAGCGACTCTGAAAGGTTAACACAAAAGAAGAAACACGACAAAAACAATGAAAAAGTAAAATGCAACGAGATAATAAAAGTACACAACAAGAAAGAATCATCAGGGTTAAAAAAAAATGTAACAAATAAAATTATTAATTTCTCAAAATTTGTACCATCTACATGGTCAACGAAAAGTCATTTCTTATTTTGAAATGTTTATGTTCTCACTTGTATCTACTAAACTCCGCCTAAGCCGTTCCCCTGCCTGGTTGAAAAAAGGAAGAAGGCGGCCTACATGGAGGCCGTAAGGAGGCAGCCCCTCCATCAGGCAAAGGCACAACAGACCAATCACCTGTTTGCCTTAAAACCTGATTACACGAAATGCAAGAGAGAAAACATGACTGATTCTAAAGGTGACTTATGGATCATGGAGTATAAGAAATATAAATGGGAAGGAAGAGGAACTAGTGGAAGAGATGAGGAAAGTAAAACTAGAAATCCTGGCTTTAACGGAAACGAAGAAAAAGGGATAAGGAGTTATGGATCCCGATGGCGACACGCTGTTCTACAGTGGAGTCCCCACATCTGAAAGAGCTAAAAGGGACGTGGGCTGTATTGTGGCAAAAAACCAAAAGGATAGTATCTATTGGATATAAATGAAAAAAAAAAATGTCTAAACAAGAACTGCTGTTTGACTCATAAGCTTGTCCTGTTTTATTTTGTTATTTCCAGAAAAGAAAAAAAAAATGAAATCTGAAATGGTATACAAACTACCATTATATGAGACAGCAGAAATGGATGTCTGCTAGGAAATTATGTTAGAATAGATGTGACCTCTTGCTGAGCTGCAATACTAATGTCACATAGCACTTCTCAACTAACATAATTACCGATGTATGTTACGTCGGTCGGTCACACTTTAAATAATAACTCGCGCCAGAAAAAAAAGTGCGCAACGCACGGTGTGCAACTTGCGCGGCGTGGGTGTTATATAAAACAAATACTTTGGTTTTATTTATTTATTTTTTTAATTCTTTCACGAAATTAGTAACGCTCGACAAAGAAAAAGTGCGTATAATTGGTGTGCATGAGACCTCGCCCGATGTACAAATCATGAAAACTTGAAAGTATTTGTTAAAACCACTTTTTATCCGGGAGCACTCTTTGAAAACAATCAACACACTTTCACACGAAATGTTGTCATCAAAGAACCTTTAAATTGAATCTAAAATAACATAATTCTCGCCGTGTGTATGTTGGTCACAGCTGAGGAATGCAACCGTGTTGAAAAATTGTATTGTTTCCATTATATATACTCTCCCGAAAATAGTTACAATCATCAAAGAAAAGCGTTCAAATGACGGTGTTCGTTGTCACGGAGTGTTCGAAGGTTTCGTCTAGATTATTTTAAAATTCCTTACTTTTCTATTCCTTCACATTTTGTCTGTTTTCTCTACGAAATATTTGCCCCTGCGGTCTGTTCTATTGCTGTTTTTCAAGTCTTCACTAATACTCCTGTAATACGATCCTAATACGATCTTCTACAAAGACATTAAAAGTTATTTCTTTAGAGACGTCTATACGATTTATTCGCTTGGTCGAAACCACAGTGGTTCCCAGAGTATTATATTTCCGTGTTCAGTGGTCAACTGAAGACCGCCACGATAAATCTTTTTACGTGGGAATCAGAAACGTCTTAACTTCATGCGAACTAATGCTGAGTTTTAAAATCACTTGCTGATAACCGTTGGAAGAGAACGCACGCTTATAGGAGCAGCCTCAAGCTACCTCATATCTACAGTATATGTGCTTTGAGAGTAAAGGCTACTCAAAATCTATTTTATTAAGCTGCGGATAAGTCCTGAGCGGTAAGCAAACTCTCAGTATTCGCTTAATTGCTAACTCTAATATCAAGGGATTAGTTAATTGATGTAAAGTGTGAAATACTTAATATTGTGATTTTATTTCTTTACATTAGATTGATAGCTATTTTGCATTTATGTATTATGAATGTTATTGATGCATTATAATGATGTAAGTACTGGCTGATATCTGAAAGTACTACAGGCTAATTATAATGGGAATGTGATGAAGAAAGCTGTTGTGAACGAGAGAAGAACCATGTTGTTCAATGGACGAGTAAATGAAATATCATTCCTCCAATGCAGTCACGCATGGACGCACATGGCCCGCCGTCTGCTTATAACAAAGGTTGACCTGACTGACCCGACCTCATTGTGAGACTACTGCTAGACAGGAATTTGTAAACAAATGGACAGTCGCCTTTAAGGAAAAGACTGACGTTACGGTTCAGGTAAATATATTATTAGGCACCATTCTGAGACGAAATGTCCAGAGTGGCTGTAGTTAATATATCTGTATAAAACAGAAGATTGATTACCTGTATTATCTTCCACAGCGCAGTTGCAGAATCCTAGCCAGTTTCTGGATTTTGATTGCTGTACATTGTTGCGAGTAAACCGCCTAGTTGCTCTATGCTACAGAGAGAATTAGTGCTTACGTCTCAAACCCTCTAGCGGTGATCACAAGTCAGCAACCCTTAGCAGTCTACAGCATATAAGCGTTCAACACCTCGTCAGCACCTGAATATCATAACTCAACGTCACAACCAGGTTAACAAAAAGCCTAGTCATCTCTTGGACTGTAGCTCCACTGCAGCAAATTATCCAGTTGGTAATTCCTACCTACTGAGACGCCCAGGAAAAGTCCAAGCAGTCCAAACTTAAAACCCAGACCAAAGTCAGAATTCATTTTTCCAAGAAATAGCCATAGGAATAAATCTTCGTCAGTGAGGACAATATCCTCTTATTCTTATCTGAACCAAAGACACTGACAGCATTCTGAATCCTTGAATAAGTAATATCATAACTGTCTTTTGTTAAATTTCCTAGTATTTCTTTTTTTCAAAGTACATGACAACATTGATTTTATTTTCCACTGTAATTAAAGTAATGATGTACATTCTGTAACTCACCATCATTCTGAGTTTGACTTAGTAGATTGTATGTTCTGTTCAGAAAAACATATTCAACCCTCATTGTATTACTTGTTACTACTAGTTCTTCTTTAAAAAGATTTGAGTAAGAAAGAGTTAGTCGTCGCCAGAAAAATACAAGAGTTGGTAGTCTAAAAGGTGAGAGAATCACTGACACCAACCTGTGCCCTTCTGTTATCTCTTTCCCTCAACACTAGCTCACCTCTGTGAAAACTAGTGTCTAAAGACCTATATGATTCCTACACATCTTCCTTATATACATCATCAGAAAATAATCTCTCTATTCATATGCGACATTCATGAACAGTTTGATTACACTGTATAATGGAAAGAAACCAAAAACACTCTAAGAATGTATTTTTATTCGCTCATCCGGGAACGGAAACAGCACACTATAATTAAAAAGCCGTCATGTTTGACGGGTTATTGCTAGTTATGTAATAAAATCGTGGCGAATTCTCTATATTTTTATATTGTTTCATACAAGGGGGCCGGAGTGGCTAAGAGGTAAGGCGTCCGCCTCAAATTCTAGAGGTACCAGGTTCGATTCCCAGTTGAGGGAATATAATTTATGAAATTTTTTTTTCAGGACCAGTGGTCCTAATGATGTCATACTCCACCCTGGTCTCCTGGGCAGTGAGATTAGATGGTTAACCGTCTTGGATAAAGGATAAAAAAATAGGAGGTCCCGTGTGCAAGTTGCGCACGTTAAAAATCCCACAGCAGTTGGAAATTGTAAAGAGTAGGCCACAAGGCCGCTGCCCCGGCAAAAATTAGAAACCTACCCACCACAAAAATATTTATAGAATGTGGTACCAATTTACAGCTGGGTAGACTGGAGCGTGTCAGTGCCGCGTTTCGAACACTGCACCTTTGCCGCGAGAGACGAGTGCTCTAACCACTCTGTTAATCAGATGTTTGGGTAGACTGGAGCAAGTTGATACCCTGAATGGAACCCAGCTCCTTTGCCACAAGAGACTGGCACTCTGACCACCTTGTTAATCGAACACTCACGGAAATAAAAGAAGTGGTCCAAAAAAAAATACAGGAGAGTTATAGATACATAACAAGAAGATAACCCTTCTCACCCTTTGCGACCGACTTGTCTAGCAGGATGGGATTCCCTGACCATTTTATGACATCGCCTGAATCACTGAAGGTAACATGAAGCTCTCCCAGATACTTTCCATAGGCGTAGTCCTGGACGACTAACACTTGGCGTCCATCATGCACATTCCGCACAAGTGTAGGATAGGGGCCCAGAGGCTTCTCATTCGAGGGGCCAGTGCCTACATGATTTGAAGAAATAAATATAATTAGGCATTAAAATGTTGCTGTTTTCTTTCTGATGTCTCTGTTATATTTTTCATCTCGTTCTTACTCTTGATGTTTCTTCTTTCTGTCTGCTATTTCTTTCAATTATTTCTCCATTTTCGCCTCAAAAGAACGTTGCCGATCATTCCGCACAAAACATTCACTTGGAGTTATTTCCCTTCAGCAGTGTTTCGTGCTTTGGCAATGCTTTGTGGACATATGTCGCAGTGTGCAAATATTTAATATAATTAGGAACTGTCGCACTTTTTGAGGTGCAAAACGCAGAGACAATTATAAACAGAATACACGTTTAAAAAAAGGTACAGACTGGTAATTTGACGGACCGACTTACGAACTGATGTACGAAAGCAGGTCTGCCAAATTAGCAGTCTATCCGTTGTTCGTCAGTCAGAGTCAGTCATAAGGAGTACATTTGTCAGTCACTCGATCCGTCAGTTACTACATGAATCAGTCCGTAAGTCAGTTAGACATATAATATTTCGTCAGTTGGGGTGGGTGTCGAATATAAATTAAATTATGACAAATAAAAGTCAGTTCTATACTAAACCAAAAGCTTCATGCTGTAATAACCCCCTTCCCCTTTTATTTTAAAAATTATTTTGTTTATAACTGTCTCTGCGTTTCACACCTCAAACAGTGCGACAGTTCCTAATTACAATCGATACTGTGATAGTAAAGAGAGATAACCGGGATTAGAATAACCAGAGATAATTAGTGGATAGGGGAATAGTGGTTCATACGTCACAAGCAGTATATAAGTCTGTGCGCTGACGAGAGAGCTCTCTCTCTCTCTCTCTCTCTCTCTGCGTGAAATTTATTTATGGCCGAAACAGCTGCAAAGGCAAGACAATATACAGTTATTGTTCCGGTATGCACCCCGCTGCGCAGTGTCAAAAGGCAAAGGCTGATGCCGATTACAAAAAAAGCGAATTTAAACAGAAAGTGTAGCAACTGCAAGGTAAACCACAGTGCCAGGTTTCAGGGCTGTCCAGTATACCAGCAAACCAAACAAGCATAAACAGAATCGATCTTAACAAGTACACCATTAAAAATGGTGATCCAAGATATGAAACAAAAAGCCACCAACACAGACACTAAAGTTGCAGCAGAAATAAAATCTGTAAAAGAAGAGATTAGGATAATTAAAACTCAACTGTCAAAAGGAAAAGAGCAGGAAATTATTAACAAAACAAACAACCAGTTCGACCATTCGGCTACATCATTGGAAAATGTGAGTGCGCTGAAAATTACAGAGAAATTGCTCGAAGAAATAAAAGCCATACAGCACCAAGTTGCATAGGATGTAGTAAAATTGTCTGAACTGAAAGACGAAAATGAAATATTACTAGTTAAGTTGTCGGAACTAAAAGAGGAAAATCAAATAATAAAAAAAAGAATAGAAAGTGAAAGGCAAGAGCTAAACATAGACAGAGAAGGAACAATCGTAACAGCTGAAAATAATAAAGGGAACCAAAAGAGCATAATACAACAGGAAAACAAAAACAACCTAGAAGAATCTATCAAAGAGCAAGTTGAGATACTTTTACCATACTTAGTGAAAAAAGTTTTGGACAAAATGAGAAGCCTGAATGGGGAATTCCTTGAGAACAGATAATGGGCCCATGAGTACAGGAAATACAGAATAAGAGCAAATTTGATAGTTTAACCAAAATCAAAAGGGATACTAGATGATTTTAAAGTTCAACTTAGAAGGATTTAGAATTATACAGTGGAACTGTAGGGGTTTCAAAAAGAATTTAGCACCCCTACTTGCAGAGACAGGAGGAACTAACACTATATATGCTCTTTAAGAGACGTTTTAAACCCAAGTAGTAGATATAATTGTAAGGGCTTTAAGATACTTAGGCACGATAGGAAAGAAGGCAGAGGAGGGGGTGTCGCAGTCTTAGTTAACGAAACATTTAAAATTATAGACTGGGAAGTATTTGATACAACCAACATAAAAGGTATTCAGGTAACTATAGCAGCAGAACCAAACAATCTAACAATCTTAAATGTATACGCTAAAAATGGTACAATTAAAGATGAAGAAATATTTGCCATAAACACCAGACTAGGCCCCAAAACAGTCGTAGTAGGCGATTTTAATTCCCATCATTATGCTTGGGATGGACAACATGCAGACAATGCGGGAAAGCGCCTGCTTGACGTTATAGAAAACAATGACCTGCAAATACTAAATGATGGAACTGCAACTAGAATTAATCCACAAGCTAACAGGGCAGACTCAGCAATAGACATAACTCTATCAACTAACAACCTAGCGAATGTAAATTGGGAAGTGTTACGAGACACAAACTCAGATCCTCTGCCCATTGTAATAACCATGCATGAAAACGTCATTCCATTCCAGAACCAGAGAAACCGACTTTGAACTATAAAAAAAGCAAACTGGGAAGCCTTCCAATCAAAGCTGGAGGTGATGGAATATAAAGACATGGAATCAGATGATACTGACTTGTGGGCAGAAACACTGACCAATGAATTTCTTAAAATAGCATTAAAATATATACCAAATAAAAATATGCCACAGCACCTACAACCAATAAATAACATTAAAAGAAAAGAAAAACTCAGTGGAATAAAGAACCAGTTGCCTGGTGGAATAAAAGCTGTGCAGAAATTCATGAGGGAAGAAATAGGGCCTTTCAAAAATAAAGAAATAACAGAACAGAAGAAAACTATGATGAGGAAAAACGTATTAGGAATGAATCTAACAGAATAATATTCAAAGCCAAAGAAACTAACTGGAAAGAGTTTTGTCAGTCACTTAAACCTAGCACTCAAATTTAAAAAATATTGAAAAAGCTTAAGGCAATCAAAGGGAACAATAAGAAAACAATAATGCCAACAATCAAACTACCAAAGAGAGCCGAAACAGATAAAGAAAAAGCTAATGCCCTTGCCGAGTATTTCTATAAAGTCAGTGCAAAAAGTAGTCTTGGGCAGGAAGAAAATGAGAGAAGAGAAAGACAGGATACAGGAAGGAACTACCAGACCAGATAGATGAAACAAACTATTTAGATGCTGCTATAACAGAGGAAGAAGTAACTAGTGTAATAAAAGAGAAATCTAATACTGCCTCAGGGCATAATTTACTTGGTTATGAAATTCTTATGAAAGTACCCAAAAAAAAACAAACTATAAACATAATAACTTCCCTTTATAACAAAATCTGGAGCTTAGGTAAGATACCAAAAGCATGGAAAGTAGCTATGATAATACCCATCCTAAAACCCAGTAAGGAAGCCCATGATATGAGTTCATATAGACCTATTGCTTAAACATCACAACTAGGCAAAATACTGGAAACTGTTGATAACAAAAGAGTTAAATTCTACCTGGAAAAAATCAGTTATGTAGCCCAAAGCAGTCAGGGTTTAGAGTAGACAGAAGTACAGTAGACCAGCTTGTAAGATTAGAACACGATGTAAAGCTATGGTTGAAGAGGAAAGAGAAAACAGTAGCAGTCTTTTTGGATGTCGCTGGAGCATATGATGAATGCTGGAGAGATGGAGCTCTTTACAAAATGAAAAATATTGGCATTACTGATAAAACCTATAGGTGTCTAGAAAACTATTTACAGGACAGGTATTTTGCTGTACAGTATACAATGAAAAGTCAGAAGTATATGAACAACAGAATGGGATTCCTCAGGGATCAGTGATCTCTCCTTCAATTTTCACTATAGCTGTAAATGATTTAGCAGATGAATTTAACGATCTTAAGAATGCAGTATCACAATTTGCAGATGACTGTGCTATTTGGCGATCTGGAAAAATCTTGGACCGAGTTTACCAAAAACTTCAAAAACAAATAGACAAAGTTTCAGAGTGGATTAAAAGCTGGGGCTTCCAAATTAACGTAAACAAAACAGTAGGTATGATATTTAGCTAAGGAAATTTAAAAAAAAAACAAACAAAAAAAAATCAATATAACCATTAAAGGACAGAAAAAATGTACCTCCTCAACAACTAGATTTATGGGCATAACTTTAGATAAACAACTAAATTGGAATAAACATATAGACAATTTAGCAGAAAGCTGTAAGGGACCCCTAATTATACTAAGGATAGTGAAAGGTGATGGATAGGGAGCCCGCAATAAAATAATGCTTATGTTCTACAAGTCTTTCATCAGAGGGAAACTAGATTGTGCCAGCATAGTCTATGACTCAGCTGCAGCTTCTAACAAAGCAAAACTAGACAGAGTTCAAAATGCAGCCATGAGAACCATTACAGTTGCATTTATGTCAACACAATTAGAAGCACTAGAAGTAGCTCTTAGCATACAGCCCCTTGGTCTAAGACTGAAAGAACTAAGATTAAATTATTGGAGTAAAGTAGCACAAGACGTGACCCTCCCAGCACATAAAGCATTTGTCAAAAACCAACCAAGTGTATGGGACGTCCCCTTATTAAAAAAAAGATATCCAACAGGGTGGAGAACTATAGAAGATCTAACACAGTTCAAAGAACTGTCAAACACAATTAATAATAGTAATAAATATAGAAGCACAATACGACCCGGGGAACTAAAAACACCAATCAAAGACTTCTCACTTACTGAAAAGATCAAACAAAACACAGAAGATAAGTAAGCTAAAACGATAAGTAGAAAGTTCATAAATCAACTTACAAAACAAAATCTGGCGGTCTACACTGATGGATCCAAGGGTGATAGTGGGCAACTAGGTGCAGGATTAGTAATACCACAGTGGGAAATTAAGAAGAGCTACAGTGTAACTGAAGGGGCTTCGATTTTTACCGCAGAGATGGTAGCAATTCTAAAAAGTTTAGAAATAATCGAAGATAACAGTCCAGAAGCTGTTACGATATTTACAGACTCACTTTCATCACTACAAGCACTAGAACAACTAGGTAAATGCAGCTGGCCAGACATAAAGGAAGAAATTCTAGCAATTAATACATCACTAGGGAACAGAGAATGTAGTGTGAGCTAGTGTGGGTTCCAGCACACGTAGGTATAGCTGGTAACGAGTTAGCAGACCAGAACACCAAGAATGGAAGAATAAGTAAAAACCATATAAGAGCAGTCCAACGGGCTGATCACCCGTTTGCCAGTCACTTCGATTACGGAAACAACAGCAGATGGATTGATTTGCCATTGCCCTAAAGACGCCAATAGGCGTGATGGGAAACAATGGCAAAGAAAACCTATCTGCTGTTGCCCTAAGACGCCACTAGGCGTAATGGCCACTGACTGCTTTGACGGTCGGTGGCTAAGGACGGAAGAAGAAGAAGAGAATATAAGAACAGGACTGGGAAGGTCGGAGATCAAGAGCCAAGTGAAGCAAACTATAAACAAGGAATGGAAGACAACATTGAAGAACAGTAGAAAAGGCAGACACGCGTTCAAACTGCTGAAAGAACCAACAAGGACGTGCCAGGTCAGAGAAGAATTAAAGATACCATCGAACAAAAAGCTGTGACGTCTCCGTCTCGGTGCAGCATACTTTATATCAGAGGAGCCACACTGCCAAGAATCTCAGGAAGAGAATGACATAGACCACTACCTGATCCACTGTAGAAAATGTGATCTACATAGGCTAGAATTAAAAACATACTTTAGAAATCGCAATATAGACATGACAGGCGATAAGGTTTTAAGTATAGATGCCACAGGAGAAGCCCAATCAATACAAAAATGATATATACATAAAACAAAGGAAAACATGTAGGGTTAGTACTTCAGAAAAGACATTCAACCAAATAGAAATTAAGCAACAAAAACTAACAAATCATTATTTAAAAAAAAACAACAGACAAATTAGCAAACTTACTAACTACTCGTAGGACAAGGAAAGGCAACGAGGTTTAAAAAAAAAAATCGAAAAGAGTAAATACTAATTCAAATTAAAACCAAGTGTAAAGGACAATATTTATCTATAAACAATACAAAAGAGAAAATAAAATGACAAATACTAATATAAATTAAAACCAGCAACTGCAAAAGACAATAGTTATTCCAATTTAATACAAAATTAGTAAATAAAATGACACTAAATACCCCAATTATAACCAATTTTCAGGTTGAACAGGGTAGACCAAGATGGAACGAGAAGAGGCAATAAAGGGCAGCTGTTAAGTGCCCGCTCTCCACCCATCACCTTTTCAAAACAACAACAACAACAAGAGAGCTCTCTTCACTCTTCGTTTTTGCTCAGGTAACCAGCTGTGAGCAGATTAACGTAAACTAACCGTAGTGACCATCTGTAAAGTAATGACCAGCTCAGGTACCATTGTATTACAGGCCTCAGGTTTCCCCTCCTTATATGTTTATACGTTTATTAAAATACCAATAAACCTACATTCTGCCCTTTACTTATTCTCATTCTTCTATCTTTTACTAGACACAGTATTAAGGGGAGGTTTCACCCATATTTTGGCATTTTGTTTAAACGTTATCATTTTTACAATATAATGCTACAGTTTAGTGTCACCATTTTTCTACCTAATGCTATGTTTTTTTATTGCAGTTTTCAGCTTACAAATATTTTAAATTAATTTTTCAAATACGTATGTTCAGCCACAAATCAGCTAATTATATATGCAAAAAAATTATTTTGTTATAACTTTTTTTATTTATTAACATATTTTAATAATTTTTTTCGGTATTTAGTCCAGCCAGGGCATTAGATTAAAATTTTTAACAGTTATGACCCTTAACATAAAATAACATTTCCTTGGCTGAAACTTCTCATCAGGGTCAATAAATCGCCAGCTTCAACCAATCAGAATCAAGCTTACATTGGGCTTGGCTGGCTGATTTGTTTACTTCGTACACGCTTCCTGTATCATTGCGAAGTCGAATTATTTGCGATTACTGTGAGATTTATAGTGATTTCTTATTTAATAAAATGAATTGTGTTAATAAATCAACAGCATCAGGTAAAAAAAGAAAGGATAGGCCCATTAAGATGAAATTTAGAGGTAACAGGTATTCTGGTTCTCTTAAACAACCGAAAGTCACAGCCACGTGTCAGACAAATGAAATAGGCCTAGGCCTATCGTCAAACTGTCATTCTCAGCCAAGCTGAAAGTAAAACTCTAAACACATCGGCATCATTCTGCAAATTAAATAGTAATACTTCTTCAGCTGTGAAACACACTGATCCTGAAACTATTGAAGGATACAGAATTATCAGCATTGAAAGTGTCTTGCAGTTTGTTAAACAGTTCCCATGTCCAAAGTGTTTTTAAAAATGGCATAGCAACAGTTATGTCTGTGAACCCAGTGAGAGCAGCAAAAGTTGTTGATGTAGAAATTTTGTCCAATTACTGTGATGCTTGCAGTAAGGCTAGAAAGAAATACAAAACAGATGAAGAATTTGCAGTGAGGATGACAGGTCATAAATCATGCCAAAAAAATCATGAGGGTGCCTCTGGTCCGATGGAATCAAATGGAATGATTAATATTTTTAGAAGATCTGAGGAAAAACATGGTTTGAAGTATGTAAAATATCTTGGAGATGGGGATTCAAAAAGTTTTAAATCTGTTGCCGAGGCAAAGCCACAAATGTTTCCTGGACTTCAAATCGAAAAATTAGAATGCTGCGGCCATGTTCAGAAATCTTTGTCTTGTGTAATCAGGCCTATGCTGTTTAATAGTGAAACTGCAGAAGTGATTGCGTCTATAATTAGTCTGGGTCGTCTCATGGTACATATTCAGGTCACGTTGGGGGTCGTGCTAGACCTCTGTCGGTGAAGCATTATTTTTGTAATGCTTAGCTGGCAGAGTGGATAGTGGCGATTTGCTACCGTGGCTAGGCGGTGGGTGCCGTTCGGGAGGTCCTGGTTCGAATCCCGGTAAACCTATCACTTCTGTTGTTTTTCTGTTGTCTGGTCTTCTATTTCTTTATTTCTCACTGAGTGCCTGATAAAATACCTTTGTGTGTTGTTTGTTTATTTATTTGCTGTTTACAGGCCTCAGGTTTCCCCTCCTTATATGTTATACCATTGTATCTTCGGTACCGCTGCAGTTTGCAGAAAAGAAGACACAGGAAAGATGTTTTCACGACAAGTAGAGTCCACATCGAGCTGTGTCCAAGTATGTCGCCAGCAGTTCATTCAAGAACATTGGTAGATAAAACTCTTGAAAAGTTAATCAAGTGCAGATAGTCGAGAACAAGTGTTTAGAAGCAGTGGTCCAGTGACGGACGCATAGGGCAGACGTTATGAAGATCAGTTCTAGTGGCTAAGAAGAAGTTTTCAGCACTGGTGGTGACCCGGCTAATATTTCGAAGCCAAACTGAATATATTGAGAACAGCCCATTAACAAGTATAAAATAGTAGACAGGGTTGCACTAGTCAGCAGAGGTCAAGCGTTAATCAACTAGTTCCTGACCAGTCAATTACATGCTATATATAAGTGTCAACGTAGAAGTCATGTGTATTCTTGTTACCTTTATAATCAGTCACGGAGATAGCCAACTGTAAATATGTTATTGACAACAATAAATGAATTATGATGTCAGCCACGAGTCGACCAGTCATTACAGTCATCATAGTTGTCTGGTCATTAAGTATCACTCAGCAGTCACATTAGCAAGGCAAGCCCACACAAGAACAAAGACAGGTCACTATCATCATCGTTTAATTAAGAGCGGGCGCACAACAGGGTCTGTACATAAACGTACAACTTCACAAGCCTTGAACCTGGGTTACGACTGGCACACTACTTGCACACTACGATACATGTCATAGAAACAATGCTAAAGAACGAAACATTGCTAAAGTGAATATTTTGTGCGGAACGATTAGCAACGTTCTTTTGGAGATTTCGTATTTTCCCCATAAGTTATTGCATATCTACCTAGTTTTTATTTGCCACAACTTACCATTGTAGAGAAACGTGTTTGTGTGTCCACCGACGACAATATCTACATTTTTCAGATGTGCGGCCAGGTCAATGTCGACTGCGAAACCAGAATGTCCAAGGGCAATAATTTTGTTAACTCCCATGGCTTTGAGCTTGTCAATCTCTTCCTGGACCGCCGCCTGTTCTTGCGTAAAAGTTACTGTTCCTGAGAGAATACCATGGAAGCGACAAAACAAATTATGTCACCTCAGTACTAGTGTATGATTCTGAAAAATGCAGAACATAAAATACAATATGAAAAAAGCCACAACCAAAAAGCAACAGACTTGCATAAATGATGCTGACCACATCACCCCTATTGTGCCGATGGTCGGGAAAATATGGTCCTAACACCATGTTCCCAATATGCCTCAGTGGGCGTGTAAATGGGATCCTTTACCCTTTACCTTTTTGCATAAGTGGTCGCTTGCGTAGAAGGACTGAAGTAATATGACGAGATCACCAATGTGGAACTGATGACTAGAGCCAGACAAGTGTCAGTGGAACAAGAGATGAGAAGAAGATGATGGCGATGGATAGTGTGATGAGTTACTGTTATTTTTATTTTGAACTCGCCCCGTTTTTTTAATTCCATGTAATTATTTGTGTTCTTTAATTATTATTAAGTGGTCGAGGTCATTAGTTATTAATTCTGGATTATTTTTTGGACGTTAGGATTACTCAGACAACCTTCACAACCCTTTTATTTGTAGGGATGGGGGAAAGCAAGACCCAGTTTAACGCAGAACTAGTAAATTATTCTGGTAGATAGAAGGTCAGCGGGGTACAGAATATTACGTATACTTTCGGCGAGTAAGCAGAAATAATTTTGCGATTTGCTCGGTCAACACTGAGTCAGAGGTTAGCTTATGATATGATTGGGTGGGTTCGATTTAATTTATGTGCAGGCATGATAGTCGGTCAAAGGTTGGTTAAAAGCGGTTCCTGATAGATGCGGCCAGACGCTATGACTCACCGCGTCTGTAATGCATCAGCCTATTTACAATATATATAGTGAGCGTCAAAAGTATTTATCGCTCACTGGTCCAAGCATTTTGTGCCGCGAATAATAACCATTGCCGTCTGCTCGGTACGGGAAATTCGGTAATTGAGTATATTCATAACTTAATAGTTGTGTAGGAAGTTTTTTTTTCTATAAGATTTTAGCTAGAGTAAGCTTTCTTTTGGGATTAAATTTAATTTTATTAGTCAGGAGTGCCATCAATTGCTGACTTAAAAAAACTAGAGCCAGTGTAGTGTAAGTTTTGTCTATAATTATACGATGTACAAGCTAGCAGTATCTATGATTTGTGGAGCGGTTTTGGAGATAATTTACTGTATGAGGTAAGGTGCTAGTTAGATGGGAGCTCGGTGTAAGGTAATAATGAGGTCCGTGTAACCGCATTTGATTATGATAGTTTTGTAGTGAATATACGCGGTTGTGGTTTGTGTACTAATTAGTTGTGTTATTTGGTCTTGTAGTCAGAAGACAAGGGGTGAAGGGGATTTAATATTAACATAGATGGTGTATGTATATGAGTGTTAAATAAATGTGTTAATTTGATAACCTTCCCGGGGCAGTCTTTAAGAATAATAGGGCTGGAAAATTATTAAGTACAGGGGATACTAGCTTCAGTGAAGCGGTGTTGTGACACCTACCAGTGAGACACGCACACAAAAGATTCAGGTCAGCCCGCGTCTGGGTAACGTAACAGACAGCGAGTAAATTGTGCAGGAGATAAGAGGGAGCTGTAAATTAGTCTGACCCTTGGGCAGAAATATCTGTTTTATTTCTTGTGTGTAGGGAAGATTTATGAATTTAGGGGACACCAAGGTGTAGATGAATTTTGAGTGTTATGTATTAGGTAATTTTGAATAGTTGGATAGATGTTGTTATTTTTGTTGTACAGCATTTCACGTCGATGAGGTTGTAGATAAACCTAAGCCTACAACGGACTTTACCTTCTAGAGAGAAGGAGGCACGAGACATAAGTGAAATTGAAGAAAACTGGGTACGCGCTTGTACTGGCGCCCAGTTACGTCTGCAACACTGAGAGGAATTAGAAGTTCTCTTGACGGGAGGAACCATACCTCAGCAGGAGAATCGCCTCTAAATAAGGAGCTCTTAGCTTGTAAAGGCCAACACCAAAAACAGGGCACGTTGTCTGGTTTTGTTTACATACTGCCACAATAATGCAGTAGGCCTAATCCCGAAGTGTTAACTCGGCGGTTTGCAGAACTGAGTGTCATCAGCAGTGATAACATCTACAGCCTTAGGCACATATAGCTGTAATTACCAAGGCCCTCTTCATCAGTATTCGGGAAAGGAGAGAGGGAAAACATACCTTTCTAAATGCTAACGGGAGGAGGTGCGTGACGAAAAGCAACTCATCAGAGCCTCAGACGAAGATGGTAGTGTCAGAGAAGCACTGAACCGAAACAGAGGAGAGAGAAAGGAGTTTATCGAGGAACAGTAAGGTCAGATAGAAATACTTAGAGGACAGCCTCTGAGTTAGCGCTGCAAAATCAATTAACGTAGCATTTCTGGTGGTGTATTAGTTAGTTGTGCAGGACCGCCTAGAGCGCTTTGAGACAGTGTAGTCATTTAGTTTATACATCTTCAGCGGACAGTGTGGTAGTTAGTAA
Source organism: Oreohelix idahoensis (assembly GCA_024509875.1). NCBI lineage: Eukaryota > Metazoa > Mollusca > Gastropoda > Stylommatophora > Oreohelicidae > Oreohelix > Oreohelix idahoensis. Next base: position 321,769 of record JAMPIV010008736.1, read on the forward strand.
CAATAGTGTAGTCAGGAGGGGTGTTTGTTACTTGGAGACCCCCACCCAGTATAGTTCTTTATCCTTATTTGTTTTCGTGCAGGTGTGAAAGAAAGTGTGGAAATTTTTATATATTGTGTCTTTCACTTCATTTGTTCTTTTTCCAGGTTGTGCGAACTCGCACTTTATTTTGATTGCTGTGGTATTGATTTGTTGTTTAATAAACTATAAAATGTACACTGGATCAGTTTATCTTTAACTATACTGTACTTATATGTTTTGACTGTATATTGGTGTCTGTGGATAATTTAGTGAAACCTTATCTCCTTTCTGGAAGTCAGAGGTGGTGAGACAGTAGCTAGTAAATACGTCACAAGTGGCGAGGGAAAGTCAATCTAGGTTCTCACCCTTGAAGCTATAAGTCTAATCCTTCCACATTCACTGTAATTCTCATCTAAATCTATCTTCTCAGACTTTCTCAAAAACTGGTGTCTTGTCTCTGTACTCAGACAGATTTTAAGTAAAGCCACGTTGTAACAGATAGGACACACATTGATGAAACTTGTTAATAGCATTACAAGGCAATCCTTGTTCTGGAATCCCCAGGGAAAGAGAGGTAGAGGAAGACTGAAGAATACACGGAGAAGAGAACTGGAGAGAAACATAAAGGGGATGAAGAAGATATGGAAATACCATTGAGCTGATGGCACGTGAAAGGACAGGAAGACGTGGTATAAGTTTGTTGAAGGCCTATGCTCCGTGGTGAGCTGAAAGGCGACGAAAATGAAATGTTATCCATGATGTCTGGTGCAGTAAGATAAAAGGTCAAGGATCCCGTTACACGCCCATTGAGGCATATTGGGAATATGGTGTTAGGCTCTCATATTTTCTTGACCATCGGCACACTAGGGGTGATGTGGTTAGCATCATGCCGACCGCCTTAACTCTTTGACTCTGCAATTATTTTCCACCCTGTGCCGTAATTTTAATTCGTGATAGACTAAAATCAACGCTCCGAGAGTTGCTTTGGCTGGGTGTCAAATCTGGCCAATGGTCTGAGTGTTGTTCTGGAGTCAAAGAGTTAGCCTTCCTATAGTTGCTCTGGTACCCAATTCATGAGGCTGGGTCGACCCTGGAGCCGTTTGACTTCAAAGAAATCCCCCCACAACTGGGGATCGAACCATGGACTACCGAGCCAGGAAGCCAGTGCACTAACCACTGCGCTACCGCGGCTCAAGGGTGTAGTAAAGTAACGCGACAAGCGTGGGGCGCTTAAGCGCTTCTCAAATATTTTACCCATTAGTGTGTAATGAAGTATAAAGCAGAAGTTAATTTCATGTAGAATCAGCGTCCCAGGCTTTTTGTCAATTTGATGTTACATTTTTTGACTGCAAGCTATAAACTCCTTGAAAATTTGTTTGTGGCTTTTTAGTGCATTAAAATCCTGTGTTTAACATATTTTTTAAATATTTTTTTTTTTATTTTCTTCTTTGTAGTGTCACTTTTTTGTTGTTTTTAAATTTAAGTCAATTGTAATCGATCCGCTAATGACATTATCAGTTTACGATAAAAGAGTTTAGAGCACAGGAGGCGGATTTCATTATTCAGTATATTACACGGAAAGTTAATTTTTAAAATTTTAAAAAAAATTTTGATAAGAGTTGTAAATTACATTTATTTAAATTTTGTTGTCATTTGTGTGTATGTCTGTAAACGCGCGTGCAATAGTGTGTGTGTGTGTGGAAGGGGGAGGGTGAAGTTTCAATATTTCTCTCAAGAGAGACAATCTTGTTGGAAAGAATACACCTAGATTATTTGCAGTTATCGCCCATTTCACTGATGATTCAGTACAAACAAACAAAATTAATTTTAATTTTATTCATTTTATTATTTTTACGACTAATTATTGTATTGTCATGGGGAATACACAACTATGCCAAGTTTCAGAGCTATTGTTAGTGCATTAAAAACCTGTGTTTAAAATATTTTTTTATTTTCTTCTTTTTAGTGTAATTTTTTGTTGTTTTTACATTTGAGTCAAATGTAATCGATCCACTAATGACATTAACAGTTTGCGATAAACGAGTCCAGAGCACAGGAGGCGGATTTCATTATTCAGTATATTATACGGATAGTTAATATTTAAAAAAAAATATTGTTAAGAGTTGTAAATTACATTTTTTTTAAATGTAGTTGTCAGTTGTGTGTATGTCTGTGCACGCGCGTGCGATATTGTGTGTGTGTATGGAGGGAAGGGGGGAGGAGAGAAGTTTCAATATTTATCTCAAGAGAGACAATCTTGTTGGAAAGAATACACCTAGATTATTTGCAGTTATCGCCCATTTCACTGATGACACAATACAAACAAACAAAATTAATATTAATTTTAATTTTATTCATTTTATTATTTTTACGACTGATCGTATTGTCGTGGGGAATAAATAACTATGCCAAGTTTCAGAGCTATTGCTCATCTGGAAGTGATTGAAAAATTGATTGCAAGATTTGAAGGTGACAAGAGAGTGACTTACGCTGCAAGTTAATGAAAAGCCTGTAAAAAGGTTAAGATCTCCTGCCATAGTACCTCATTAGTTTCCAAAGCGATTCTCTGTCAAATGTGAAATTAAACAATCAATGCCCAAAGAAAGAGGGAGGGGGAGTGTGAGAAAGAGAGAGAGAGAGAGAGAGAGAGAGAGAGAGAGAGAGAGAGCGAGAGAGAGAGATATGGTCACCCGGAAACCACAACAACAACAACAAACTAAACAAGTTAAAAAGACTATAATGATGTGTCCTGAAAGAGACCAATGTACACAGCAGAAGGGATATTGCACACATAAAGAAAAGCCATTCACTTTTAATGAGCAAGTTATGAGAAAAATTAGAACACGTGGTGGCAGCAGATAAAAGACGGTTATTTAATGTTCTAACAACCTAACTTGAAAGCTATAATCGCCCATTCAGTAGACACAAACTTAAAGAAGTCTAATAAAGACAACGTCTTGGTTTCATAGAGTTGCTCGTTTTTTACAAGTAATAAACGTACTAGAACTTTTTTTTTTTCACTATGGTCTCGATGGCAACATCTTTCCCGTCCCCTCCTTTTTTCAAGATGCAGTCACTGTAAATTAGTTATTTGGAATGATAGACAGAAAGGAGTCAGTAAAAAAAAAAAAAAAAACCTGCCAGTCAGGTAGCGGTTGGTAGATAAACTGTTCGAAAAAGAGGGGTTGGTAGATAAGCTGTCACACAGGAAGGGGTTGGTAGATAAGCTGCCAGACAGGAGTGGGTTGGTAGATAGGCTGCCAGACAGTTAGCGGTTGGTAGATTAGCTGCCAGACAGGAAGGGGTTGGTAGTTAAACTGTCAGACAGGAAAGGGTTGGTAGATAAGATGTCAGACAGGAAGGGGTTGGTAGATAAGCTGTCAGACAGGAAGGGGTTGGTAGATAAGCTGTCATACAGGAAGAGGTTGGTAGATAAGCGGTCAGACAGGAAGGGGTTGGTAGATAAGCTGTCAGATAGGAAGGGGTTAGTGGATAAGCTGTCAGGCAGGAAGGGGTTGGTAGATGAGCTTTCAGATAGGAAGGGATTGGTAGATAAACCGTCGGACACGTAGGGGTTGGTAAATAAACTGTCAGACATGTAGGGTTTGGCAGTAAACTGTCAGACATGTAGGGTTTGGCAGATAAACTGCCAGACAGGTAGAAAGAGCTAACCCTTCCTTGCTCCTACTGTTCCCTTTAGTCAGAAGTCTCAGTTCAAAAGGCTGTAGTTTCTGGACATTAACACTGAGAAAATAAAAACTATGATAATTAGCAAAACAGACGATAAGCCCACATTAAAGATAAGCGTAAATGGGAAAATCCTGGAACAAGTCAAGAGCTACGTATATCTTGGTCATATAATAACAGAATCTATCAATCTAAAGAAGTCAGAGGTCATGACGCTCAATGTGAGCAACCCTGAGCCCATATCAGTAAGGAATCAGCAACTGGTACAGACAGACACCTTCAAATACCTAGGATGCATAATAACACCAGACGGCGGAGCAAGCAAAGACATCAACAACAGAATGAACAAACAAGAACAGCCTTTTTTAGCCTAAACAACATCTGGAAGTCCTCTCAATACAGCACAAGCATAAAATTAAGATCATATTAGAGCTGTGTGCTTTCTGTACTTCTCTATAGTGCGGAATGCTGGAGAGTTACAGAGAAGGAAATGTCGAAATTGTCCTCTTTTCACACAACATGCCTAAGAAAAATTCACCGAATTTTTTGGCCGAATACCATCACCAACCAAGATCTGCTTACTCGGAGCAAGCAAGAGGACATGCACACCATCATAGCTGGCAGACGCTGGAGCTGGGTTGGCCATGTCCTCAGAAGAGACCCCGATGCCATCACAAGAACAGCTATGCTATGGACCCCTGAAGAAAAAAGAGATGCCGATCAAAAACAACTTAACGGAGGACTGTGAAGGCTGAGATGCAAAGAATGAACCAGAGTTTGGGCACTGTACGAAGGATGGCCAATTTGTGGAATCAATTTGTTGTTACCCTACAAGACGCCACTAAGCGTGATGGCCACTGACTGCTTTGACGGTCGGCGGCTAAGGATCCAAGAAGAGAAGAAGAAGAAGATAATAACAGAAAATGGCAGACGTGGGGCAGAAATCAAGAAGAGAACAGGAATGGTCAAAGCTACATTCAACAACATGAAACAAATAATAACATCTGAAAAAATAACTAACTAATTAAAACTGACGGTCATCAATTGTTATATACACTCGTCATTACTCTGTGGTGTAGAAACATCAAATAAATAAATATTATACACTTAAAGGTATGTTACACAAGCAAACATGGACAATAAGTAGGAAGTTGGAAGAAAGAATTAGATCCTTGAGAGTGGATATATAGAAGAATGAGAAACATCTCATGGGAGGAGAAGTTAACAAATAAAGAAATCACACAAAAGCTAAGCTAAGAACTAAAAGAGAAAGAATGAACGAATTAGATAAAAGACAGATAAAATATTTTGGTCAGATAAAAAAGACATTACACCGTATTGAAGATCATAATGGAAGTAAAAGTTGAAGGCAAACGTGCAAGAGGAAGACATCTCTATAAATAGGAAGATAACACAAAGAGGTGACCAGGAAAGAGTCTATCAGAGTGACCATCAAGATAAGAGACAGAAGTTGTTGGAGATCCATTGCCGACATTCGATACGGAGATTGCAGCTAAAGATTTGTTTCTGGTTTGCCAGGTTGCACTCTACTCAGACAAACCATTGTATTCTGCAACTTTATGTATTTGACGTAAGTAACTGAAGTCCTAAACATTTTTTGGCCGAGGGAAAGGACGGTGAATTGGGCGCTGCCATGTTGTGACTCCGTGTGCTATGTTTGCATGTAGTGCGGTGTGTTTGCACATAACGTAAATTTTGTGAGTATGATACATTATAGAACTAGAAATTTGAGGCGTTGTACAGGTATACCTCGGAGATATTGCGGGTTCGGTTTCAGACCAACGCAATAAAGCGAATATCGCAATAAAGCGGGCCACACCCATTTTTTTGGCTTCCCAGTGCATATTAAAGCCTAAAATCATGTTTACACTATGTCTATAAAGTGCGCAATAAGCGTTAGGTCTAAAAAGAACAATGTGCTGTAAAATTAAATACTTTATTGCTAAAAAAAATAAATAAATAAAAAATGCTAATCTTCATCATCTGAGCCTTCAAGCGAATCGCAACCTTTTTGCTGGTGGAGAGCCAAAATCTATCGGAAGAAAAAGGCACGTTCTAATAAATAAACATGAATAATGTGAAAATAAGCGCAATATCTGCGAAGCGCAATAAAGCGAGGTATGTCTGTAGATCATAATTGTAACCTATGCGATGTTGAAATGGATATTTTTCGTTCATTTTAGTTGGATTTTGTTTAGTTTAATAGTGGGTGTTTTCCAATGTGTCGAAGTGATGTGGTTACTTATCCGTATAGATAACGTTCACATGGCAGACCTTGTTCTACTATCCTTTCTCTTTAAAGTAAAGTTTTTTGTTTTTTTTAATTTAGCATGCCAAACTTAGAGTTCATGCATGTGCGGTTTGATTACTGAGTTCATACCAGGGCTGGAAATATACGGTGTCTCCGTTGTCGTGTATCCCACGATTCCAATTTTCTGACCTCCGACCTCCTTGACGACGGACTTTTTGACAACATCTGCCAAATCTGGGGTCTTTGTCACGTTCATGTTACTGGACAATAGTGGAAACGTCAGGTTGTGGGCGAAAGGGGCAAGCCCTGCTATTCCAGAGTCGAACTCGTGGTTGCCGATTGCCTGGTGGTGAGTAATCAGTTCATAAATTGTGACATGTTATTAAAAGAAACACTTTATTCGGGCGATGATGATCATGATGCATGCAATGACGAGGATGCACAGAAATAAAAGACTACTTCTTCCTCAGACGACTAGTATAGATAACTATTAATTATAATAATAATATAATAATTATAGATAACTATTGTCCTTTACTCTTGGTTTTAATTTGTATTAGTTCTTTTTGAGTTGTTGCCCTTTTTTTTAAATACCTCGTTGTCTTTCCTTGTCCTATGAGTAGTTAGTTTTTTGTTAATGCTTTGTTAGTTCTTGCTGCTTAATTTCTATTTAGTTGGATGTATTTCCTGAAGTGCTAACCTTATATGTTTTCCTTTGTTTTATGTATATATCTTTTAAATATTGATTGGGCATCTCTTGGGGCATCTATACTTAAAACCTTATCACCTGGTAAGTCCATATTGTGATTTCTATAGTAAGTTTTTAATTCAAGCCTTTGTTGTTCATACTTTTTACAGTGGATCAGATAGTGGTCTATGTCATTCTCTTCCTGACATTCTTGGCAGTGTTGTTCCTCTATCATAAAATATGCTGCACCAATACGGAGACGCCACAGTTTTTTGTTTGATGGTATCTTTAATTCTTCTCTGACCTGGCACGTCCTAGTTGGTTCTTTCAGCAGTTTGAACGCGTGTCTGCCTTTTCTACTTTTCTTCCATGTTGTCTTCCATTCCTCGTTTATAGTTATCTTCACTTGGCTCTTGATCTCCGACCTTCCCAGTCCTGCTCTTAAATTGTTTTTACTTGTTCTTCCATTCTTGGCGTTCTGGTCTGCCAACTCGTTACCAGCAATACCTACGTGTGCTGGAACCCACACTAGCCTCACACTACATCCTCTGTTCCCTAGTGATGTATTAATTGCTAGAATTTCTTCCTTTATGTCTGGCCGGCTACATTTACCTGGGTGTTCTAGTGCTTGTAGTGAAGATAGTGAGTCTGTAAATATCGTAACAGCTTCTGGTGGGTTATCTTCGATTATTTCTAAACTTTTAAGAATTGCTACCATCTCTGCGGTAAAAATCGAAGCCCCTTCAGTTACACTGTAGCTCTTTTTTTATTCCCCATTGTGGTATTACAACTCCGGCACCTAGTTGCCCAATATCACCCTTGGATCCATCAGTGTAGACGGCCAGACTTTGTTTAGTTAGTTGATTTATGAACTTTCTACTTATCATTTTGGCTTCCTTATCTTCTATGTTTTGTTTGATCTTTTCAGTAAGTGAGTAGTCTTCTTCTTCTTCTTTGATCCTTAGCCGCCGACCGTCAAAGCAGTCAGTGGCCATTACGCCTGGTGGCGTCTTGTAGGGCAATAACAAATTGATTCCACTTTGCTCGGTCGGCGGCCATCCTTCGTACAGTGCCCCAACTCTGGTTCATTCTTTGCATTTCAGCCTCCACAGTCCTCCGCCAAGTTGTTTTTGGTCGGCCTCTCTATCGTTTCCCTTCAGGGGTCCATAGCATAGCTGTTCTTGTGATGGCATCGGGGTCTCTTCTGAGGACATGGCCAACCCAGCTCCAGCGTCTGCCAGCTATGATGGTGTGCATGTCCTCTTGCTTGCTCCGAGTAAGCAGATCTTGGTTGGTGATTATATTCGGCCAAAAGATTCGGAGAATTTTTCTTAGGCATGTTGTGTAAGTAAGTAATCTATGATTGGTGTTTTTAGTTCCCATGGTGGTATTTTACTTCTGTATTTATTACTATTTTCAATTGTGTTTGATAGTTCTTTGAACTGCGTTAGGTCTTCTATAGTTCTCCACCCTGTTGGATATCTATCTTTATTTAAGGGGACGTCCCATACACTTGGTTGGTTTTTGACAAATGCTTTATGTGCTGGGTGGGTCACTTCTTGTGCTACTTTACTCCAATAATTTAATCTTAGTTCTTTCCGTCTTAGACCAAGGGGAGGTATGCCAAGAACTACTTCTAGAGCTTCTACTGGTGTCGATATAAATGCAACTGTAATGGTTCTCATGGCTGCATTTTGAATCCTGTCCAGTTTTGCTTTATTAGAAGCTGCAGCTGAGTCATAGACTATGCTGGCATAATCCAGTTTCCCCTGATGAAAGACTTGTAGAACATAATCATTATTTTATTGCTGGCCCCTCATCCATTACGTTTTACAATCCTTAGTATATTTAGGGTCCCCTACAACTTTCTACTAAATTGTCTATATGTTTATTATAATTTAGTTGTTTATCTAAAGTTAAGCCCAGAAATCTTGTTGTTGAGGAGGTACATATTTTCTGTCCTTTAATGGTTGTCGTAAATTTATTTTGAGAGAAAGAGTCTTAGAAATAGTGGTCCTGTTTAGAGTGGAAAATGATGGTGAAAGCTCAGTGATAGAAAGGTTAGAGAGTAAATAGTTGCTTCACAGAGTGCTGGGGAGAGTAAGGACAGACTTATTTACGACAAATCGTTCCTCTCAATTTTCTCTCAAACTCTCCTGGTCAAACAATTATTTGCCAGTTTCCAGACACACACCTGCGCTCACACCGATTTGGTGCTTCAAACACACAGACGCACGTGGATACAAACTTTATTGAACAGATAGGGAAATTTGGGCTTTGGGTATTCCAACACAGTACTAAATAAGTTTAGGTTGTTTATTCACATTAAAATCAATCACCACAATAATCATGTGTTACAGAAAAAATACCATAAGTACAGAAAATACAAATAGCAAGGTGGGGAGGGGGTGAAGAAGATTGGTATCGACTAAGCCCTTCCCGCTTATTAGACAAAGATAAATCCAGTCCAAAGATAGATAGTTATCAGGAACATAGGTAATGTAACCCAACAGTGGATTTAATTACTCTGAAAGAGGTGTTACAATATTAGGTATGGGTGGTAGACAAAAATCCTGTTATTCCCAATTGTTCTTCCCTTTACTAAGAAAATGAAGGGAGGGGGGGGGGTTAACAGAGTTAACAAAATATCCCACTTAAAGGAACAATGCAGGGTATACAGAAAAGGTATTACCCGGTAGGCAAGTTAACAAATGGTTTGCAAAAATTAAATCTCTTGTCATTCATGCACGCTTGTGAGGGCCCACACTCATATACTCACACACACTTACCGATTGCAGCATCAGACAATCCATAGAATTATATAAACAGCAATTACACTCTTGACATATGAAAATGTCTGGTACTTCGATGTCCCGCCGCAGATGTAGCGAGGTTATCTGATAGCAAATATTCCCGCTTATCGCCGGACTTGAAGCCTAAGAGTTCTTGTGTTTCATTATATAAAAAGGAGTCTATGGGATGGCACTGACACAGTTCGACACAGGGGTGAGGATGAAATGGTCTCTTTAATTTCGCTGCTGGAGGTAAAATTCCTTCAAGGCGTGATGATAGCAACTGACCGGTAGGTTTTAAATCCAGTGAGGAAAAACTAGGCTCAGTCACAGTTCAGGTAAATAGGTACTCTCTCACAACAGAGCAGTAAATAAAATATCGCTACTGGCAACTGTTCATCTTCCAGTTTATCTTACAGATTGTAATTTAATTTGATGGTTTATTTAAATGTTCGTGGGTAGGCTTTCTTTCATGTAATTATGATAGCTATGCCGCATCGGACCGCCTCACGATTTAATTTAAAATGTTTCATCAATATGTCTGGAAGTTTAAGAATCGAGTCTGGAAGACTCTGTATGATTTCTTTATTGCTGGGATTGCAAAGGTGATCATTCTATAGAAAAAGATAGAAAATCCATGACAACATAATCATACCTCAAAATCAAATAGTATTCTAACGCGCGATAAATTTACCGTTAAGACTATTATATACACTCTCGTATTTAATTATGTATTTAAGAAAACACGTCACGAGTCTAATGGTTAAAATACACATCTATATATATGACTTAACTAAATTTATTAATTATAAATTTCTTCGCGACTTTAAAAGTTACTTTAGCATTTAAGCATCTATTATTTTTGGAAATATTATAATAGATATATCATTAAATTTACCACTGGAAATTTTGGGATGAGTTTAATTTAATAGATTTAAATAAACACAAAATCCAGTGAAATAAAATGAAAGCACTAGACCACTGATCACTTTAACAAATATATTATACCGTGCACAGAAAAAGGAAACACTCCAATGTAGCCACCAATTCAGATGGAAATCTAGCAGAATTTCTACTATAGCTAGTGAATCTTAAATCTCTGGCGACCGAATAATAAAATGGCTTTCTTCATGGTCTGTATATATCTAACTGGAATGCAAGATTGGGGGGACATGTTAGAATTTGACACCTTTTTTAGATCTCAGGAGACTTTTGGGGATCTGACCGCCAGAGTAAAGAGAGATGCCGCCCCGGTCTTCCATATCTCCGCTCGCTGCGTCCGCGTCGGCTTTCCCGTTCGCTCCCACTGCGATCGGTTCTGTGGTTAACACCGAGATGCAAAATACCGGCAGGAAACTTGCGTCGCTCGTTTCAGGGACCACTACTGCCTTTGATAGCGCTGCTAGTCTTTCCTGAGATCCCTCAGAGCCTGTTTGATCGTGTGCCGCTACTTTCTGTTTGATTCTGGCATCGCTCCCCCCCCCCATCCTGGGCCAAGTTAATGAAATTAACTGCATATGATTGCTCAAGAGATATCCGTGGGCGTGATTTAACCTCTCCTTAAATCAATGCGATGACCAGAATGTACGGTAGATAAACTGTCCAAATATTAATCAGCAAACGTGTTGACCATCTGCGTGGAAAGGTTGCATGCTAATGAGTCCAGGTGAAAAAAATCCCGTTTGACGAAAAGTTACCACAATATTCGGGGGCACTGATGTTATCCGAAGTGGTCGTTACAAAGGGTCGTACTATATCATCCAACACTTCAGGGTCATTCAGGGTCAGCTGAGTTCATATGTCACAATGGTTATATTGATTTTGTTATTTTTTTTTAAATTTCCTTTGCTGAAAATTATACCTACTGTTTTGTTTACATTAATTTGGAAGCCCCAACTTTTCATCCACTCTGAAACTTTGTCTATCTGATTTTGAGGTTTTTGGTAAACATGGTCCAAGTTTTTTTCCAGATCGCCAAATGGCACAGTCATCTGCAAATTGTGATACTGCATTCTTTATGTCATTAAATTCATCTGCTAATTCATTTACAGCTATAGTGAAAATTGAAGGAGAAATCACTGATCCCTGAGGAATCCCATTCTGTTGTTCATATATTTCTGACCTATCATTATTCACCTGTACAGCAAAATACCTGTCCTGTAAAAAGTTTTCTAGATACCTATAGGTTTTACCAGTAATGCCAATCTTCTTCATTTTGTAAAGAGCTCCATCTCTACAGCATTCATCATATGCTCTAGCGACATCTAGAAAGACTGCCACTGTTTTCTCTTTCCTCTTGAACCCTAGCTTTACATTGTGTACAAGCTGGTCTACTGTACTTCTGTCTGCTCTAAACCCTAACTGGTTTGGGCTATATAACTGGTTTTTTTTTTCTAGGTAGAATTTAACTCTTTTATTCACAACAGTTTCCAGAATTTTACCTAGTTGGGATGTTAAGGAGATAGGCCTATATGAACTTACATCATGGGCTTCCTTATTGGGTTTTAGGATAGGTACTATCATAGCTACTTTCCATGGTTTTGGTATCTTTCCTAAGCTCCAGATTTTGTTATAGAGGGAAGTTATTTTGTTTATAGGTTGTTTTTTTTGTTGGAACTTTCATAAGAATTTAGTCGTTCCCCTTCTACCGTGAGGTGTAGAGATTTGGAAGAGAGAGCGCCAGACTATCCTATCGGCTGTCTTCCTCCTGACCTGGTTCCATTCTAGTCCTTGGTCCTTCAAAGATTGTCCAACGTTGTCCTCCCAACGGACTCTGGGTCGTCCTGAGGGTCTGGATCCCTGGCTCTTTATTTCCCATGCTCGTCGTGGTAGCCGATCTTCTCCCATTTTGCAGACATGGCCAAACCATCTTAGTTGGGACTGTTCTACTTGGGTCTGCAGGGGGTGGGATTTTAGGCCTTGACGTATTGTCTGGTTGCGGACCATATCTTTTCTTATTACTTCAACCACTTTCCTCAGATACCTCATTTCTGAGTTTTGGATCTGGCTTTTGTGGGTTGTAGTTATTGCCCATGACTCGCATCCATATGTCAAAACTGGGACATAGGTGGAGCGGTATACAGCCATCTTCGTTTTCTTACCAACCTCTCTCTTGCTGATGAATCCTTGATTTATGGCCTGAAAAAGTCTCACAGCTGCTGCTTTTCGAGTGGCCGACTCTTCTTTGATGCCTCCCTTTCGGTCTATAATAGCACCGAGATATTTAAAGTGGTCAACCTGCTCCAGGACCTGTTCTCCCAGCTTAATCGGATGTCTTCTTTCCTCTCGTGATATCACAATGGATTTTGTTTTAGAGCTGCTAATGACCATCCCTCTCTTCTCCAGCTCTTCCTTCCAGACTTGCAGGTTGGATTGGAGATGTGCCTCTGATTTAGGTTTAAGTACCACATATCGAATGTTTAGAGCGCTAGGACTGGAATTCCCGAACGCCGGCAAGAATTTGACCCCGTGACCGAACGGTGGCAGGAAAGAAAGCGGGTACCTAAAAGCGCTTTGACAAACAGAAGTGACCTCAACGTTCTGTATGCTGGTATTGAAATCGCTCACCATATGTATACTGGCTGTGTCGTCGAGCTGTTTAAGGTGATGGCATTGTACACCATCAGGACCCGGAGCAGTGTTTCTGCTGGTTTTCAATGTGTACACCACATCCTCTTCAGAAATGAGATCAAAGTATATCTGGCCCATTAGGACATTTTTCAGCACACTGTCCTTTATTTTCAGGCGGGCACTTTTGTTACCTTTATCTGATTGCTCCACATATGGATGGAATAATGCTCTTCCATTCTCTGCGTCCGTCTTCAGGCTTATGTCCTGTAGAGCTTTTGATATTAAGGATGGGTTGACTTGCACTTTTCCTGTTCATTCTTCGATGGAAGGACCAGAATTTCTGTATGGTTTTTTTCTGTGCCCACCTGTGTCACAAAGTCCTCCCATACTTTATCCTTGGCCTTCCTTGCCAAGCTCTTGAAACTATTCACGGTTGTTTGTACCGTATACCAGAGCGCTCTTTTAGTTTCGGTGACCGGAATTCTGACACCGAGTAATAAATCTTCCTGTGCACCGCTAGTTTCGGCGGGTAAAATCAGCTGATGTGTGTGTAAAATCAGTAATTATATAAATCATTACACACTCGTTCTGGATAAACACTGCGCTAAAATTGTTTTGTGTACTATAACTTTGTTCTGTGTTCTATTTTTGTCTGCATTTTTATTTGTTTGAAATTATATTTGACGGAGTTACAGACTTTTGAAAATAGCGTCATCATTTGAGGAAATTCATAGCAGAAGTTATCTATTTATTAATGTAATATCTAAAAATTGGCCCATTCTTATGAGTATAATTATATAGACTTCTCGAAGGGAAGCTAAAGATTATTTACACATCCTTTTTTTTTTTTTTTTTTTCTTTTTGGTTTTATATCTTGAGAATGTGAGGTAGTCAGTTTTGTGAGTTTGGCATTACAAGAACAAGCATATTATTACCAGATTTTATAACATTTAAATCACTGTAAACGCATTCCTGATACCCGCAAATCTTAAATAATCACAGCACAACAGTTACTTGCTAAGCCACCTTCACAACCACTAACACAAGAGGAAGAACCCCTATTCACATCCATTGTTAGAAAAAAACTAGAAACAGCACAAAATAATATCATAAAATGCAAAACCAGAGGACAGCCTATTGTACTACAAAAACTAATTAAACATAGAAGAGAAACATCAGTCACAAAAACGCCAACAAAATGTAAGCGATCTCAATTTCTCCACACTGTTAGGAAACATATTGCTGGAACATCAACTGACTCACTAGACCTGTAGCAGGTACATGAACTACACGCTGTTCACAAACGTCTCGTCAGGAAATTTGCAGGAAAGCAGGCATTGAAAGTAGAGTTAGAATATCCAAAGAATTAGCAATAGCCATGAAGGAAACATTAGGTCTTACATGGGCACAGGAGAGAAAACAGAGAAGATTATTGAAACATGTTGGTGTTGACATGGAGCATGAAGTGGCAGAAAGGAAATGGACAATGGATTACGCGTAAATGGGTAGATGTGGAGATGAAAGAGTTTGTGGGGATAATGGACAAAGGCTAGAGACACCATTTGCAGGTATCAAAGATTTATGTGGCTTTCTTCGTGGGCTTCTTAAAGATTACAAGAGGGCGGGCTTATTAACGTGGCATAAGGGTTCCATTCCAGAAAATGAAGTATGGCTGAAGATTGGGGGTGATCATGGAAAGGTAAGCATCAAAGTTACATGGCAGGTAGTAAATTTAGAGAAACTAAATTCTAAATCTAATACCATCCTTTTATCAATGGCTAGAGTCAGAGATACATATGATAATTTAGAAATATTTATGAATGGCATGAAAGCTCAGATAGAGATACTAAAAGATTTAGAGTGGGATAGTAAAAAAGTTGTTGTTTTCTTATTCGGGGATTATGACTTTTTGATGAAAATGTTTGGTTTGTCTGGAGCTCAAGGAACATACCCATGTCTGTGGTGTCTCCAGCAAAACAAGGAAATAAAGACATCCAGAGAGCATACAACTTGCAAACCAAGAAGTTTGGCCATGTTGATAAGAGATTACAATAGATATATGAAATACTGGAAAGGGAATAAAAGGCAAGTGGCACGTTACCATAATTGTTTACACAAACCAATGTTAGAGATTGAAATTGAAAATGTAGCTCCTCCTTACCTTCATATTTTATTAGGCATTGTTTTGAAACACCATTGACTTCTAGAACATGTAGCCGATACAATAGACGCAAAGATATTTGAGAATCCGCAAGAGATACATGCAAACATTAGTACTACTAAGAACTTGAAAAGATTTGGTAGGAACTGGAAACAGGCAGAAGAATTAGAAGCTAAAATTGAATTTTTTTAGGCAGGTATTGAACTTTGTGAGGATAAGGAGGAGACAGATAGTTTTAAAGTTTAACTTGAAAATGCACAAGATGCGCTGGCCAAACTTCAGTTACAAGATCTGGGTGCTAGGTCTGGTAAAGTTTGCTCACACTTGGTGTTGTGTGGTGCGTATTGGGGCAACTACGACAGTAGTTTTTGCCAGGAATAGCCTATGAGATATTAGGTAGAAGGTCTCTAGAAATTAGCTCGTTAAGAAAGAATAAAGACCTTTTCGAGATAGGGACAAGAAGACGGGAATGCGAATGCTTTCCACTGGACAGTGTTTTCTAATTAGTTATGGAAAGATTTCTGTTTCCCCACGACCTTAGCTTCTGCCTTTAGATCCCGTAACAGAAAAAGCCCCCAACCTCATCTGAGTAGAGAATTGTTCCTATAGGTGAATATGTAACACCGACAGCACGAGTGATACATTAACAAACTAGATAATGATCAAACGATCGTTGGGTTTATTAATGAAATATCCACACATATAGGGTTAGTAATGGTTAGAACGTGATGATGGTGAAAGACGATTCACACAAAACACACAGATGAGATAATAAAATTGCAATTAATTAAGTAGTAGTTAATTAAGAATGCACTGGTGCAAAGCGAAATGATGATGATGTGATATGATACGTGTTACCAAAATGGTGAGTAATCTACACAGTCAACGTGTCTCTAAATGCTTCTCACTGATATGATGATTCACACGTATGCATAAAATGTCCCAAGTTGTTATACGTTATGTCGAGTGGGGTGTCTCTAAGTCGAGGACGTTCTGATGAAAACTTTTGTCAGACTGAGAATGGTGACGAGAGATACATATATATTCCTTCACTGTTTGAGTATATCTCTGTAGTGTTGATCAATAGTTAATAGCTGTCATGTGAACAAAAGATCTGTTGTCTAATCTCCCGAGGGTACTGGTCAGGCTGGATATCTTCACGAAATGTTAGTGATAAGTAGATTCATAATCTTGCGTATGTAGTCGTGATTCATAAAATATACTTTAGAGTCTGCTTCATAGAATGCGCTTAAGAGTGTGTTGCACTTGGTATAAGTATGAGATTCCACTTTTGAGCTCTTTAGCTTGACTTCAGATAATAATGATCTTTCGAGTGATTTGAACTTGTGATAACTATGTATTGAACTTGTGAGCCAGCAGTATATGGGTGACGAAAAATGCTGCGTCCACCTTCTGACTTGTGGGTGAGACAATATTCCTTTTCATTGAGGAATGAAAGATGTCCTATGGCGAATTCTGCTAGCCAAATGTCCGGTTTTGATAACTTATTTCTGGTTAGACGTCAGACACGTTGCGTGTAGACTCAAACTTCTGATGAACTTCTTTTCCCTTCCCTAAATCCTTTAAGAACACAATTAATCACAGAACTGAATTATCATCCACTCTGAATAAACACGAGTATTAGGCTAGGCGTTATAGGGATTGTTTCTCTGCCTCACAATGTAAAACCTGGACTGCCCTCTCTAGCGAGCTACGTGGTATTATATTTCTGGAAGTCCAATGTGGGTTTCTTAGACAGGTAATGTACAGCTCCGCCCATACAACCAATCATTGAGAGCCTCTCTGGTCACTCATTCACAGGATCGCTCTTGTCCCCTGTCAGTCCAAACGTGGGTGTGGTAATTCGCGACCAACTTTCGTTGCCTGGCTTGTTTGACAAACAGGTAGTGAGATAATTGGCTGGCCAATTCAAAAGTGCTGTCACATTATTCTCTGGTTGTTTATCGTTCCGTGTGTTGCCGGCACTCTTAGTTACCTCCGCCCATTGTCGCCAGCATGCTAACATGTCCTCTTTGTGGCGCCGCCTATTGTATTACATGCCGGTTGCTTCAAACAGCATGAGACGTTTTCACCTGGCCAAGCTGGGCGTCCAATGTGGTGACCTGGCCGAGCAACAAAGATAACAACAGTTCACAGAAATTGTATAATGCCCAGATGTCTGATTGGGATGACCAGAGGTGTTTTCACCAGATTTATCACGATGCAATATGGGCTTCAAACGATAATGTCAGGTATGGGGACTCAATCAAAAGACTTTATTTCCCCCGTTGAAAGAACAAATGCGGTTCTTTAGATACCGCTCGCGAGTAATCACAACGATTAAATATCAAATGTGGGATAGCAAATGTGGGATGAAAGAGCAAATGTGGGAGAAAATACAATACGAGAGATGTAGGAAAAGATAGAGCAATAAGGCCTTTGCGCTCGTTTATCACAATAGCCCCCTCCTCAAGTGTGATGCCAATCATACTCAGGAGAGCTTAGCCTTCTTGCTCGGGATTCATTAATCATTTTCCTCATCTTCGTTTTTCTCTCCGGTTTCCACCCTTTCCTCTACTTGTCTGTGCTCTCCGTCCTGCCTCATAGGATGACGGCTTAAAAAATCCGCTCCTACGTTATGTTTTCCTTGGATATAGTCCACTTGGAACGTGTAGGGTTGTAGAACAGGCGACCACCTCATCAGTCTAGCATTCAAATTCTTTGAATTGGCGAGGAAGGTCAGAAGTTGGTGATCACTCTGGATCGTAAATTTCCTTCCGTACAGGTATGCTTGAAATTTTTGTATTCCCCAGACGAGGGACAAACATTCCTTTTCGATTGTGGAATAGTTTTGTTCTGCTCGGTTTAACTTCCGACTCGCGTATGCGACCGGAAATAGATTTGGTGGGATTCTGTCGTCCGGCTGTAGTAATGTAGCCACGATTCCAATGTTACTGGCATCTGTGCGCAAAATGAATTTTTGAGTTAAATCCGGGAGCCGTAAAATTGGTTTTGTGCTGAGTTTCTCTTTTAAGAGTGCATATGCGTGTTCACATTCTGCTGACCATGTCACTTTATCCGGGTTTCCTTTCTTTGTTAGCGATGTAAGCGGCGCACAGAGGCTATTAAAATCCTTTATATATCTCTGGTAGAATCCACAGAGGGATACAAATGACCGGACATCCCTTTTTGTGGACGGTCTCTGTGCATTTCTCAGCTTCTCAACGTTTTGAGTCTCGGGGAACATGGTTTCATGGGTGATAGTATGTCCTAGGAACTCTAGCTGTTCACAGCCAACTTGACATTTGGTTGGGCGGGCGGTTAGTCCCGCTTCTCTGAGTCTGTTAAACAGTAAGGATAGTGCTGATAAATGTTCTTCAAACGATTCAGTAGCTACTAGGATATCATCCATAAAATTGCTGATGGCGGGATGACTCAGAGGATCCAATAACTTTCGCATCATCCTTGTGAAGACACTAGGAGCGTTGCTTAGCCCAAATGGCATCACATTAAACTCGAAGTGTCCATCTGGAGTACTGAAGGCTAACAGGTTCCTCACCTCAGCTTTTACAGGTATTTGATAGTACCCTTTACTGAGGTCGATCTTTGAAAAATAGCGAGCCCTGCTCAGCTTAGTAAATTGCTGGTTCTGGTCCGGTAACGGTTCTGGCTGGAACTGTGTTAACGCATTAAGCTGTCGGTAGTCGATGCACAGGCGATGTTCTCCACTGGGTTTGCGTAACCGCACCACTCTCGCACTGTAAGGGGACTCCGACTTCGAAATTATGCCTTCCTTAAGTAAATAATCAATTTCTTGCTTTAATCCCGTCACCTTGGCATACGGAATCGGATTGGTTCTCATTCGGACGGGTGTAGGATCCGTGACTTCCATGTCAAACTCCATCAGGTTTGTCCGGCCCGGTTTGTCTGTCAGGGATTCGGCGTGGTTTTCCATCAATCTCCTCACTTTTTCTTGCTGGGCTTCCGTTAAGGTGGAGCTTATTTTCACATCTAAATGTGATTCCTCCTGTATCACCGGGTACTCTACGGATAATAATGGCTCTTCTTCCATTTGCATAGCAATGGCCATAATCATGAGGTGCGTTGGTTCGACAGGGGCTCGCTCGTAAAACTTCTTAAGCAGATTTAAGTGATACATTTTCTGCTTTCCGTTCACTGCGATTTTATAATTGGTACGAGAAATCTTTTCCACAACTTTGTAGGGTCCCCTCCAGCAAATCTGCAACTTATTACTGCTACTTGGCAGAAGAAATAGCACCTTCTCTCCAACTGCTAGTTCTCGATCCTTCGCATTCCGATTGTAATATCTGGCATGTTACCGCCTAGCCTCCCGTACTTTCGCTGTGGCTAATTCCCAGCCAGTCTTCAGTACTGGAAGGCTGATGTGACAGTGTCGTCTGCCTTGGCATCTGTCCATGTTCTTAGTAAGGCTTCTAGTGGACATTTAATAGGTCTTCCGGAGAGTAATGTGGCCGGAGGGACTCCCGTTGACGCATGCGGTACTTCCCTGTAAGCAAATAATGCGGCAAGAAGATACTGATCCCAAGTTTCTGGCTTCTCCTATGCCAACTTCCGAAGAATAGAGGTGAGCGTCCCGTTAAACCGCTCTACTTGCCCGTTACTTTGGGGGTGATAGGGCGAAGTATGAATATGCCTAGTCTTGAATATTCTAAGCACCTCCTCTGTCAACATGCCTCTAAATTGTGACCCGTTGTTTGTGAGAATTATGCGGGAAGCCCAATCTAGTAAAGATATTCAGTAAAGCTTCAACTACATGCACTGAGTCGCATGCTGGCATGGCTATTGCTTCGCGCCCCCCCCCATCGAACATGTGTCCACTAAGGTAAGGATATGGGAGTTCCTCTTCTTAGTTCTCAGCAGAGGTCCAATTATATCCACGGCCACTCTTTCAAATGGGGTGCCCAAGATTGGCATCTCCCCAAGGGTCGCGGGTGCCGTCCAGTGTTTTGGTGCAACTTTCTGGCACTGAGGACAAGACTTGACGAAACGTTCAATGTCGCCGGTGATCCCTGGCCAATAATAGTGGCAGGCGATCCTTTGAGTCGTGGCGCTCATTCCCATGTGTCCACTAAATGGGATAGAGTGGCCCATCTCAAGCACCTGGTTCCTATAAGTTGCAGGAACGACTAATTGGTTGTGTTCCTGTCCTTCTTTTCCAGCTCGGCGATACATCAATCCATTTTTCATAAAGAAGTCTCCCTTAGTAGGTGGGTTGTGTGTCCTAGATAATTTTTTAAAACAGGGCGCCAGTGAGGAATCTTCCATTTGGGCCCTCTTCAATTCCTCTGGGAGGATATTGGTAGGAGGTTCCTGCTCTGCGTCTTTTTTGACTGTCCTCTAGTCTGTACGGCCGCTATGACTAGTGGTTGAGTAGGTTCTCCAAGGAACACATATCTGCATCCCAAGATTAAAGAGTAGATTGGTTCTTCCATTATAGCTGCACGAATCCCTCCTGTCACGTAGCGAGATTCCACTCTGATAAATGCAATTGGCAGTGTCATGGGTGCAACATCCTTCGTCGGACCTTGGATGTCGACACTCTCTTCTATTATCTGGTCAAGGGTGACCAGAGATGCCCTGACCACCGCATCGAAAGCAAGTCCTGTGTCATAAAGGCACTCCACAGATTGTCCGTTTACGAGGACTGATTCGATGACGGGAGGATGAGAAAAGTTTCCGGTACTCTGCTCCTTCTGGAGTGACGATTTTATCTGCAGACAGGCAGCATGTTGGGGAGGAGGTATGCGCTTGCACTCATTAGTGTTGTGATTGTTCAAGCGACAGTACCTGCACCATTTATCTCCTGTCTCTGGTGTGGCGCAGCATTTTTCTTGTTTTGCTCTTTGTTGCTATCTTGTTTTGCGAGCTGTTTATGCGAGATGTGTGGTCCTTTGATTTGTCGGTCTGGTTGGGAGCGAGCTGGCTGCTTTGGCGCCTGATCCGGAAACTTCTTTCTGGCTCCTTGATACTCCATGAGAGCATTTTGGAATCGCTCTGCTAGTGTAAGAATATTTTCTAACCGGTCAGCGCCGTTTTCAGTGAGAAATCTACGCATTTCCACCGACATAGACTCTTTTAGTTGCTCTATCACAATCAGCTCTTTCAACCCGTCATAGTTGTCTGTGAAGTTTCCCAGTGAACACCACTTCACTAGGTAGTCTTCAATACGGGCTGCGAACTGTGAGAAAGTCTCTCCGGCCTCCTTCATAGAACCTCGAAATTTTTTCCGGTAAGCCTCTGAATGAAGCTTGTACCTCAACAAGAGAGCTTTTTTTCAATGCCTGATAGTCATCTTGCTCTCCGGCCGGAAGTTTCTTAAAAACTTCGTAGGCGGCTCCTCTTAGACCCTGGGAAAGTTTCAAGTTCCACTTCCGTTCTTCCAGTCCAAACCCTGTTGCAAAGCGTTCGAAGCGGTCTAAAAAGGCGTCCATGGTATCGTTCCTTTCTGAAAAAGGTTCCAGCGGAACGTTCATGGCATTGGGTGGCGCAGGTTGAGAAGTAGGCACACCATCTGAGCGGGGTGAGTACCCTCCATCACAGTTGGAAGCCGCTGCACTTTTTGCCAGCTCTATTTGATTGGTCTGTCCCTGGATTTCCAGTTGCTTCATTTTAAGTGCATGCTCTGCTGCGGCTTTTTCTTTCCACTCCGCTGCTTCTGCTGCGGCTTTCTCTTTCCGCTCAGCTGCTTCTGCTGCGGCCTTCTCCATTGTAAGTTTCTGCATTTCCATCTCTCTTTCATGGAGTTTATCAGTCTCCTCGCTTACATATTTCATCAGGTCTTTTCCACTTCACCCGAATTCACGCCCTGCCTCCATTAAACTAGTTCTAATTTTTGCGGAATCTGCCACGATATGCAGTACGAGTTCACGAAGGGAAAAATTGGCAGTAACCTCCAAACAAAATTGTTTGACTCGCACAAGTAATTATCTCTTTAAAACCAGCTAGGTTTAAATTAGTAATCAAGTTCAAATAGTTCTTAAAAATCACTCACTCAGGGTATTCTGAAAAATTATGTAACAGATTATCTCGAAGTTTCTATGAAAACTTTGCTAAATATGTATGATAAAAATGTTCCCTGCAGTTACAGAAAACAAAATTTCAGTTCCCTATAGTATCCTCTGTTCTCAAAAAGTGTTTACTCTGTCCGTTTGATACTTAATTTAAAAAGTATCACTTGTGCTTTAGAGATATAAATTATCCCCCTATGAAATAGACAAATTATAGTAAGAGTCAGTCTAGGAGGTAATCCCTCAAAATGCCAACAAAGTTTGCAATTATCGCAACTGTATAGCAGGGATGACAATGTGATTTTTCACACTTCTAAGACCGGGTTCACTAATCCCAAGACGAGTCCACAATTGTCGTGTGGTGCGTATTGGGGCAACTACGACAGTAGGTTTTGCCAGGAATAGCCTATGAGATATTAGGTAGAAAGTCTCTAGAAATTGGCTCGCTAAGAAAGAATAAAGACCTATTCGAGATAGGGACAAGAAAACGGGAATGCGAATGCTTTCCACTGGACAGTGTTTTCTAATTAGTTATGGAAAGAGTTCTGTTTCCCCACGACCTTAGCTTCTGCCCTTAGATCCC
The DNA here is from genome assembly GCA_024509875.1 of Oreohelix idahoensis. NCBI lineage: Eukaryota > Metazoa > Mollusca > Gastropoda > Stylommatophora > Oreohelicidae > Oreohelix > Oreohelix idahoensis. Next base: position 344,592 of record JAMPIV010008736.1, read on the forward strand.
GTAACAGAAAAAGCCCCCAACCTCATCTGAGTAGAGAATTGTTCCTATAGGTGAATATGTAACACCGACAGCACGAGTGATACATTAACAAACTAGATAATGATCAAACGATCGTTGGGTTTATTAATGAAATATCCACACATATAGGGTTAGTAATGGTTAGAACGTGATGATGGTGAAAGACGATTCACACAAAACACACAGATGAGATAATAAAATTGCAATTAATTAAGTAGTAGTTAATTAAGAATGCACTGGTGCAAAGCGAAATGATGATGATGTGATATGATACGTGTTACCAAAATGGTGAGTAATCTACACAGTCAACGTGTCTCTAAATGCTTCTCACTGATATGATGATTCACACGTATGCATAAAATGTCCCAAGTTGTTATACGTTATGTCGAGTGGGGTGTCTCTAAGTCGAGGACGTTCTGATGAAAACTTTTGTCAGACTGAGAATGGTGACGAGAGATACATATATATTCCTTCACTGTTTGAGTATATCTCTGTAGTGTTGATCAATAGTTAATAGCTGTCATATGAACAAAAGATCTGTTGTCTAATCTCCCGAGGGTACTGGTCAGGCTGGATATCTTCACGAAATGTTAGTGATAAGTAGATTCATAATCTTGCGTATGTAGTCGTGATTCATAAAATATACTTTAGAGTCTGCTTCATAGAATGCGCTTAAGAGTGTGTTGCACTTGGTATAAGTATGAGATTCCACTTTTGAGCTCTTTAGCTTGACTTCAGATAATAATGATCTTTCGAGTGATTTGAACTTGTGATAACTATGTATTGAACTTGTGAGCCAGCAGTATATGGGTGACGAAAAATGCTGCGTCCACCTTCTGACTTGTGGGTGAGACAATATTCCTTTTCATTGAGGAATGAAAGATGTCCTATGGCGAATTCTGCTAGCCAAATGTCCGGTTTTGATAACTTATTTCTGGTTAGACGTCAGACACGTTGCGTGTAGACTCAAACTTCTGATGAACTTCTTTTCCCTTCGCTAAATCCTTTAAGAACACAATTAATCACAGAACTGAATTATCATCCACTCTGAATAAACACGTGTATTAGGCTAGGCGTTATATGGATTGTTTCTCTGCCTCACAATGTAAAACCTGGACTGCCCTCTCTAGCGAGCTACGCGGTATTTTATTTCTGGAAGTCCAATGTGGGTTTCTTAGACAGGTAATGTACAGCTCCGCCCATACAACCAATCCTTGAGAGCCTCTCTGGTCACTCATTCACAGGATCGCTCTTGTCCCCTGTCAGTCCAAACGTGGGTGTGGTAATTCGTGACCAACTTTCGTTGCCTGGCTTGTTTGACAAACAGGTAGTGAGATAATTGGCTGGCCAATTCAAAAGTGCTGTCACATTATTCTCTGGTTGTTTATCGTTCCGTGTGTTGGCGGCACTCTTAGTTACCTCCGCCCATTGTCGCCATCATGCTAACATGTCCTTTTTGTGGCGCCGCCTATTGTATTACATGCCGGTTGCTTTAAACAGCATGAGACGTTTTCACCTGGCCAAGCTGGGCGTCCAATGTGGTGACCTGGCCGAGCAACAAAGATAACAACAGTTCACAGAAATTGTATAATGCCCAGATGTGATTGGGATGACCAGATGTGTTTTCACCAGATTTATCACGATGCAGTGTGTGCTTCAAACGATAATGTCAGGTCAAAAGACGTTATTTCCCCCGATGAAAGAACAAATGCGGTTCTTTAGATACCGGTCGCGAGTAATCACAACGATTAAATATCAAATGTGGGATAGCAAATGTGGGATGAAAGAGCAAATGTGGGAGAAAACACAATACGAGAGATGTAGGAAAAGATAGAGCAATAAGGCCTTTGCGCTCGTTTATTACACTTGGACAAGGTACTAGCCAAACACAAAATCATACCACTGGCTTATCATAGCAGAGCATTCATAGGGAATCACTGCCACAGATATATCCCAACCCAATTTTATAAAGATCTTACAAGAGCAATCATTACACAAACACTGAAAATTACAGACAAACAAGATATAACTGACATAGCTTTTATTGCCCAAGAACAATTCAACTCACTGAACGAAGCATTTGAGAAAGTACACAATAAAATATCACACAGTAAACCAATTAGTAAAGGATCAATATCATCAATAACAACATCAATAAAGACATATTTGTCTTTGTTCAGAAAGCTATTCCCCAGTAAGACAATTCCTTAACATCACATATTAGAAAAAACATTGCGCAGACTGGATCAGAACTCATGGCTTTGGAATGGGCATGCATGGAAAGCAAGAAGGAGAATTTCTTCATTCCACTATTTCCAAAATTGAAAGACGCGCCAGCGGTATTAAAATTATAACTTCACAATTAAAATTTATAATGGAAACTCATTTGATACAAATTTCTCCAGCTGTGAATGTACAGATTCCTCCTATGAAAAAAGGAAGTGTGAATGATAATTGAGCGAAATTTTGGGGCTAGAGCAAATTAAGGCAGTTGTTGCGTGAGAATGACATAATTAACAGAGTGTGGAAATCATTTAATAGGTGTATGTTTTATTTATTAAATGGAACATTTTGTTTTACTCATGACCATACTCATTTTTACATGACCATCGTGATGTATGATTGAGAGATAATTGTTAGCTCTCATGTTTTGGGGACAATTGGGTGTGTTATTTTAAGGTAATAAATGTGGACTTGCAATTTAATGTTTCAATAATTAATGTTTGACGCATGAATCCAAAACAAAACTACGATATCCATTTTCTGCAGGTTTTCTACTTTTGATTTCTGTAATTTGTTATGCATGTTGATTGTGATCGTTTTAGTGTAAATTGCATAAGAAACAAACCATAATAAAATATTTTAAAAACGTAAATTTTACACTATTTCAGACTACTTTATCACCTGTTCTAATTGTGATAAAATGTTTGTTCTTGTTCTAAAATTTACTCTAACATTTCTAGTCTAGCTTAACGCAAAATTAATGCCGGTATTTATAATAATAAAGTAGCGTAAAAGCATTAATTAAGCCTTATCAAAAGTAAACACCGCCACATTTTTTTCCCGTTAGGAAGTTGACCACGTGACCTCTGTCACGATAGCTATAAATAGCGCGATCAGGAAAAACTAAAGTGTCGCTCGCAAACCGCTGTGTATTAACAGTTCATTGCTTTTTCTCCTTCATCTCTTCAACCTTTCCCTCATTCATCATTCTTCTGTTTCAGGCTTTATGTCATTCCTTTGTTGCGCTTTCCTTTTCTATCCATGCTTCCTCCACTGCCTTATGCCACCAGGGAGGTTGGGTGAAAGGTGTTCTCGCTGTCTTTTGTTTGGCATTTTGACGCAATGTGTGTAAAGGGTTGTTACAATCGAGTTAAAAGGTAAAGGAACCCGTTACACGCCCATTGAGGCATATTGGGAATATGGTGTTATGCCCATATTATCTTGACCGTCGGCACACGAGGGGTGATGTGGTCGGCATCACGCCGGCCGCCTTAACCTTCCCAGAGTAGCTCTGGTACCCATTTGGGGCTGGGTCAACCCAGGAGCCGTTTGTGGCCTAAAAATTTTCCGCCTCATCTGGGGATCGAACCATAGACCACTGCGCTAGGAAGCCAGTGCACTAACCACTATGCTACCGCGGCTCCCTTACAATCGAGTTGGCCTGTAGGATACTTGAAGGTCTATTTAGGTTTCCTATGTCTAGTGATCCTACCCTTTGCAACGAGTATGACGCAAGGTAGGTGATCACTTTCCTGTGCACCTAATACATCCCAATGTGCCATGGTGGTGGCAGCACTAGAGATGAATTCCAGATTTACAAGGTATGACACATTTTGGGTCCCCAGGTTTAGCTGCCAGTCTAGTTGGGCGTCCATCATTCAGGATGGCAAGGTTCATGTTAAGTAATGCATGGCTCAAAGCTGGATCAATTGCCCAGGCTACAAATGTTATTCCAATCCATGTGGGCCTGGTAGACTAGGGCAAGCTATTTATGTAAAACATGAGCTCCCTCATACGTGGCTGGCTACACGTTCCCAAACTAGTGAGGATGCGGAATTGCAGGGGATTGCTGTGAATAAAGGCGGTCAGGAATGGCGAGTCTACCATTTATATGCTCATGTCGACCATCTTACAGCAGATAGTGACTGGAATTTTCTGGCGGAATTGTCTGAAGATTCTAACATAAGATGTTTAATTGCTGGTAGTTTAAATGCTAGATCCAAGGAGCTGGGGAACCTCACAGAAAATATGCAGGGTATAGCTTTAGAAAGTTTATGGGGCAAAGAAAAACAAATTTCTTCTGTGATTGGCCTGCTAGAAATGTCACTTAGCTGCCAAAACGCTGAAGTGTTGGTGCTGCTGTTTCCGTCAATTCGTCTCTGTGGAAAGGAACACATCTCCAAATCATGTCAAGAGGTAACCTCTTCTGGTCAAGGCAGGTATCTTCACAACCAGTTGAACGTAGGTTTCCAGTGTCGATCACAAGCTTTGAATCACGGTGTAGTAGTTCAACTGGTATCGTAGAGTATTACCTCAAATGATCTCTTCGATTCGTACCATAAACGTTAGTGGAAATAAAAGAACAAAACCTCTGCTACGTTCTTGCTTTCCTGATATTAATCAGGCGCCTTTCCCGCTGTCCATCACTGATTCTTTTCTCTGAATATTTACTCTCCCTGAGCGGACACATATAACTCAGGGGATATGATGAAAAATCACCATTCTTTTAGTTAACTTAATTGAATAAATTGCGACTGGACAGCGGCTTGTGCCTGGGTGGATATGTTTAAATATACATACAGCTGATTACAAATGATAGTAAATATACATTTAATGTCATCATCATCCACTCACTGCTCCATTCGGAGTCTGGGGTTACCTCTGCTTTTGGTACTGTGTGAGAACTAGCACGAAGCAATAACAAGTGCTTTGCTGTCTTGGTTCATGAATATATCATTTTCGCATGCTCAGGTGGAGGGAGATTCACCAACACTACAATAATACAATGCTACGCACCAACAAATGATAGCGATGAAGAAGTCAAGGATGAATTCTATCAACAACTGCAGAAAGAAACGGAAGCCACAACTAGATATGATCTTATCATAGTAATGGGTGACCTCAATGCGAAAGTTGAAACACACATTACAAATAATGAAAGAATAATGGGGAAATGCGGCAGCGGAATAGCAAACGAAAATGGGGATAAATTGATACGTTTCTGTAGCATTAACAACCTGGTCATTGGAGGAACACTTTTCCCACACAAGGAAATTCACAAATTAACATGAGAATCACGGAATGGTCGGGACAGAAACCAGATTGACCACATGATTAATGGTAGATGGAGACATGCATTGCAAGATGGGAGGGTAAGAAGAGGTGCAGATGTGGGAAGTGATCACCATTTAGTAGTAGCAAAACTGAAAGTAAAACTAAGAACGGCTGGACCAATTGTAACTACATAGAAAAGGTTTGACATCAGCAAATTGAAGGACCCCCTTACCAGAAAAGCTTTTGCAGCTGATATAAAGAAACGATATCAATTTGCCAAAAGTCAGGAAAAGACATTGACTGATGATATAGCCCAGAATTTCAACACCATTTCAACAATATATACTGAAGCACATTAAAAACGCACCACTATTATATATACTGATGCCGAGAAGCTGGAAAAAAGTGTGGGAATGGATTTTCCCCGTGTTTCTCATGAGGTAGAGAGCGAATGGCTGCTGGAATGGAAAGTGCATGATTCAACTCACGGGTTTGTGTACAGACTACATGAAAACAATGTAAGTTACACGTGCAACACGATTCCCAACAGCTATGACCCTGAAAATATGTACGCGTTGTGGCAGTATACTCGGTATAAAAAGGCCGTTGAGACAAAACACCCAGTACATGTGCTTGAAATGCCACGACTATCTAAAAACGACCGCCAACGAGCCATTGGTATGTTGGAGACCGGAAAGAGCTCGCGGGCCATTGCCAGAAGGAGGAATTGCCACCACAGCACTATTGTACTCTCAGTGAACGTTACGGAATCACTGGCAGTGCCCGGGATAGACTTCGGAGTGGCCAACCACGAGTTACTACCCCCGCGCAAGATCGTCATATTGTGCTGAGTCACCTAAGGAATCGTTCTCTCCCGGCAAGTCAAACAGCAAGAGTAATAAATGGTAGACGTGGGCAAGTCTTTCGAATGACAGTCATACGACGACTCAGAGATACAGGCCTTACTGCAAGACGACCTTATGTTGGGCCAAACCTGACTCACAGACATAATCAGCAGCGCCTGCAGTGGGCAGAGCAACATGTCAGATGGACTAGACTGCAATGGAATACTGTCCTATTCACAGACGAGAGCAGATTCAACATATCCTTTGCTGATGGGCGTATGCGGATTTGGCGACGGTGTGGAGAGCGCTTTGCAGATTGCTGTGTTCGTCAGCACAACCGATTTGGAGGAGGATTCAGTTTTCACCATCGCTTGCCTCTTCACGTCTTCCGTGGAAACGTTAATGCTGTGACACATCGAGATGAGGTTCTGGATGCATTGGTTGCTCCTGCGTTCACAAATTATCCAGACTTGCAGCTTCTCTAGCAGGATAACGCACGTGCGCACACCGCATGCATTACGCAGCAATATCTACAGCAGCAGAACATTGTGACGATTGATTGGCCTGCCCTATTACCAGACATGTCCCCTATAGAACATCTGTGGGACGAGCTTGGACGCAGAGTCTACAGGCAAGGTTCTCCAGCTAATCTGCAACAGCTCGAAGCTGCTCTTACACGTGAATGGGACTTGATTCCCCGGAATTTCCTTCAGAGACTTGTGCGTTCCATGCGGAGCCGCTGCCAAGCTTGTTTGCAAGCACACGGTGGACATACCAGATACTGAGGATAGTGTGAATGAATTTTTTTATTGGTTGCATTTTTGGTTTTCTCCCTTGCCTGCACAGAATGCAATGAATTTCACAACAATCAAATGTACGAATTAATGACCAGCATGGATTCATAGGAAAATGAATAAAGATTTCAAATATGTAAACTTGTAAACACTTATATTTACATTTCACACTCTGTTCCTGGATTATACAGGTGGTGCGTTTTTAATGTGCTTCAGTATATAAGGAAAGCAGCAAATAATGCTTGGGATTCCAGGAAAGGAAGAAGCAAGACTGGATAACATCAGAAACATTAAACACCATAACGATGAGAAAGAAAATGAAAAGAAAGAAAACAGTCCCCCAGGTTAAAGCAACAATATAGCGAACAGTACAGTCAGCTGGACAAGAAAGTTAAACGACAAACCCGAGCCAACAAAAGGAATTTCCTAGACAATCTTGCAAGACAGGCAGCACTGAGAAATGAACAAAGCACAGTATACAAAATAACTAAATTCATCAGCAGAAAACGAGGTGCAAACATTATTAAATTATTAAATTAGTAAGAGATAAGCACGGAAATCTCATCACGACAGCAGAGGGAATGGAAACAAGATGGGCAGAGGATTTCAGAGAAACTCTGAACAAGGAACCACCAGAGACACAATTGAATGTTCCTGAGGCTGAAAACGATCTAGATGTTAATTCAGACATTCCACGAAAAGAAGAAATCATCACAGCAATCAAAGGGTTAAAGAATGGAAAAGCTTCTGGCCATGATAACCTAAATGCAGAGCTATTTAATACAGACCCTGTGCTAGCAGCAGAACTATTAGAACCACTATTTGCACAAGTCTGGAAAACACGGACAACACCAACAGAGTGGAACAAAGGAATAGTTGTCAAATTGCCCAAGAAGGGAGATCTTGCAGATTGCAATAATTGGAGAGGAATCACTCTTCTCTCAGTTCCCAGCAAAATACTAGGCAGGATAATTATACAGAGAATTTCAAAAGCAGTAGACCACAAACTGAGGAAAGAACAAGCAGAATTTAGAAAGAACAGAAGATGTGTAGATCATATATTTACCCTCAGGAACATTATAGAGCATTGCTCAAAATGGCAAAGACAGCTGTACATTAATTTCGTTGATTTTGAAAAGGTTTTTGACAGTATACATAGGGATAGTTTATGGAAAATACTGAGCGCTTATGGAATTCCAAGCTGCATAGTGTCAATCATAAAAAGCCTCTATTCCAACTTTACGTGTAGCGTTGGGCAAAGCAACCTAATCTTTGAGGTGAAGACAGGAGTACGACACGGATGCCCCTTATCAACCACTCTAATTTTAAAAGTCATAGACTGGGTGATGCGCCAGACAACAGAGGGCAGTCCAAGAGGAATAAGATGGACAACATTTTCTACATTGGAAGATCTGGAATATGCAGATGACATTGCACTGCTAGCACATTCACATCAACACATCCAGGAAAAAACGGATAGACTTAATAAGTTTAGCCAGCAGGTGGGCTTGAACATCAATTTAAGGAAGTCTGAGGTCATGACGCTCAATGTGAGCAACCCTGAGCCCATATCAGTAAGGAATAAGCAATTGGTACAGACAGATACCTTCACATACCTAGGAAGCATAGTAACACCAGACGGCGAGGCAGGCAAAGACATCAACATCAGAATGAATAAGGCAAGAACAGCCTTCTTTTGCCTAAACAACATCTGGAAGTCCTCCCAATACAGCACAAGCACAAAATTAGGATTATATCGGAGCTGTGTGCTTTCTGTGCTTCTCTATGGTGCGGAATGCTGGAGAGTTAGAGAGAAGGAAATGTCGAAATTGTCCTCTTTTCACACAACATGCCTAAGGAAAATTCACCGAATCTTTTGGCCGAATACCATCACTAACCAAGATCTGCTTACTCGTAGCAAGCAAGAGGACATGCACACCATCATAGCTAGCAGACGCTGGAACTTGGTTGGTCATGTCCTCAGAAGAGACCCTGATGCCATTACAAGAACAGCTATGCTTTGGACCGCTGAAGGAAAACGAAAGAGAGGCCGACCAAAAACAACCTGGCGGAGGACTGTGGAGGCTGAGATGCAAAGAATGAACCAGAGTTGGGGCACTGTACGAAGGATGGCCACCGACCGAGCAAAGTGGAATCAATTTATTGTTGCCCTACAAGACGCCACTAGGCGTGATGGCCACTGACTGATTTGACGGTCGGCGGCTAAGGATCAAAGAAGAAGAAGAAAGAAGACTGGGTGATGCGCCAGACGAGTGAGGGCAGTCCAAGAGGAACAAAATGGACTACATTTTCTGCATTGGAAGATCTGGAATATGCAGATGACATTGCATTATTAGCACATTCACATCAACACATCCAGAAAAAAAAGGATAGACTTAATAAGTATAACCAGCAGGTGGGCTTGAACATCAATCTAAAGACGTCAGAGGTCACGACGCTCAGTGTGAGCAACCCTGAGCCCATATCAGCAAGGAATCAGCAACTGGAACAGACAGACACCTTCACATACCTAGGATGCAAAGTAACACCAGACGGCGGAGCAGGCAAAGACATCAACAACAGAATGAACAAAGCAAGAACAGCCTTTTTTAGTTTAAACAACATCTGGAACTCCTCTCAGTGCAACACAAGCACAACATTAAGATTATATCAGAGCTATGTGCTTTCAGTGCTTCTCTATGGTGCGGAATGCTGGAGAGTTAGAGAGAAGGAAATGTCTTTTCACACAACATGCCTAAGACAAATTCACCGAAGCTTTTGGCCAAATACCTTAACCAACCAAGATCTGCTTACTCGGAGCAAGCAAGAGGACATGCACACCATCATAGCTGGCAGACACTGGAGATGGGTTGGCCATGTCCTCAGAAGAGGCCCCGATGCCATCACAAGAATAGCTATGCTATGGACCCCTGAAGCAAAACGAAAGAGATGCCGACTAAAAACAACTTGGAGGAGGACTGTGGAGGCTGAGATGCAAAGAATGAACCAGAGTTGGGGCACTGTACTAAGGATGGCCACCGACCGAGCAAAGTGGAATCAGTTTGTTGTTGCCATACAAGACGCCACCAGGCGTTGTCGTGAAATGACGTCTGGTTCACATCACGAATTCTAATAATTCTGACCTTACGGCGCACCATACATTGGAAAAAGATATGATACACCGACCAACGAAAACGCTTTTTTGGTCCCGTGTTTAGAACTGCTGGGAAAATAAAGATGGCCAGATCCTATTATGTGTATCATGATTAACTTCGGAATTTTACTACAGAAGTATAGAAGAAGTACCAAGTGGCAGAGGTTATCAAATCAATATTAGGATGTTACTCTACCCGTAAGTAGTAATACTTTTACTAATACTATTATGGGACGGGAGAAATCTTAGGTTAAATGCATTCGAAGCTTCAGGATGGCCTAAGTTTAGCTGTTTAAACTATGCATAACAGAAAATGCAAACAGTAACCAAAAAGATTATTATATAGATGTGTAAAGCTTAATTCTTAGTATAATGTAAGCTTAAATTGACTAAAATCGCATCAGGAATAACGAAGATAATTAAAAAGTAGTTTTCCTACATTGTACAAAAGGCCAAACGGTACCCACATTTTCGGATAGTTATTGCATTCCTAGGGGATTTCATCTCTTATGTCCGAGGTCAGACTATAAATAGACTTGCCTAAACAAACTTCGGTCAGTCACTATTTGAAAAACACAGAGAGCGGGGAAAGCAGAGCATATATTAATGCCAGCGTTTGCCTTCTGCACTTGTTAGCAGACCTCAATCAACCACTGAGGGCTAGTCTGTGTGTGTACCTGAGAGTAAGAACAAATCTATTTATATATACTTACTTACTTAGTCGTTCCCCTTCTACCGTGAGGTGTAGAGGTTTGGAAGAGAGAGCGCCAGACTATTCTATCAGCTGTCTTCTTCCTGGCCTGGTTCCATTCTAGTCCTCGGTCCTTAAAAGATTGTCTAATGTTGTCCTCCCAGCGGAATCTGGGTCGTCCTGGAGGTCTGGATCCCTGGCTCTTTGTTTCCCATGCTTGTCGTGGTAGCCGATCTTCTCCCATTCTGCAGACATTGCCAATATTTATATATAAATGTATATAATTGTGTGTAATTATATTGATTAATCCAACTGTGCGATACGATGTGTATAAGATGTGTTAGGAATGGACTGTGTCTTCTGATGAAACTTACAGGCTCATGTGTACTTCTAGAGGCAAAGCCCGCCTTCAGAAATATTTAATATATTGAGAAAGATGGTTAATTGTGTCTGTAAGTTGGGAAAGGTATTTAAAGAAGTATTTCTTGAATAGAATGAGACACATACCAGGAACACAAAGAAGAATGAAAAGGATTGATTCACAGTATCGTTTGACATATTATTTAATAGTTTTACTCACAACCAAATTATTGTATGGAGACAAATCATGAGAAAATACTTATAATTAAGAAGGTAGAAGTAAATTGTGATCACTTGGAATTAAAATGATTGTTGATACTATACTATATCTTGTGCATCTGCTAGCACGCTTATCTGAAACTGTCTATCGTCCCCATCTGTGTCATAAGAGGGATATGGATAGGATAATACAGGGATTGCGTTTGAATTCATTGCAGGTTTAATTCTTTAACAAAAGTCTCCAAATCAAAAGAGGTTGCTCTTACAAAAGTTGCAACGAATACAGTGCCAGTTGGTGATAGCAGGCCTGTCATCACGTTTGTAGCTACTGGAACGAGTTCATCTGAATTTTACATCCAGCATATAATGTAGTCATCTGCAGTGACCAAGATAAGTTGCTTATGGCAACTGTGCAGCTTATCCAGATTCAATAAAGACATAACGTCATCCAGTTGGTGATGACCAAACTAGTATAGTGTTTCTATAAACTTATAGTAATAATAATAAACAATTCTACTAGTAAATGATCAAGCAAGCGAAAGTTGTCTACAAGATGATAGACATTTTGACCCAAGAGAAAAACATTTGTTAACTATTTTTATTTATTAAATAATGTAAAATATTTGAGTTTAACACTTTTCAAACAGAAAAGAGAAACTGTTTAAGTAAATTATAAATATTCACCAGAAGACTTTCTTAGATTCTTTAAGTTGAATTACAGTTCTTTTTGGTGAATATAGTTATATAAATTACCCCAGCAGAGTTTGAAACATATTAAATACCATAATCACAGAGTCGCATCAGGAGAGGTAGCAGTTAGGGACTCAGAATACTACATCACCATCTTCTCTGCCAACTTACATAGCTTGACCCTACCTTTGTGTCTATACACCCTTACTCTCTTCAGAGAAGGGAGTATTACTGATTAGACCAGACTCTTATCTGGCATTATCCTGGTATCTTCTGATACACCTTTATGTCCAGGATATCTTATTCTTTATAACATCTTAAACCTCTCGCGACATCTGTCGTCTCAGTCCGGGATTTCAGTTACTACCCTGTAGTCTTTTCTTTGAGACATTCAGTCTTTTAATAGTTACTTACATCCTCTGAGTTAGCAGTAGGAGTAAAAATTTAAAATAGATTAAAAAGTTAGAATAAACTTAAGCTAAATAAAGCACATTGAAGTACATTGAGTACAAAACAAAATTTTGGTGACTAGATAAGCTGACAGTGGTCCTGTACTTAGTTAGCCTTGTATTAATTAAGTGTGCATTTGGTCTGTTGATAGTAGTGACTGAGTGTCTGCAACTATTAGTATGGCAGACTTGGCAAAGTTTAGGTCTGCTACAGTGCTGGCGGCAAAAGATTTTGGATTAAGTGGGGAGGCTCTTATTCAATATATCACTACTGAATGTGACAAATATATAGAAAGAGAAGATACGAAAGTGGAAACTGAAAAACAGATTACAAATAGAGGAGGCTGATAGGGAGGCTAGACAAATAAAAGCTGAAGCTAAGAAACTAGAAGCTGATAGGGAAGCTAAAAAATTACAACTAGAGACTGAGGAAAGAAGACAGGTTGCTGAAAGGGAGGCTGAGGAAAGAAGATATGTTGATGAAAGAGAGGCTGAGGAAAAGAGGTTGCAAAGGAAACATGAGTTGAGACTGAAAGAGCTTGAACTTCAAGGACATTTTTCAGGAAATTGAAGTAGCCCAACTACCTCTGACATTAGTGTATGTCGTGCCTCAAATGGAGCCATGAACTTCCACTTGGATCCATTTGTGGAGAAAGAAGATGACATTGCGTCTTATCTCAGTAAGTACGAGAGATTAGCTACTAACTATGGCTTAGAGAAAGAGAAATGGAGCCTTAAGTTATCACAAAGGCTGAGAGGAGCTTCTTATGATGTTTTTAAAAAACTTGGGAGGGAGGAACAAGAAGATTTTGAAATCTTGAAACAGACATTGCGGGTTCGCTATGAAAAGAATTTAGAATTTTATAGGAAGAAATTTAGAACTGCGAAGCTACTTTCTGGAGAAACATACCACCAATTCTCTGCAAGATTAGAAACCTACTTGGAGAAGTGGACTACTCTTGGAATGTGTCAAAACCTGAAAGAAATGGTCATGATGGAACAAGTGAGAGAGTCTATGCCTCCAGACATGAGAAAATTTTTTATGGAACAAGGTGCAGAGAGATTGGGGGAGATTTTAACAGTTGCTGAGAGATATCAGGCAGCTCAGAAAGAAATAGCTGGAGTTAAGAGGAAACAGGTAGGCCACCCCAAACCAAGATGAGTTTGATAATAGAGACCAACAACACAGATACAAACAAGACTATGACAAACCCAGATTTGAGCATAAAAACAGGAACCCTCAGGTACAAGATAATAAATCCTACAGACAGGGAAATAAGTGGTGCAAAATTTGCAAAATGAACAACCACAATACACTGGAATGTGGTAAGAAAGTCCCTCCATATCACGCTGCATGTATGATAACATTGGGAAATGGCAGGAAGGACCTGACAGACAGTCAGACAAACCTCCATCATCCCCCATCTGTGAAGAAGTAACATGTAATGGCCATAAGATTATGTGCCTTTATGATTCAGGATTGGAATATGACTCAGTTGTGAGTGCCTCCTTGGTGCACTCTGATCAATATACCACAGGAAAAGTGAAAAAACAAGGGGCATTAAAAGGAACAGCCACAATGACACTTCCCCTAGCCAGAATCAATGTCAAGACTCGCTATGTGGAAGGAGTGATCAGTGCAGCAGTGTGTGATGATCCTAATTACCCGCTGGTGTTAGGAAGAAGATATATTTTTCTAGGGAACCCAATAAAACCTGTGATAATGGCAACACTCAAGGTCAGGTCAACCCCTGTGAAGGAGGAGGGAACACCACTAAATATTCATCCGAAAAAGATGAAAAACGCCCAGGCAAAAGATAAATCATTAAAACCTTGCTTTGGCAAATTGCTAGACAGCCATAACCCCCCTACGAAAGGACAATTTTATTTGAAGGATGGATTGCTTTACATGAAAGCTGGAACAAGACAAAGTGGACATGGACAGTTAGTACTGCCATTGAGTTATAGGGAAAAAGTTATGGAATTAACACATGTTGTACCAGACGGTGGACATGGAAAAATTGGTACCACCTGTCAAAGAGCATCTGTAAAATATTATTGGCTAGGTATTGCTGAAGACATATTTCAGTATGTGACCACCTGTGCACAATGTAGCAAGGTAAACTCCACATGTGGAGAAACTAAACAGGACCTAAAAACGCATTGCGGTGAAAATAGGCCTGAAAATAAAAAGGAACAGGTAGACATCGTGAATAGGACAGCCCCTTTTCACACACAGTCTTCCAATAAACCAGTGACCATGGCAACTCTCCGTCTCGTACCGAGAGGGGAACCAACCCATCCCGCGCCGACACAATTGTGTTCAAAATTCCTGGAACTGGCTAAAAATAGAATGGTTTGTCAGCCACATTTGAAAACGAAACTGAGGGATAACCCCAGAAAAATTGGAAGTGGGAGAGTGGGCAGTTGGTCTAATGCTCAGCTCTCTTCGACATACGGCTATTAAATTAGCATTATGAGGGCACCGGCAACAGTGGTAGTTAGTCGGCCCATATACACGGTCCAGTGGAAGTTTTCTCACGAGATTATATATTATATTGCCATGCAAAAGGCAGAATTGATTTCTTGTTGCAGGAAATTCATTTCCCCTATGAATCATATTATCGCTCCAGTGAGGTTTAGCTGAAAGAACACTCTGGTGAACGTAGGCTTTGCCTGGATTTGGGAAATAATTGCAGTACCAGAGTCACTAGTGAATCTAGATAAGGGTATTACCATATTCCAGTCAAACCTGAGCTCAGACCATTGCTGGCTGTGAGCACCTCGGAGGAGCACTATGAGTGCCATATGTTGCTTTTTGGGTTGAAGAATACTCCGAGTGTTTTATCCAGGATGATGAGGAAACTACTGGATCCCTTATGAAACTCAGCTATCACCAAATTTATAGATGACATCCTCATAACTATTGGAACCTTGAGTAAAATCTAACACCTCTGGACATGTCATGGAGCAGACTCAGAGAAGAGTAATGGTGAACATTAATTGATAATCAGCAATTAGACAGGCAGCAGCACCTGTGCTGTTTATTAAACACAACATGCGGTATTATCCCTGGATCTCAGAGTGTGGAGGCAAATTTCTTCAATCACCCACCTGAAGGAAACTAGGAAATAGTAAGGCAGAGTGAATCCAAGATTGGAAGAATGTAGTGATTATGAATACAGACAAGAAGCTCCAACAGCGGGTTTACGCTTTTGAATTGGGGGGCTATGTTGTGAAATGACGTCTGATTCACATCACGAATTCTAATACTTCTGACCTTACGGCGCACCATACATTGGAAAAAGATATGATACACCGACCAATGAAAACGCTTTTTTAGTCCCGTGTTTACAACTGCTGGGAAAATAAAGATGGCCAGACCCTATTTTGTGTAACATGATTAACTTCGGAATTTTACTACAGAAATATAGAAGAAGTACCAAGTGGCAGAGGTTATCAAAACATTATTAGGGATGTTACTCTACCCGTAAGCAGTAATACTTTTACTAATACTATTATAAAAAAAAGGTAAAGGAACCCGTTACACGCCCATTGAGGCATATTGGGAATATGGTGTTAGGCCCATATTATCTTGACCGTCGGCACACGAGGGGTGATGTGGTCGGCATCACGCCGGCCGCCTTAACCTTCCCAGAGTAGCTCTGGTACCCATTTGGGGCTGGGTCGACCCAGGAGCCGTTTGTGGCCTAAAAATTTTCCGCCTCATCTGGGGATCGAACCATAGACCACTGCGCTAGGAAGCCAGTGCACTAACCACTATGCTACCGCGGCTCCTATTATAGGACGGGAGAAATCTTAGGTTAAATGCATTCGAAGCTTTAGGATGGCCTAAGCTTAGCTGTTTAAACTATGCATAACAGAAAATGCAAACAGTAACCAAAAAGATTATTATATAGATATGTAAAGCCTAATTCTAAGTATAATGTAAGCTAAAATTGACTAAAATCGCATCAGGAATAACGAAGATAATTAAAAAAGTAGTTTTCCTACATTGTACAAAAGGCCAAAAGGTACCCACATTTTCGGATAGTTATTGCATTCCTAGGGGATTTCATCTCTTACGTCCGAGGTCAGACTATAAATAGACTTGCCTAAACAAACTCCGGTCAGTCACTATTTGAAAAACACAGAGAGCAGGGAAAGCAGAGCATATATTAATGCGAGCGTTTGCCTTCTGTACTTGTTAGCAGACCTCAATCAACCATTGAGGGCTAGTCTGTGTGTGTACCTGAGGGTAAGAACGAATCTATTTATATATAAATGTATATAATTGTGTGTAATTATATTGATTAATCCAACTGTGCGATACGATGTGTATAAGATATGTTAGGAATGGACTGTGTCTTCTGATGAAACTTACAGGCTCATGTGTACTTCTAGAGGCAAAGCCCGCCTTCAGAAATATTTAATATATTGAGAAAGATGGCTAATTGTGTCTGTAAGTTGGGAAAGGTATTTAAAGAAGTATTTCTTGAATAGAATGAGACACATACCAGGAACACAAAGAAGAATGAAAGGGATTGATTCACAGTATCGTTTGACATATTATTTAATAGTTTTACTCACAACCAAATTATTGTATAGAGGCAAATCATGAGAAAATACTTATAATTAAGAAGGTAGAAGTAAATTGTGATCACTTGGAATTAAAATGATTGTTGATACTATACTATATCTTGTGCATCTGCTAGCACGCTTATCTGAAACTGTCTATCGTCCCCATCTGTGTCATAAGAGGGATATGGATAGGAAAATACAGGGATTGCGTTTGAATTCATTGCAGGTTTAATCCTTTAACAAAAGTCTCCAAATCAAAAGAGGCTGCTCTTACAAATATTTTCAGTCTTTCCCTGTCTTTGAGTTCAACTATTCCTGTGTCATCCAGTCCGTTTTTCATTTATTCAACCGTTCATTTTTTTTTTTTTAAATTTTTTCTAGTGCTTTTTATATTCTAGGTACCAAAGTTGTTGTTTTTCTTCTCCATCCTCTTCAACAAAACATTATTAGGGATTTTACTCTACCCGTAAGTAGTAATACTTTTACTAATACTATTATAGGACTTGAGAAATCTTAGGTTAAATGCATTCGAAGCTTCAGGATGGCCTAAGTTATACATCATAATATATACATCCTAATAAAGTTCGTTCGTTCGTTCACTGTTTCCTTCTTCTCCTTCTCCTCTTCTTCCTTTAATTTTCTTCTCCTTCTCCTCTTCTTCCTCTTTCTTCTCCTTCTCCATTTCATTTATCTTCTTCTTCACCTCTTTCTCCTCGTTGGTAACAGTAATAAAAGTACATTCATAAAGCTTGTTTTTCCTTCAATTGTTTTTACGATTGTAGGCCTTAGCTAAAATTTAGTTTTTTTCCGACCAGTCAAGCTCATGTTTGAAACAAAGTATACATGATTAAATTTAAACAACTAATGTGAATCCCACACGAAAACTGGCCAGTATTTGAGCCGTGTTTAAAACAAGAGTAGCTGGCCTAGTTGTTTGAGGAAACACATTGATTTAATTCTGAAAGGGCGAGAGGCCAAAATTCAGGGCCGATTTTCTCAAGCGTTCAAACTAGTTTTCAGGGCCGGGACATTTAAACAAAGTTTCTGTTTTATGTTGTCCCAATTTTATATTTTATTAATCCTCATTCAGCTTCCTTTACAGCTATAGATAACATCCCCGTACCTTTAAAAAGAAAAACTTGAACGCACTGACACTGAAACTTTATAACATTATATGAAAACTCAGAGTGACAGAGAATTCCTTGCATGAAAGATACGGAAACTACTACGTCCTTTAAGTATTAATGACCACATCATCGTTCATCATCCGACGCCGCCACTTCAAACACAAATCACAATCTTTGTTCACAATTCATTAGTTCCGTAACTTTAATACCCGCACTTTAATGGAGTTATTTCAACCTTATTTTCTATTCTTTGTAGTAATTATATACAATTGGCTGG
Source organism: Oreohelix idahoensis (assembly GCA_024509875.1). Classification (NCBI taxonomy): domain Eukaryota; kingdom Metazoa; phylum Mollusca; class Gastropoda; order Stylommatophora; family Oreohelicidae; genus Oreohelix; species Oreohelix idahoensis. Next base: position 363,074 of record JAMPIV010008736.1, read on the forward strand.
GTCAAAGCCGGTCAAGACATGATAGTTTAAAATGAACCACAAACGGGAGCTTCATGCACAAAGTTTCAGCTTGAAAGTGAAAGGAACATAGAGATTTTGAGCGTCAAAAATTTCAAATGTGACAAATTTATTAAAACTCAGCTGAAGTTAAATAAATATGGTTTAAAAGAAGCACATAAACCTGGCAGAGTTGCACAACTTTAGCTAAGTAAATGTCTTTACAAATAAAACAAATGATTTTGAGCGTCAAAGATCTGAAACGTGGCTAAAACATAAAATTCAGCTAAAGTTAAATATCGTTTTAAAAAAGCGCACAAACCTGGCAGAATTGCTCAACTTTAGCTTAGTAAACGTATTTAGATTGTACCCTCCCCACGTTTCCCCAAGAAAAAAATGATTTTGAGCGTTAAAGAGTTGAAAAAAAAATTGCTTTTAATCGTTAAATATTTGAAGAGCTACAAATATATTAGCTCAGCTGAAGTTCAATAAAAGTGATTTTGAAAAGCGCATAAACCTGGCAAATTTGCTCAACTTTAGCTTAGTAAACGTCTTTAGATTTACACCCTCCCCACCTTTCCCCCAAGAAAAAAATGATTTTGAGCGTTGAAGATTTGAAATGTGACAAAGATATAAAACTCAGGTGAAGTTAAATAAAAGTGGTTTTTAAATGCACATAAATTTGACAGCATTGCATAACTTTAGCTTAGTAAACGTCTTTAGAATTACAAAAACAAAAAATGCTTTTGAGCGTTAAAGATTTGAAGAGCGACAAATAAATTAGCTCAGCTGAAGTTCAATAAAAGTAATTTTGAAAAGCACATAAACCTGGCAGATTTGCTCAACTTTAGCTAAGTAAACATCTTAAGAATTACATAAAAAATGTTACGTATACTCAATGTAAGAAAACTAAGCACACAATCGTAAAGTGATAGCTGAATTTTGTCAAATGTATATCTGCTTCGTGCGCTGGACAAAGGAAGAATTAATGTAAGATTTATATTTGCTCTAGTTAAAACTGTTTAAGTAAAAGTCCATTTACTTAAGAAATGTGATTCCTGTAGGGAACACCCAAGAGACACGCTGACAGGGTCACAATGCCTTTTTGAATATCCAGGAAAAGGCATACCAGGTACAACTACCTGATAAGTGTACAAATAATAATTTTAATTTTTTTGGGTAAAATAAATGAAAATGGGGTTGCTAGTCACATAATAACATTCGTCGCATCATTACTGCTTTAATCTATCTCCACTTTTGGCCAAAATTGACCTGATGTCATATTTTGATATAAAATAGTTTAATCTATCATCCTACTGTGATGGGGCCATAATAAACTCCCCAAAATCTCCCTGAAGTTTATATTTGCGTTTTCGCTTCTTCAAGAGGGCCATAATAATGTCTTCATCTCCTGCGCCAGCCGGCGTTTTCACGATTGCGCGCGCGGACTAACCCGTGAGAGATTAGGCCTAGCGGACTATATAAAGAGAGAGTGAGCCGGCGAAAGACCAACAACAACGCGAAAGACCCTTTTTGCAAGAGCAGCCTAGAGAGAACAAACGAAACGAGGTGCCCTGTGTGGGTAGGAGATGGACAAAGAAACCAGAGCACGTGAGCTATAATTGTTAGCGTATTTTGTAGAAATTAGCTTTAGCTTTCTGTAGTTTTATTATTAGTATTCAGCGTGGCACGGTTCTAGTGTTTAACAAAATAGATTGATGTGTTTCCAAAGGAGATTTCTTCCAGGACATTAGATTTAGATTTAAAGTTATAAATGAGTGAAAATAATGTGTGGATAGATTTTACTAGTGTTAAGTCCAAATCACAGCTGTGAGAGTTTAGTAGCAATTATTTTATTCTGCTAGAACGGGCAAGAAAAGCGAATATAGTAGGAACCTATTTCATTCGTGAGGCCGGGCAGAAAAGCAGTCTACTACTAATATTAACTGTTGGCAAGATGGCAGCCACGTGTTCATGAACAGCATCATGCAATGTGTATAAAGGCGGCGCCTGTGAGTCGACAATAACACGCTTAGTTATCACGTGTTATAGGCCTAGGAATGTTACGCTATTTTATATTGTGTGAATTGACACATGTGTGAAGGCAGGTTAATGTAATTTTCTTCAGTAATGGAAGAGATAGTTTAGGTTAAAGTTTATTTCACAATAATTGTTTTATTGTCTCAGTCGACTTTAGTTACACCTGGTTGTCTACAGTAAATATTTGTCGTGTTAAATTTCCTTTAGGTGATGTATTTAGTTGTAGTCATTAAAATGCCTTGTAAATATGATACCCCTACTTGTGGTACGCGGAGAACATTTAAGACATAAAGGTTCCTGTTTGCTCCTTGCAAGGCAGGGCGACACCAGTGCGGCTGAATTCAATAGAAGCCTGCACGAAGCATTTATATGCTATGGCAGTGGTTTGTTTCTGCAACAATGTGTTTTATATGATGAGTTCCCAATCTCATCAGTGGGCATATACGACATGCTTCAGAGTGCAAGGATGAATATTGAGATGGATCAGTTGCGAGGTGGTGATTTATGCTCATTATTGAGAGTATTCGTTGTACATATAGTTGAATATTATTTAATGCATGTTTCATTATTATTTAGTTATTGTTATGTGTCGGGTAATTTATTAGAGCACGTGGGTCCACTTGGGAACAAATTATGTCGCTTCTCGTGCCTTATAGAGCATATGGCCACCAGTATGGCTGGCCTCCGCATGGAGACCGCACAAAGCATTCAGATGCTCTTGCAGTTGTGGTTTCCGTAGCAATCTGTGTTCCATGGTGAGATTGCCAGCCTCATGCACAACACCATATTAGTCTGATTAGACGACATGCATGAGTGTGTGTGTGTGATAGTTGAGTGTGTCATTTGGCGTGGAAGGACTGTTTGGCAGGTGAGAGTATTGTTTCTCATTATTTAACTATTATGATTTTAACTAGTCATTGCTTTGTTTGCGTTTCAGATAGCAATTGAGCACTGGCTGGGTGTTTTGTTTTGTTTGCTTTGTTTTATTTGTTTAATGTTTGCTTTATGTGCTTATTGTCACTGACAGGGTTGTATGAATAAATACAGCCCCTGCCGCAGAATCAGAGTTTTATTGTTGATCGGGTCGGTTGTGAGTGTGCAAGAAAGTGATCACATATCACAAAAGCATCATCATCATCTCGCCCACCCTATCACACTACACAGTATCTTACAGTTAAAGTTTGGACCGTCATGAAAAATTTCATTTTATTGTGACATATCCTTCTTTTCAACTACTAACCCAAAAACTTTAAACGCATTTTTCTCAAAACAAACAAAAGTGAAGATGAAATAAAGCACTATTAAGGCGACGCTCTCATAACGTTAGCAGTCTGTCTCAGATCCTCTCATCTTTCTCAGGTAAATACATCTATTTATCTCACACGTTAGCAATCTGTCTCAGACCCTCTCATCATTCTCAAGTAAATATATCTATATCTAACAAAATGTTGGCGGTCTCAGACCCTCTCTTACCGCTCTCATATAACCACATATATTTCTCTCATAATGTTGATGGTCTATCTCAAGTTTCTCTCATTGTTCTCATTTAACCACATCTATTTCTCTTATAAAGTTGACGGCCTGTCTGAAACTCATCTCATCGCTTTCATATAACTACATATATTTCTCTCATCAAGTTGGCGGTCTGTCTCAGATCCTCTCTCATCTCTCAATATATAACCACTTCTATTTCTCTCATGAATTTGGCGGTATATTTCAGTTCAACTCTCATACAACAACATCTATTTCTCTAATTAAAGTAGGTGGTCTGACCCTCTCTCGTCGCTCTGTACATAACCACATCTATTTCTCTCATAAAGTAGGTGGCCTGACCTTCTCTCATCTCTCTGTATATAACCACGTATATTTCTCTCATAAAGTTGGCGGTCTGTCTCAGGTTTCTCTCATCGCTCTCATATAACATCTAGTTCTCTCATGAATCTGGCAGTCTAAAGTTCCTTTCATCACTCTCAAATAACCACATCTATTTCTCTCATAAAGTTGACGGCCTGTGTGAAATGTATCTCATTGCCGTCATATAACAAGATCTATTTCTCTCAGAATATTGGCAGTCTGTCTCAGGTTTCTCTCATCGTTTTCATTAACATCTACTTCTCTCATAATGTTTGCAGCCATGTCTCCGGTTTCTCTCACGGCCTTCATTTAACCACAAAAATATCTCTTTTAAAGTTGGCAGTCTGATTCAAGTTTCTCTCATCGCTCTCCTTTAATCACATCTATTTCTCTTATAAAATTGGCGGTCTGTCTGTGACTTTCTAGACACACTTATATAGCCACAATTGTTACTGTTATAAAGTTGACCGCCTGTTTCAGACTTCGTCATAATCATTCATTACCTCCCTAAATGGGCTGGTGAAGGTCATGTTGCCAACCTGCAGCTTTCATTGAGCCAACAGTCATGGAGGGTTTGTTTTATAGTTTGCTTGTCTTCCTCACATGCATACACGCCTGCCAGTTCCATTTTTAGTTTGTTGAAGAGATGATGTTGAGAAAATGAAAGAAATCACCGCTACAAGAGAACGTTAATGCTTTGGTGCGGTCTCCCTACTCACCATTGCGTCGTATCCAATAAGGTTCATAAACTGAGCGCTGACGATACCTCCAAAGACATAGAACCAGAGGGTGCCTTGAAACTGATCGCCAGCATCTAACAGTAATGTCTGATTAGGATACTCTTGTCTCTTTTGTTTAACCTGTACATTACACACAAGAAGCTATAATAATGATGGAATGAAAGTGATGTTAGCAATATATATATATATATATATATATATATATATATATATATATATATATATATATATATATATATATATATATATATATATATATATATATATATATATATATATATATATATATATATATATATATATATATATATATATATATATATATATATATATATATATATATGTATGATGATATAAAAAATAATTGTTATTTTCTGATAACGATAATGGTCACTGTAATTATGATAAGGATGATACAATAATGATGATTATGGTTAGGATAAACATTATGATTATTCTGTTGCTCCTGAAGATAACGCAGGTGATGTTGATAATAACGATTTGATAATGACAATAGGAATAATTACTATTTTCTGATAATGCTACGGATAATGGTAATTTTATAATTAGAAGAATAATGCAGTAATGAAGATGGTGGTGGTATTATTACTATTATGTTGCTGATGATAGTGATGATAATGACGGTTGCGGTGATATTATAAAAGTGATACTGATTTTACGAACTTTCATTATTTTATCTTTCGTGGATGGGTGCTTGCGTCGAACTGAAAGGTTCCAGCCATTCTTCTTTGTCTTCAGGAGTGTGACAGAATAACCTCAAAAGTCACATTTACCTGTGCCATCCTATAATTTATTCAGTTTAGTTTTTCCCACCACGGTCAGTATTTCGTATTTTCGTGTCAACGTTTACACTCCTTTCCCTCAGTTCTTGTTATGTCGGGACTTCAGCGACCATCTTTTGCTGTAATCAATCCCTTTCGTTTGAACCCATATTTACTCCTGGGATCGGTAGAGAGAAGTGTGGTTTACTAATGTGTAACACATTTTCCTACCAGGCCAGACAGTGCAGGGGAGTGACCGGATTAGTGAGTAAACAACCGTGGGACGACCACGGTCAATTATCTCTGATAATAGCTCTGTCAGCCCAGTTTGTTGATTGTTGACTAAGACCGAGTGAAAGTCATAATCGTTTCCGGACAAGACTTGTCAGAAGAAAAATTATCCATCTTAAAAGAGATTACATATGAGATATTAAACATGATCGATAAAAGACGGAAGCTGGCATACAATATATAGTGACTGTAAACAACACATCTATTTGTGTGTTTGTTACGGAGGAATGTTTTCGTGTCAGAAAGGGAAATATACGCATCTTGCACTGTATTGGCTTGGAATTTGAGATGTTAAAATACAGTTTTTCTGAATGGAGCCTTGTCATATAGTAGCAATCTGGATGTAGGCCGAATGTTGCCTTATAATTTGGCGCCTTGTGAGTTTACCGCACTGTGAATTTCAACTCGTCATGAAGACAGCAAGACAAGCCAGAGTAAGGAATAGGATCTTGATTCCACTTTAAAGGAACGGACAACGTGTTTGAGCATCTTGTGAACTTACATCTCAGGAAAACTCTAATTTCATTAATACGGAAAGCCCGGTATCATAGGAACGTGAAAACTAAATTATTGTGGGATTCTTCTTCTTTGATCCTTAGCCGCCGACCGTCAAAGCAGTCAGTGGCCATTGCGCCTGGTGGCGTCTTGTAGGGTAACAACAAATTGATTCCACTTTGCTCGGTTGGGGCCATCCTTCGTACAGTGCCCCAACTCTGGTTCATTCTTTGCATCTCAGCCTCCACAGTCCTCCGTCAAGTTGTTTTTGGTCGGCCTCTCTTTCGTTTTCCTTCAGGGTTCCATAACATAGCTGTTCTTGTGATGGCATCGGGGTCTCTTCTGAGGACATGGCCAACCCAGCTACAGCGTCTGCCAGCTATGATGGTGTGCATGTCCTCTTGCTTGCTCCGAGTAAGCAGATCTTGGTTGGTCATGGTATTCGGCCAAAAGATTTGGAGAAATTTTCTCAGGCATGCTGTGTGAAAAGAGGACAATGTCAACATTTCCTTCTCTGTAGCTCTCTAGCTCTCCGCGCCATAGAGAAGCACAGAAAGCACACAGCTCTGATATAATCCTAATTTTGTTCTTGTGCTGTACTGAGAGGACTTCCAGATATTGTTTAGACTAAAAAAGGTTGTTCTTGCTTTGTTCATTCTGTTGTTGATGTCTTTGCTTGCTCCGCCGTCTGGTGTTACTATGCATCCTAGGTATGTGAAGGCATCTGTCTGTTCCAGTTGCTGATTCCTTACTGATATGGGCTCAGGGTTGCTCACATTGAGCGTCATGACCTCTGTCTTCTTTAGGTTGATGTTCAAGCCCACCTGCTGGCTATACTTATTAAGTCTATCCGTTCTTTCCTCGATGTGTTGATGTGAATTTGCTAGCAGTGCAATGTCATCTGCATATTCCACATCTTCCAATGTAGAAAATGTAGTCCATCTTATTCCTCTTGGATTGCCCTCTGTTGTCTGGCGCATCACCCAGTTTATGACTGTTAAAATTAGAGTGGTTGATAAGGGGCATCCCTGTCGTACTCCTGTCCTAACTTCAAAGGTTTGGTTGCTCTGCCCAATGCTACACGTAAAGTTGACATAAAGGCTTTTTATGATTGACACTATGCAGCTTGGAATTCCATAAGCCCTCAGTATTTTCCATAAACTGTCCCTATGTATACTGTCAAAAGCCTTTTCAAAATCAACGAAATTAATGTACAGCTGTCTTTGCCATTCTGAGCACTGCTCTATAATGTTCCTTATGGTAAATATATGATCTACACATCTTCTGTTCTTTCTAAATCCTGCTTGTTCTTTCCTCAGTTTGTGGTCTACTGCTTTTGAAATTCTCTGTATAATTATCCTGCCTAGTATTTTGCTGGGAACTGAGAGAAGAGTGATTCCTCTCCAATTATTGCAGTCTGCAAGATCTCCCTTCTTGGGCAATTTGACAATTATTCCTTTGTTCCACTCTGTTGGTGTTGTCCCTGTTTTCCAGACTTGTGCAAATAGTGGTTCTAATAGTTCTGCTGCTAGCTCTGGGTCTGTCTTAAATAGCTCTGCATTTAAGTTATCATGACCAGGAGCTTTTCTATTCTTTAACCCTTTGATTGCTGTGATGATTTCTTCTTTTCATGAGATGTCTGTATTAACATCAAGATCATTTTCAGCCTCAGGAACATTCAATTGTGTCTCTGGTGGTTCCTTATTCAGAGTTTCTCTGAAATGCTCTGCCCATCTTGTTTCCTGTCCCTCTACTGTCGTGATGAGATTTCCGTGCTTATCTCTTACTAATGTAATATTGTTTGCACCTCGTTTTCCACTGGTGATTTTAGTTATTTTGTATATTGTGCTCATTTATCAGTGCTGCCTCTTCTGCCTGTCTTGCAAGGTCATCCATAAATGTCCTTTCGTTAGCACGGGTTTGACGTTTAACTTCCTTGTCCAGCTGACTGTACTGTTCACTATATATTGCCTTTAACCTGGGAGGCTTAGCTTCTGTTTTCTTTCTTTTCATTTCCTTTCTCTTCGCTATGGTGTTTAGCGTATCTGGTGTTATCCAGTCGTGGCTCTTTCTTTCCTGGAATCCCTATCATGACTTGCTGATTTCCTTTTTTATTGTTGAGATGGTGTTGAATCTCTGGTCAACATCATCGGTCTCTGTTCTTTCTTGGCTTTTGATAATCTCATATCTTCTCTTTACGTCGACCACGAAAGCTTTTTTGGTGAGGGGATCCTTCAGTTTCGTGATGTATCTTTTCTGTTTGACTGCAACTGGTCCAGCCGCTCTGAGTTTCACTTTCAGTCTTGCTACTACTAGGTGATGATCACTTCCCACATCTGCGCCTCTTCTTACTTTCACGTCTTGTAGTGCAGGTCTCCATCTGCCATTGATCATGATTTGATCTATCTGGTTTCTGTCTCGTCTGTTTGGTGATTCCCATGTTAACTTGTACACTTCCTTGTGTGGAAAAAGTGTTCCTCCAATGACCAGGTTGTTAATACTGCAGAAGCTTATTAATTTGTCCCCATTCTCATTTGCTGTTCCACTGCTGCATTTCCCCATTACTCTTTCGTTATAATTATTGTGTGCTCCCACTTTCGCATCTAGGTCTCCCATTACTATAATGAGATCGTACCTGGGGGTAGTTTCCATTTCTTTTTGTACCTGTTGATAGATTTCGTCCTTGATCTCTTCATCGCTGTCGTTTGTTGGTGCATAGCATTGTATAATTGTGGTGTTGGTGAACCTTCCTCTCAGTCTTGCTCTTATCCGTCTGTTGTTTATGGGTTTCCATTCCAGTAAAGACCTTTCCATTCCTTTCTTCAGGATAATGGCTACACCTTCGTTGTGCTGACCATCCTCTCTGCAAGAATAAAGTACTGTTTCCCCTGTAGCTGTTTTTATTCTCCCCTTACCTGTTCATCTGTTCTCTCTTATTCCCAGGATATGTATTTTGTAGTTCCTTATCTCTGCTGTGATGTGTCTCAGCTTTCCTTCCTCATTCATAGTTCTGACGTTCCAAAAACCAATTCTGGTTTCGTGTTTTGCGGACGGGGCATCCGTTTTCATGCCAGTGGCTTCCTTTCGGCTTTCACCACTGTCAGTCATACGAGCCTGAGACTCCGGATGCCCGTTCCGCAGCAAAGTTTTTCCATTTATTGTTGTTTCCGTAACATGTGCGATTTTTTACATAGACAGGGGTGTCGGCCCTGTGCTAAAACCCCCAACCTGGAGGACCAGAGTACCAGCTTTTGTCTGACCCCTACCCACGCAGACCAGTCCAGCTTGGTTGAACCTACCAGGAGTAAATCTCCCACTGGCATAGCTCTGGGGATTGTCAGGGTACACAAGCTGCCATACCGCTACAAGGTATAGGTACCATTGATGGCAGTGTGGGATTCTATTTGCAATGTAATACCCCAGACCCCGTGTAAGAGGTATATTAATCAAGGTGCCTTAACTATTTCTCTGAGCCAAAAGTCAGTCTATATTCCCAAAGAAATTTGGGGTAAGTTGTACATTTTATAATTCTATATTTTGCATTATTATCAAAAGAAAATTGCAAGTGGATGTCCAAGTCATACGAGGCTGGTAACCTCAGCATATAGAACGATAGTTTTATGAACCACCACTTCAAGAGCTGGTGACTGCTTTATGCGGGTTTTTCCACAGAGAACCAAAAGCAGAGGTAGTCCCAAGTTCCATTTGGAGCAGGCAGTGGATGATGATAGAACTGATGTACATACCTATTATATTAATCTTTTCTACCAGTGCATATGTAAATGTACACATGTTCAGTACAAATGCAATGAATGTTTTCCGCTCACTGGGGTTAAGATTAATGCTCTGAGAGGGTAAAGTTCTGAGGCAGATGGGATAGTGGAACGGAAAAGTGGTGGCTGGGGGTGACCTGATTTTGTGTCAGGAAACCTATTACTCAGGAGTGTATTTGTTTCTCTCTTATTTCATGATACTAGTCTGTGGTAATAATTGGTGGTGCTATCTCTGGAACGAGTGGTATAAATGGTCTGCAGCCAAAACTAGACACCTACAGCAGACGAGTCTCAACAGACGCTGGGTCATCTTCGCAATTACTCCACGATACTATGAGGAACATGTTGTGGCCACCAGACTTGACCAGTGATAAAAGTGTACCAGTCCATAACCTGCAAGGAACAAGCATCGGTTGGAGCAGACACCAACCAACATTTTACTGGCAGCTCAGTACCCATTCAAAGCTGCCAAGTGAACTCTCTATTTTCATATCAGACCATCATCTATAAGGAAATTTTAAAGACTATCTAAATTCACCCCACTCTTATTTATTTTACAATTGTTAACGAAAATTGACTATTAAATTTTGTTATCTGTAAATATACAAATTTATAGTTGATTTAGTCATTTTGAGTGAATTGCACCTGCATGTCTCAGTCATTTTAAATACTTATAACAGAGCTATTTAAGTAATATTTTACTGAGTTAAATCAGTTGGGGGCTCATCAGAACAAGCAAAATCCTAACTCATAGAAGGTCAGGAAAGATACAAAGTTTACACGGCCTGGATCCTATCAGCTGTAATACTTGATTTCTTTAAATTCCAATGAGGTTCCCTAGAATTTAAACAGAATTCTTCAATTCTCATCTCTGCCAAGGGTAATTTTGAGCGAAAGGTAGACACTGTTGAAGACCCTCAGTAGATACTCTGAATTTTGGCCACTGTTGGACCATCACTGCATAGCAAGGGGACTAAATCCAGTGACAAGGAGTTATAGGAGTTCAAAGGCCGTCTTCCTCCTCTTCTTCTTTGCTCGCCCTCAGACTTCTACATCAAAGACTCCAATAAAGGCAGTAGTCAGCTCAAGGTTTCTGACATCTCGTTCGCCCTCAGACTTCTACATTAATGACTCCAATAAAGGCAGTAGTCAGCTCAAGGTTTCTGACATCTTGTTCGCCCTCAGACGTCTACATTAATGACTCCAATAAAGGCAGTAGTCAGCTCAAGGTTTCTGACATCTCCAATCACTTTTTGGTGGAGATAAGTGGATTGTATCCATATGCCACTCCGTTCACTGCTATAAATTGGACAGGACTGGAGCAGATGTTCGGCTGTCATGGGGCTGGTACCACATGAACAGAGATATGTTGGACCAATCCTGTACCATTGATATATATGGTACCTCAATCTATTGTGACCAGTGCGTAAGCCGAAAATGATGACCTGGTCTCGCCTAGATAGCTGGTGACAGACATCATATTTTATGTGACCTGCGTGTTCTCTGTCCCATTTGGACTTGAATATGGCTTTTATATATTTGTTTTAGACATTTCATAAGAAGTCACTTTATCGTTTTGTTGCAGGGCTCCCCCTTCTTTAGCAAGTTCATCTGTTTCTTCGTTGCCTGCAGTGTTGCAATGGGCTTGTATCTACTGCACTATGCACTTGTTGAAGCATTTGGCCAGGCTTTTAAGTGAGTTTATCAAATCTTTCAATTCTTTAGCATGGTGGCTCTTCAGGGCTGTTATTACAGAGACTCCATCTGTAAAGATCACTATATGTTTTTTCCGCATGTGCTTTGTACTCAATAAGAGTTTCCGTTGCATTTTTCAGTGCTTCTGCTTCGGCGTTATTGATAAAGGCAGTATTGATAACTACTAAGTCCTGAAAAAAAACTACTAGTGTCTATCAGCTAACATAATAAAACCATGAAAAGGTCTATGGCCTGCAGTACGTGCGTGTTTTTTTTTTCTTTCTAACACCTTCATTTAATTTCGTTCTTTGAATTTTTCAAATCTTTCAGCATTTGGTTGACTGGTTTCAGGTGCCCTTACAAGCCAAAATTTTACACACGACCTTCTAACGTGGTACATTTTAAACCATCCAGATTTGAAGGAACATCGAGTGACCTGTCACTGGCTCGTCATTAAAACATTAAAGCCGAAAAACGCATATTAGTTTTACAAAGATTACAGACGTGAACGGATCACAGAACTTTGTGACATTGTAGATAAAATTGTGAACAGGATCACATAACTTGGTGACGTACACAACATTGTGAACAGGATCACATAACTTGGTGACGTACACAACATTGTGAACAGGATCACATAACTTGGTGACGTACACAACATTGTGAACAGGATCACATAACTTTTCCATGTTCAGTACATCTTTAAATAAAAGTGTTCAGCCTAAAACTTGTTTTTCCCTTATTTGTTGTCTTATAATTTTCTCTTTTATGTATGCACTAGCAACAACCCGTCAAAATTGACAGGTTTTTAATTGCAACCATCTTATCATTTTGATTCATAATAATAAGTCTGCAATACTTTAAATTAAAATTTTGTCTTGAAGAAACAATCAAAAACTTTCATTTTAAGGTTATTTTTAAGAAAATGATAAGTTAAATCCGTTTCACGAATGAAACTTTACAGAAGAGTATCTTGATTGTCTGCTGATTTAATCTGCATCTCCACACCTTCCTGTCTCCAGTTCATGTACTGTTTATCAATTGTGTTGTTGACTTCTTTCCGTAATCAAACTGTTCATGCACACCGTCATTTGCGCACTTTTCTATTTTCGGGAGAGTACATATAAGGGAAACAATACAATTATTGTCTAACTTTCAACCACAGTTGCACACTTAGCTGTGGTTGAAAGTTAATTAATGTACTCTCTCGAAAATAGAAAAAGTGCGCAAATGAAGGTGTGCATGATGTGACCGACCGACGTACTTACGGCGGGAATTGTGGTATTGGATACCGTAAATCATTAAAAATACACCGGGTCTGTAGCTTTCAACGACAATCAAATGGGTCCGTAGCTTTCACCGACAATAAAATGGGTCCGTAGCTTTCACCGACAATCAAATGGGTCCGTAGCTCTCCCCGACAATCAAATGGGTCTGTAGCTTTCACCGACAATCAAATGGGTCCGTAGCTTTCACCGACAATCAAAGGGGTCCGTAGCTTTCACCGACAATAAAATGGGTCCGTAGCTTTTATCGACAATCAAATGGGTCTGTAGCTTTCACCGACAATCAAATGGGTCCGTAGCTTTCACCGACAATAAAATGGGTCCGTAGCTTTCACCGACAATCAAAGGGGTCTGTAGCTTTCATCGAAAATTAATGGGGTCTGTAGTTTTCATCGACAATCAAATGGGTCCGTAGCTTTCACCGACAATCAAAGGGGTCTGTAGCTTTCACCGACAATCAAAGGGGTCTGTAGCTCTCACCGACAATAAAATGGGTCCGTAGCTTTCACCGACAATCAAATGGGCCCGTAGCTTTCACCGACAATAAAATGGGTCCGTAGCTTTCACCGACAATAAAATGGGTCCGTAGTTTTCACCGACAATCAAAGGGGTCTGTAGCTTTCACCGACAATAAAATGGGTCCGTAGCTTTCACCGACAATAAAATGGGTCCGTAGCTTTCACCGACAATAAAATGTGTCCGTAGCTTTCACCGACAATAAAATGGGTCCGTAGCTTTCACCGACAATCAAAGGGGTCAATGGCAGAAGAAAGGTTAAGAACCCCTGGTTTATGTCACTAGTTTGTGTCAAGGAATAACAGGTGCGTGTATGTAGTTTTCATCTCATGAACAACTTTGCTATGGACCCCTGAAGGAAAGTGAAAGAGAAGCCGACCAAAAACAACTTGGCGGAGAACTGTAGAGGCTGAGATGCAAAGAATGAACCAGAGCTGGGGCACTGCACGAAGGATGGCTGCCGACCGAGCAAAGTAGAAGCAGTTTGTTGCTGCCCTACAAGACGTCACCAGGCGTGCTGGCCACTGACTGCTTTGACAGTCGGCGGCTAAGGATCAAAGAAGAAGAAGATATGTAGTTTTACAGATAAATGATAAAAATACTACGGACAACCAAAAAGAGCAACGCTGTTGTCACCCAATACTCTTAAGCTCCCCAACTAACACACACTAAGTCCACCTATCACATGCCATCAGCTCACGTTCTTTCCATTTCTTCCTCATCATTTTCACTTCTGACTCCTTTTTTTCTTCTTCTCGGCTTGTCTCTCGGCCTTCCTTAACATCTTTTATTACCAAGGGTATTCCAGAGCATGCACTGCCTTGTAATGCTATCAACAGGTTTCCTTAGGGTGTGTCCTCAGTGTATCGCCAGTGTCTTCTTCTCATCTCTTGTTTCAATCGCGCTTGTCTGGCTCGTGTTACAAGTTCCACTTTAAGGATTAAGGATTTGTTTACCTTTCTGAAATAAGATACGAGTCAGCATTGGGACCGCAAACCAATCAGTCACTTCTGTCAAATGTCCCATACTTGTCTCATGTGTGATTGACGGGTAAGCTGACAGTGTGAGTAAAACGAACCCGAGTTACCTAGCCCAGGACCCCTGTCACAGTCGATACGTGACTATTTGTATTCTATAATTTCAACCAAATAGCTATTGCAATATCATGCTAATTTGTGTGTGTGTGTATGTGTGTGTGTGTGTTTTTGGTAGATATGGATCTCTGAAGAGACAGAACGAACAGAAGTACTTTTTTCTCAGGCATGTCGTGACTAATATAAAGTTGTGCATGTCGTACAAGATGACTAATATAAAGTTGTGCATGTCGTACAAGATGACTAATATAAAGTTGTGCATGTCGTACAAGATGACTAATATAAAGTTGGGCATGTCGTACAAGATGACTAATATAAAGTTGTACATGTCGTACAAGATGACTAATATAAAGTTGTGCATGTCGTACAAGATGACTAATATAAAGTTGTGCATGTCGTACAAGATGACTAACACAAAGTTGTGCATATCGTACAAGATGACTAACACAAAGTTGTGCATGTCGTACAAGATGACTAATATAAAGGTGTGCATGTCGTACAAGATGACTAATATAAAGTTGTGCATGTCGTACAAGATGACTAATATAAAGTTGGGCATGTCGTACAAGATGACTAATATAAAGTTGTACATGTCGTACAAGATGACTAATATAAATTTGTGCATGTCGTACAAGATGACTAATATAAAGTTGTGCATGTCGTACAAGATGACTAACACAAAGTTGTGCATATCGTACAAGATGACTAACACAAAGTTGTGCATGTCGTACAAGATGACTAATATAAAGTTGTGCATGTCGTACAAGATGACTAATATAAAGTTGTGCATGTCGTACAAGATGACTAATATAAAGTTGTGCATGTCGTACAAGATGACTAATATAAAGTTGTGCATGTCGTACAAGATGACTAATATAAAGTTGTGCATGTCGTACAAGATGACTAATATAAAGTTGTGCATGTCGTACAAGATGACTAATATAAAGTTGTGCATAAGTGTGGCAACTTCATAAAGTGTCACAGAAATCACCGCTACAAAAGCATATGAACGCTTCGTGAAGTTTTCCTACAACGGGAAACAGCTGAGGCAGTGACTTTATACTCCGCAGGAGCGTAAAGAAAAATTATGAAGATGTGACGCCACTGGTTATAATAATGTCGTAAAGGACAGTAATAGATGATGATGGTTGTAGCTTCTTCGCTTCTAACCATGGTTCGAATCCTCGAGGCTCCTCCAAAACATTTCTCCGCAGCCAGCAGCTCTTTTGTACAAGGTCCGCCATTTCTGTTTCACGAGAAGACATTAAATTTATGTCAGCAAACAATTGTGAAATTTTCAGTGAAAAACGTAAAGCGTAATAATAAAAACGAGGAATACAGTAGCAGCATTAACATTAGGCAAGAGAATTATAACTAATATTTTCTTTTTTAATAATGCTTAAAATTATCAGGAATGCCGACACTGTTGGACGGACATACAGAGATCTCAAAATGGGAATATGGAGGAGCACATGAGCTTTCATTCCGTTGGGAAATATATGAAGTTGGGGGGGAAATCGGGTCCAACACGGAAATAGGAATCTTCACTTCGGGTGACAAGTTGGTCCTATTGCGTGAGTCTGAAATATTGAGAACTTCAAACGCAACAGTCAAAGAGCTACAGACTTTCATAAATGGGTGCTTGCGTGGAATAGAGTGATTGAAGTGGTGTGGGAGAATTATTGACGTCAAACTGAAGACAAGAACCAGTGGGAGTGAAGACAAGAACCAGTGTGACTGAAGACAAGAACCAGTGTGACTGAAGACAAGAACCAGTGTGACTGAAGACAAGAACCAGTGGGACTAAGGAAACAAACCAGTGGGACTGAGGATAAGAACCGTTGAGACTGAGGACAAGAAACACTAGGGCTGAGGACAAGAACCAGTGGCACTGAGGATAAAAAAACAGTGGAATTACGGACAAGAACCAGTGTGACTGAGGATAGAAACCAGTGAAACTGAAGACAAGAACAAGTAAGACTGAGAACAAGAACCAGTGGAATTGAGGACAAAAACCCGTAGGACTGAGGACAAGAACCAGAGGAACTGAGGACAAGAACCAGAGGGGCTGAGGACAAGAACTAGTGGGAAGTGAGGACAAGAACCAGTGGAACAAGAGACGAGAAGAAGACGCTGGGCACAGATTGAGGAAATCTGTTGATAGCGCTGTAGGTAGGTCATTGTTCTGAAATCTCCAGGGTAAGAGAGGCAGAGAGAGACCAAGGAACACACGGAGAAGAGAACTGGAGACAGAGAAGAGAACTGGAGACGGAGAAGAGAACTGGAGACGGAGAAGAGAACTGGAGACAGAGAAGAGAACTGGAGACGGAGAAGAGAACTTGAGACGGAGAAGAGAACTGGAGACGGAGAAGAGAACTGGAGACAGAGAAGAGAACTGGAGACAGAGAAGAGAACTGGAGACGGCGAAGAGAACTGGAGACGGAGAAGAGAACTGGAGGCAGAGAAGAGAACTGGAGACGGAGAAGAGAACTGGAGACAGAGAAGAGAACTGGAGACGGAGAAGAGAACTGGAGACAGAAATGAATGGCACGAAGGCGTAGAAAACCCTGAGTTGATGGCGCGGGACAGGAAGACTTGGCACAATTTTTGTTAAAGGTTTACTCTCCCTGGGCATCTGAAGCGTGATGATACTTGACATTTTAACAATCAGGAAGTTGCAGACTATCATGGATGGGTGCTTACAAAGAATGGAAGGATTGAAACGTTACGACATGATCACCCATGTTGAACGAATGACGGGAACCATACAGATGCCAATGGAACAAGAGATGAGAAGATGTCGCTGGAGATGGATAGGACACACACTGAGGAAACCTGCTGATAGCATTACAGGGTAACCCATGTTCTGGAACTCCTAGGATAAGAGAAGCAGACCAAAAACACGCGGAGAAAAGAACTGGTGACAACAATGAAAATGACGAGAAAAACAGGGAAAGACCTAGAGCTGATGGCACGTGACAGGAAGAGTGGTATTCGTTTGTTTAACGCCTATGCTACTTGGGGAGCTTGTCTGGTTTTGGTTTTGGTTGTAAGAACCATCTTCATTGTACACGGATAACTCCAGCAGTATCCGGATCAGTACCCCTAGATCAGCTAGGGGCGCTGAAGAATATTGAATGAATGCTTAATATTTTGTCAAGTAAGCGTTTCACAAAATAAGGAGTCGATTTGTTTGCGGTTTTCTTAATTATTAAGCTGAGAGCTTTTTAATTGTTTGATTACTGTATATAGAATTTCTGATCTGAGAATCCTGTTGGCAGAGTGGCTAAAGCACTTGCCTCTCGCGGCAAAGTTAGCGGGTTTCGGGTTCGAAACCACGCAGCGTCATGGTCCAATGTAACCAGCAGGAAGGGAGAGCAAAGGCAGCGATGAAGGAAACTAGTCACTTTATAAAGTAGAACCTAGTATAGTGAAGTCTCTAACATGTCGCTTCCCTACGTCAGTATCTGCTAACAGACCACCCTTACCTTTTCATTTCTGATTAGCTTCGTATAGTTCCGGGGGGGGGGGGGAAGCGGGGCGGCTGATGAGACAATGAAAGAATAGATTGTCTGCTCCCTCAAGCATCAGTAAGAGGGGACTAATATAAGGTAACTGTTACCAGCATCACCCCTGTGTTACCGGCGCCCGAAAGGGGAGCAAAGAATAGTAACACTGTTCCCTACAATGCATGTCGTAGAAAGCGACTAAGGATGGTTGGGCATGGGGCTAGTTACCCCACCCTGGAAAAAAAAATTTATACCACAAAAAACTTCCAACAAACATGGACACGTCAATTATGGAAAATAAAAGACAGCCATCCAAGACAGGGGAAGGTCCTCTCGCAGGGAGGCGTATGATGCAACACAGAGAAAGCCGAAAGGAGTCTGTGTTACAGACTAACCTTCTTTCTTCTAGGAGAACCTCCAGATTTGGCACCTGGAATGTTCGGACATTGAACGAACAAGGGAAGCACATGTAGAAGAGAGCTGGAGACAGAGGTGAAAATGATGAGGAGAACGTGGAAAGAACTTGAGATGATGGCACGTGACAATAGGACTTGGCATGTGTTTTTTTAAGGCCTATGCTCCTTTGGAAGTGGAGGGTTATGATGATGATGATGATGTTACCAGCATCATCATGTATAAAGAAATGCTACACTAACCACCGAGGGAAGAGTGTATAAATGCTTTGGTATAGGCTTCCTGCACCGGGGTCAGATGCAAGTGTGATTATATGCTCCAGCGGGTACAACACTGGAATGATGATGATTATGCTGACGATAAATTGTCCCTTAAGATGTCCATCTAAGGCTTAGAAACAGCGGACAAATATGTAGGTAATTTAAAAAAAAAATAGTAATATAGTGGTTAGAGTGCTTGCTTTCCGAGGCAAAATTACCGGGTTCGAGACCTGATGGTGTCATGCTCTAGTCTAACTACTATACAAATGTGTACCTCACTCTAATGTTGAATTAGGAAAGAAAAATACAGCGAGGAACGGAACAGGTCACTCCTACCTCATTAAACTAAGACCTAGTACAAATTAAGTCTCTAACAATTCACTCTCCTACGGCGGTATATGCGACAGGACTACCTTAAGCTTGTAATAACCATTTGGTTTAATTTAGAAATTAGATACACCGTTCAACCCGTCCCGAGGTGGCAATTCTGGGTTACAGTTAGAGTAAATTGTGCGAGTTTTGTATCCAATTTTAAGCACTGGACTATCATCTCAAGTGCTATTTTTAATGTCAGCCCTGAAAAGGTCTGGTCCTTGTGGCAAGTCCATTCTTCGATCGTTTCATTCTTCAGTGACCTCCTTTAGCTGTCTCCAGCCCCCTTCCTTTTCTTTTTTTTCTCAACCGCTCCTTATTGCATTTTTTGTTGTTGCTGACATCGACCAAGGTTATCTTATCACATCTTGTCATACCTCTCACCAACCCTTCTTTCCTGGTTATTTTATCCTCTGTTATATGCGACGCGTAGCGAAGGAGTGGACTTGCCACATTGATTTTTCGCTTATCGTCAGCTCCAGACGGAGTAAAAATCTATACAGAGCGGCATTCCTAATGTTAACCCAGACTTTCTTTCTGGGGACGATACACGCTACCAGGCTGCGCATGATAAAGTGCGAGCTCGCCAACATGACATGATAAATAACACGGCAGTGTTAAGACCTTATATCGTCATGAAAGACAGGCAGATGAATTAGTAAATGACATGTATAGAAAATATATTGTGTGTCATGCAGAACGTTCTACAGATGAGGAGTGGGGGAGGGGAGAGGGGGGAAGACCCATACCGATATCAGACATTAATTCGTGGTTGGATTGGCATGGAAGTGCTAAAATAAACCACTTCTCATTGGAGTTTTTTTTCCAACGAAACCACGTGGATGTGTGGGCGAAAATGTCACTGCATTTCCAAATCGTCAAGAAAACATTTCAGACAGCCACGATAACGAAAAGAAACGGGATTCCAAAACAAGGACTGGTCTAAGTATTAGAGGATCTTCTGATCTTAGACATAAAGAAACCTCGACTATAGTACTGGAAACCACGAGTCCTAGGAACCTATATTCAGAGTGGCATTGGGATTATAATTAAAGTAATACTCCTACCACCTGTGAGACGGCCTGTTAAAACCAGTGGACTAAAACTATTCTGAAGTTTTTTCTCTCAGCAGGAAGTCTGTGAATTCATTCATGATAATCGGGGTAAGTTGTAACATGTACATTTTATATTTTTTGCATTTAACATGTGTAAATTGCTTGTGGATGTACATATTCATATGAAGCTGACAACCTCAGCATATAAATGATCGGATTCATGAACTACCATTGCATGAGCTGGTGACTGCTTCGAGCGGGTGTCCTTACAAGGATTCAAAAGCAGAGGTAGCCCCAAGCTCCATGTGGAGCAGGGAGTGGATGATGATGATATCATGGTATACATATTTATTATATTAACATTTTAATAAGTTTATGTGTATATCCACACATGTTTAAATAATGCAATTGTCTTTTCCCCTGTCCAAAAGCACTATGATCCGACTCACTGGGTTGAATATTAATATTCAGGGAGGATAAAGTTTCTGAGGAAGATGAAGTAGTGGAATGGAAGCATAGGGCACCTGGTTCTCATGACAGCAGACCCTATACTTAGAAGAAACATTTGTTTTCTCTCAATTTGTGGTACATGTTTGTGGTTCAAGTTGCCAGCAGTCTATGCTAGAAATCTACATCAGACGAGTCTTGAAGACGCTTACCTTGTCAATTGGAGTGGTTGCCCCCAGCATTCCTCCAGGGACGTGCTACTGCTACAGAATTTGACGACTGATGGAACAGTAAACAACACCCTTGGGAACCCACAGTGATGGAACTCGACGCCAAGAACAAATCATCGTCAACATCTCGCTAGTTAAGTATTACAGTCAGGCCCAGGATAAAAAAGTTTTTAACGATAGCCACTTTAAAGTCACTACCAGTGATGAGATATCAGTGCTTATTTTTTTCTGGATAAAGAACTCTATTTTAACTTTGTTAATTATAATTGATTATTACATGTATTATCTGTAAATACAAACTGAAAGCTTATTTAATCATTATTGAGTGAACTGCACCCGTATAACTCAATAATTTTAAACACATAACCATCCCAAGCTGTTAAAGTAATATGTTACTGAACCAAATTTCTTTATCCTCACAGATGGGGCAGGAAGATAAAAAGTTCATGGCAGCTTAGATTATCTCAGTTGTTACGTCTGAATTCTTAAAATTCCCGTGAAGCTCCCTGAAATAGAAGCATCGTTCTCCTATTTGTATCTCTGCCAAGAGTAATCTTGAGCAAAATGTGATACCTTTGAAGACCCTCATTTTTATACTCTAAGTTTGACCATTGTTGGACCACCGCTGCACAGCAGGGGGAGACAATCCCATGACAGCCCTGAAAAGGACTATTTGCTTATTACTATGTAATGAATCTTTTTTCAAATTTATTGTTGTTTCTTATTTTCAGGTGTTTTGTTTTTATTTCGACTTCCATCATTGCTAGTTTGCTGACAGCTCTGATAAAGGTTGTCCTTAGAGGTATTACTAGTTCAGATGCAGATCTATTTATGTTCTTTGTTTGGTTTAGTTAGTGTATTTACCTCCTGTTTTAACTCTTTCTACCCCACATGTCGTATTTCTCGCCACAATACTTTACTTACTTAGTCGTTCCTCTTCTACCTCGGGGTGCAGAGGTTAGCCAGAGAGAGCGCCAAGCTATCATATTGATTGTCTTCATTTTGGTCTGAATCCAGTCCAGTCTTCAGAGGTTGTCTGAATAGTCCTCCCGACGAACTCTTGGTCGTATTGGAGGTCTGGATCCTTGGCTTTTGGTTTTCCATGTTTGTAGTGGTAGACGGTCGTCTCCCATTCTGCAGACATGGCCAAACCATCGCGAGTGGGAATGTTCCAGTCGGGTGCAAGAGATGTACAGATTCATATATATGGCGCATTACTCAACAAAGAAGTGCCTGGTGCTCCCATTTGATTGTACTAAGTTTTCCTCATGTCCACAATTTAATTGATATAACACAAACTTTACTGTTTCGTTTAAGACTAACAATATTTCTTCAGTAATTTAAAAAAAAAACGATTTTACGAGACATTTTCCAATAAACAAAAATGTTTTGATGACAAGAACCCGACAAGTGCCAGTGGAATAAGAGATTAGAATAATGCGCTGACGATGGATAGGACACACATTGAGGAAACATTTTGATAGCATTACAAGGCAGTCCATGCTTTGGAATCCCCATGGTAAGAAAGGCATAGATAGACCCCCTGTTGAGGATTGCTTCATGTCTGCAGCATGGCGCATTCCTCAAATGATTATATCTCCGCGACTGATGTCGATGATTGTTTCATGTCTACAGGCATTTGGATTTGTGCACGATCCGAATGACTGTATCATGGAACACCTCAAACGAATAGAGATATATCTCATCGACCGCTGTCGATGATTGTTGCATGTGTGCAAGCATTTGAGTTTGGCCAACTCGGATTGCTGCACC
Source organism: Oreohelix idahoensis (assembly GCA_024509875.1). Classification (NCBI taxonomy): domain Eukaryota; kingdom Metazoa; phylum Mollusca; class Gastropoda; order Stylommatophora; family Oreohelicidae; genus Oreohelix; species Oreohelix idahoensis. Next base: position 385,697 of record JAMPIV010008736.1, read on the forward strand.
ATGGAACATCGCAATTGAATATATATTAACGACGTAGTATGCATATCACTATGCATGACGCGTATGTCTTTGTAACGTCATTCGACTTGTGGGTTTTGACCCGAACGGCAGTGTGTTTCAAAAGTGTGGCCGTTGCCACTTATATTGTGTGGTATAACCACTTATTAATTGTGTGGCTGGGAAGCCAATTGAGCAGTGTATTTCTTGAGTCAAACGTAAGTCGTCGTATGAATAACGCAGTTTGCATAATTATGGCAGTTTAGCCTGGCGTGGTATGCCAAAGGAACATTATGGTACTAGCAATAGTGTAAGACTAGTATAGATAGATATTATACAGTTAGCGGCAAGCGTAAGCCTAGTGTAACGGATATTAGACGACTAGCAGTAGACGTAAGCCTAGCGTAATAAGTGTATTGCAAAACTAGCAGGATAGTTAAGTCTAGTGCAAAAAGGCTATTGTATAAACTAGCGACGGGAGTAAGTCTAGTTAGCCTCTGAATTTATGCCAAAGGACATTGGCCGTTAAAAGGAACTGACCTTGAACCAGAACTCTAGATAGAGATTATTGAACATGTGTTAATGAAATAATGAGAACTCTTACAGATCGTACATGAATGTGATGTGACTTTTGTTCCCATGTAGTTGGTGTCTGCTCATGGTATGAAATTACTAATTAAATATTTTGAGTCGTCAAAATCACGGTCTTATCAACTGTCGTATTCGGAGTTGAGTTAAATGCTGTTTATATTCAACGGATCATGACCAGTGATGATTAATGTCTTAACACGCTGCATCTCACACTGCTAATATAATCAATAAGACAAGAGACTAATACAGGTCAGTCAAGGGTCGAATATTTAATATGAAACATGTTCAGCACATAATGTATCACAATGGTTAAAGCAGACATTATCGATACCAACGAACAGTATTACGGAATCCTACAAAAGTGATAAGAACCCGAGGGACTTCGACTCTATAAACTGAATACGCATATAACAACTTGGTCATCCTCAAATACTAGAAGTCATCGAAGCACCCATAACATACTGGGGTCCCGAGTCCTTAACATACTGGTGTCAGAAAGTGTCTGGATTTCGTGAATACTGGATCCCCCCTTCAAGTATCGAAGAAAGCTAAATTGATGATGAACGTTTAAAGGCAAAATCATTCATTCAAGCCTAACTGGCAACTGAAATGCGCATGTCAGAAAGTGACGTCACTATATCGATGCCGTCACCGCTAGCAGACAACTTTGCCTGAGAGAATCCGAATTTTTCTTCCACCACAAGAGACTGATTCACGCAGATAGAACGGTAATTTTCCACTTGAGAACCTGAACCAGTGGAGAATGTATCTCTTCATCAAATTCATCTGAGGCTGCGACGCAGATCGATTGAAGAAACTACGTTCGAAGACCGAAGCAATACTTTCAAACGGTTCCCTACTGCGAAGGTCAAGGTCTTCAATCAATGGACTTCAGCTGTTGAAGACACGGTTCGGAACTAGGATTAGAATTACATGCACTCATGTATTTCTCAGAGGGACAGCTAAACAGATAAGTGTAAAGGGCAATTTTTACTATCTTGCAATATAATACATTTATATTCTTATTATGTTCGCAAATATTTTGTAAGCAAAGTATTTCCTTTTTAAGTGCTTAAGGAGAAGTCATTTTTGGGTTGCTTCCCTTGAAAATAGTTCTGTCATCTTCGATCGGACTCCGCAGACGACTCTAGGCCTACTGCGATTTATTCTGTGGCTGGGTAGGAATAGATTGTTCTTGCTTCAGTATATCTATGGCCTGAATTTATACGTAGTGTTTGTATGAGTAGGACGAGTCTGTCTTATATATGGATATCTTTGCATTTCTAAGTCGAACTAATTTGGTTGTCGCTAGAAAAGGTCAAAGGCTATGCAGCGGAAGTATCGCTAGCAAAGGGTGTGATCCATGGCTGTCATCCTGTGAGGATGCCGAGTTTTGTTGTAGCAGGCTTTTTGCCGAAATAGTGATCTATATATGGATGGGGAAAAGTGATAATCATTTAGACATGTTGTATGTACTTTACCCCAGTGTTTATTCTCTTTTGCCAAGGAATGGCAAAGTTATATTTCGCATAAAAAGGTAAAACCACAATTTATTATGAACTTGGGCTTCGCCATCGTTGTTGATAAGCAGATGCACAGTGGTACTTTTAAAAAGAATATCCATTCAAAGGAAGAAGACATTCCTATGTATCAGCACTGGATTGTATGATATTATTCAATTACCTCTATGAGAGAACCTATGAAGAAATGAGGACATTTAATGAATGACTAATTTTGGTCTATATTCTATAGTGAGTGAAGCTCACGAGAGAGAGAACAGCCATGTTGAAATTCATATACTTTGTATTTATCGAGTGAGAAAAAGGGATGCCTGTACTATCGCTCGATGAACCAAGAGATCACTGCTACATGTGAGAACCCATGTCTGGGATTCCTATATTATGAAATATATATATATTGAACTTTACGTGAAGGAATATTCGCTAGACGAGGTTAGGTCTAGGAGCCTTCCTATATATTGGTTATGGTCTGACGTGCCCAGTCAGTAAAGCCAGATGATTTACATGATGGAACGCTGAATGCTTATTTACGAATGCTCCATTATGATATTTGCCAAGCATGAATGCTAACTTAAGATGATATTCCTGTGATCAACATTATGCTGTCTATGTCGACATTTGTTCCTGTAACCATACACGTACTGTCCAAGTGTGCATCCCATTAAATGTTATAAAAAGACCACCGTAGTTCCAGTACTTCTTGAATTCGAACAGTGTGAGTATGAGTGATGTACTACCAACCTGTCAACTCTATCGAATCATTCTACCATTCGCGTACTGACATTCAGATACACACTCATTGTTTACACTCACATTCTTGTCGGAGCCTCATCACGTTCCAGGACAAGATGACCTGTATGACCAAAACTGTGCTGGGTTTGATGAGTTGACAATCGTTACACTTTACTACACCAGTCCCAACATCTACATTTATCCACTGGTGGACATTCACATCATTTAGCAAATAAAGCATGATTCAACAACTAGTAGCCAGTATGAGTTAACAACTACACACAAAGAAAGAGTTTAACAACTGGTGTGCCAGCTTCCTGGGTCAACCTGCACAGTGACCATATTGAGAAGTAAACTACTGAGACCAGACGTTCCTTGGGGTCTGTTACGACACACAAATACATCAACAGTACAACTCTACAGTGATGTCAGCGTGACCTGTCCTGTCGAGAGTATGCAGTAACTAGGTCAGGGTTTGTTGACATTTGGTTCATTGGACATTTGCCATACAACTGACAGTGTTACACAGCAAGCTTGGTTGAAACATAGAACATTACACATCAGGACTGGAGAATATTTGACAGTGTTTGCGAAAGAAAATGTTATTGAACTGAGAAGTCCTACATTGATTGTTATCATTCAAATCAACGATGGAGCTTCTATTTCTGTGTTGAATTTAAAATAATTAGACCAGAAGTATTTGTTTAATAAAGTACCACAGTACTGTACTATTAGGCAGTGTAACTGAGCCTTCATTCCAACACATTCTTTCTGCAACACTCTATTTACATCATATTGCCATACTATTTATGCATTTATGTATTTATGTTTAAATATTTATATGTGATATTTGTTTGTATCCAGCGGGTTGTTGTTTCGGTTGGGCGGTGTCACACAGCAGAGTATCCCACGTAATAGAGGGTCTGATGTGTGCGTTTCTATAGGTGCAATTTTCTTGATTGAAAATTTGCTGCGACAGCTGTTGCTATTAGTGTTAGCTGTGAAGACTGTACTCATTGTTGTTTTTGTAATATTCCTCTGTTCTTTAGTTTGTTTTGATTTGTTTGTAATTTGTTGGTCTACCCTATTCTATCTTTCAGTTCTATTCTCAATTTATATTTATATACTGTGGCGTTATTTGTATTTGTTATCCTCTTGCGGTTTATCTTTTATTGTTTTTCCCATTTGATTTATTTCATTTCCGCAAATGTTTTCATGTTCTTCTGTATAACTGTTTTGTTTTGTGCCTGATCGACATACACTATTTAAAATATAGTTGATCATATAAATTGATGTACAAGAATCAACTGATAGTTAATTGCTATTACTAAAGGTACACAGTTGATGATATAAAACACTATTTCTGGTGCACTGCACTTATATTATAGAGTGAACCAGCAACTTATAGCTGTTATTATATAAGGATTTATACAAGACCTTTGTAAGGCTTGTTTCCCACAGTGATTGGGATAGTTAAGTACTATTTTTCACAGGTTACAAAGTTATCATACAAGGTCTTTGATTAAGACTAAGAAAGTGAATTTATTTACTTTTGCAAATTACTGATCTTATTAGACAAGATGTCTACATTAGATTATTTTATCACACAAGGCAGGGCTCTTGATAAGACTGGTCAGCAATTAGAAGAATGGGCAGTTGCTCAATATGACAAAGCATTGGCTGCTGAAGAAAGAAAAGCATTGATTGAAGAAAAGAAATTAGAAGCTGAGGAAAGAAAATTACAAAGAGAGGATGAACAAAAGAAATTGCAGATACAGACTGATGAAAAAAGATTCCAGATGGAAATGGAAAAAGAGAAAAGAAAAGATGAAGCTGCTGCTGAAGAGAAAAAATTACAGGCTGCTGCAGAAGAGAGAAAATTACAAGCTGAAGCTCAAGAAAAAAAAGCAATAAGAGAACATGAACACCAAAAAGAACTTTTAGCATTTGAGTTAGAAAAGTTAAAGTTAACAAACATAAGTAATGTTAATCAAGCATCTAGTGGTAATGGTAAACCCTTTACTTACAAGGTCAAGGTACCAGCGTTCAACCCTTCCAGTGATGACATAACATTCTGGCTAAATAGATTTGAACGCTCGTGTCGAGCACATAATGTGGACAAATCACAATATGCTAACCAGTTATCAGAAAATCTGAAAGGTGATTCTCTGACTAGTTTAAGTTTGGTTGAAGAGGCTGACAAAGATAACTATGATGTTATTAGGGCAGCCTTATTAAAGAAGTATCAGTTGTCTGAAGAGGGTTATCGGAAGTTGTTTAAGACAATGGTGCCTGAGGCAGGTGTAGAATTCTCAGAATTCATTGCAAGGACACGTCTTACATTTGATCGTTGGATTGAGCTATCCAAAACAGAAAAGACTTATGAAGCCCTTATGGACTTGATACTCAGAGACAAGATTATGTCAAGTATAAATAAACCTTTCCTCGAATTCTTACATGAGCGTAAACCTAAGTCTCTAAAAGAAATGGAACAGTATTGTACCCAATACGTCACTGCACATCCGGACGTAGCTATTAGCAACAGTAAGGTTAAAGAAGGTATGCCAGTTGCTTCTGCAACACCATACAACCCTAATCACTCTCACAAATTCCAAGGACCTCAAAATAGGTTTAATAAAAAAGGTAACTATTACAGTTATCAGAACCAAGGTAACCAATCATTTCAGGGTTCTTCTTCGAATACCCGGAGAAGAGCTGACAGCCCTCGATTCAGGGGTGGTCATAATTACAGGAACTTTCGCAAAGGAAGTCATTCTAGAAACTATCCAAGTTTTCCTTCATGGAGACAACAGGATCATAATTACCGAGATACTCATTATAATGAATATGATGATAGTAACCAAAGGAGCTATGATTCAAACCCGAGTAGAGGTTATAATAGTGGAAACAATGATAAGTACAGAGGCAATAATAACAGAGGTAGAGCACAATTCAAAAAACATAAAGCTCATTACCAGGCGAACTCTGCACAGCAAGAGTCCCACGAAGCCTATAAACAAAATAAAGATAATGATTACTCTAATAATATGGCATGTGCCGCTTTTGATTTTGGGAGAGCATCTCAGTGCCCCCAATGCAAAACATTATTTGAGCCAACCACAGTGTCTACTTTAAGCTGTGGCCATCCTCTTCCCGCTCTTCCTGCGTCAATCGCGCATGATGGGAGAGGTTCTCTTGTCTTACACAAAGGTTTAGTAAATGACAATCCAGTCTCAGTACTTTTTGATTCTGGATGCACAACTATTGGGGTTAGGCAGTCACTCATAGATCCTTCTCATTCTACAGGCAAAGTAGTCAAATGCGTAACATTTGGCGGCACCATAGAGAAATACTCTACCGCTATCATTAGGATTGCTACTCCTTTCTTCACAGGAGATGTACACGCATGTCTTTTGCCGAATCCGATCGCTGATCTTATCATCGGTCGCATTCACGGAGTCAAAGAATGCACTCCGGAGCAAATTTCCGTTTGGGAAAATCAAAATATGCAATCTGCTAATGCGGTAGTCACTAGAGCTCAAGCTCTCAATATGCCTGAAACTTCATCTGTTGAAGATAATGAAGTGCATAACCAAGATGATCCCTTGGTAATTTCTCGTGACTCGTTTATAAAACAACAAGAAGAAGATCCGACTCTTAAGAAATTCTTCACTCTTGTAACGAAAGGTGATCCGAATAAAGATTCAAATTGTAAATCTTGGATTACAATGAAGAATGGCGTACTTGTACGTATGGTGCAAGACTCCACTAAGTCAAGTCATTCTCAGATTCTTGTACCCAAGAATTTGAGAGTTAAGATCTTACAACATGCACACGACTCTCAGTGTGCTGGTCACATGGGTTTTTCCCGTACAAAGTCAAGAGTTCTTGCGGCTTTCTTTTGGCCTTTTGTGAACAAGGACATACGGATCTATTGTCGATCCTGTAAAGTATGTCAAGAAGTCAAATCCAAAGGTCCTCGTCATGCTGCGCCTATTCAGGCTGCAGATATTCCTATTCGTCCATTCCAGAAAATGGCGATAGACATCATTGGTCCATTCAAGATCAAATCTGCTAGAGGACATCAGTTTATCTTAACGTGTGTAGACATGTGCACACGTTGGCCAGAGGCTATCCCTCTAAAGAGCATTACTACCGCTGACATTGCAGATGCTCTTTGGCTTATATTTTCTCGGCTGGGATTCCCCGGAGAAATATTATCAGATCATGGCACCCAACTGATATCGGATACCATGTCTCAAGTAATGTCTACTCTACAGATAGAGAGATCTTTGAGTAGCATCTATCATCCTATGTCCAATGGGATGGTCGAGCGACTAAATAGAACACTTAAGAACTTATTAGGGAAGATAACTGAGGATCATCCTCAAGATTGGGATAGGGTTTTACCCGCGGCCCTCTTCGCGTACAGAGAGGTCCCCAATGAACATACAGGGTTTTCTCCCTTTGAACTTGTCTTTGGCGCGCGACCGCGCGGCCCAATGTCTTTGCTGCATGATCTTATAACAGCTGACAATATTGACGATGACACAAAATCTTCTTACGAGTATGTCATCGCGCTGAGACAAAAGATTATCGAAGCATGCAAATTGGCAACGTCCTCTTCTGAATTTGCTAAGCAGAAGGCAAGACAATTTGCTAATAAGAAGAGAACTTTACGACAACTTTGTCCTGGTGACAAAGCATTTGTTTTGCTACCTTGTCGTGAAAATAGACTCCTTATTAGTTGGAAAGGTCCGTACGATATAATATCGAAAATTTCAGATGTTGACTACATCGTCGATATTAACGGGAAGCATAAAACCTTCCACATCAATATGCTTACGGAGTTCCATGAACGTCCTGACTATCTACAGCCTATTTTCCAGGCAACGGACGATTCTCATGTCAAACATGGTCATTACTCATCACTGTCTGTAATACAGGATGAGGAAACAAGTTTTTCGGATGTTAATCTTCCGCTTCCAATGATCCCACTTCATTCTAGTGAATCATGGAAAGACGTTACTGTTTCTCCTGATTTGTCTCTAGGAGAACGGCGACAAGTTTCGTCTATGTTACAAACATTTCAGGATGTCCTCACTGACATCCCTGGACAAACTCATGTCATTGAGCATGACATTGTTCTAACTGAACATACTCCAATTAGGGTTAGGCCTTATCCTATCCCTATACATTTCCAAACACAGGTTGAAAAGGAGTTGGATGAAATGATAGATTTACAAATAATCGAACCATCCACTTCTGCATATTCTTCGCCGATGGTTATTGTTCGAAAAAAAGACAATAACATACGTCTTTGCGTTGACTATCGCAAATTGAATCAAGTTACGAAGTTCGATGCTGAACCTATGCCTTTACTAGAAGAGTTACTTACTCGTCTTTCTAAATCGCATTTTTTCACTAAACTTGATTTGTCTAAAGGATATTGGCAAGTTCCATTATCCGAACGCGCCAAACCTCTTACCGCTTTCTCTACTCCCAGAGGCCTTTTCCAATGGAATTTTATGCCTTTCGGCCTTATGAACGCACCAGCTACATTTGTACGCATGATGCGTCGAATCCTATCGTATCGGTCAGATGTCATTGCTTATCTAGACGACATCTGTCTTTTCAGCGATACTTGGGAAGATCACTATTCAGGGTTAGTTGAATTATTATCAACTCTGCGTGAGTATAACCTGACAGCAAAACCATCTAAAGCTTGTATTGGCTTTAGCGAAATTGCTTTCTTAGGCCATCGAGTAGGTCACGGTTTCTTGAAGACAGAAGACCATAATATCACTAAGATACTTAACATCTCTATCCCTAGGACTAAAAAGCAAGTGCGAAGTCTTTTAGGTCTCATACAATTTTATGGACGTTTCATTCCGAATCTGTCCTCTATCATGGCACCTCTCTCTACACTATTAAAGAAAGGGTCGCCTAACATGGTTCACTGGTCTCATGAATGCCAATCTTCACTAGAGAAGATCAAAACTATGTTTTCATCACCACCTATTTTAGTGTTACCTACAACAGATAAGACATTTGTTCTTCGTAGTGACGCTTCATCCACTGGGATTGGAGCGGCACTAATGCAAGAGTACTCTGGAACTCTGCATCCTGTAATGTATATATCCAGAAAACTTAATGCTGCAGAAAGGAATTACTCGGTTTTAGACCGTGAATTATTGGCAATGGTTTGGTCAATTCTCAAACTCCAAAGATTCCTTCTGGGCGCGCATTTCGTAGTGGAAACTGACCAAAAAGCTCTTACGGCTATCCAAAGTAAGAACTTGAAGAGCTCGAGATCAACTCGATACGCAATCGCTCTTCAACCTTTTCATTTTTCGGTACGAGCTATCCGTGGTTCAGAAAATGTGATGGCGGACATTCTGTCCAGATGCCCACATGATGCCACTTAACTGTTAAATATTGGATCTTTTTAATATGTATAACTTTACAACAGTTATTTTTTGTTTCTTTACTAAGATACACATTTGTAATTTAATAATAGAATGATGGTATCGCTACTTAGCGGTTTATTGATGTTAATTCACCGCTGTTCTTTGATGATTGTTTCTTCATAAATCATAAATTTAAGATTATAGTGTGAATTTTTGGTATGCATTGTATAATTACCAGAATTGTATTATACGTACATCACACCTTCCTGGAAACATTTATTCGTAGGGAAACAATTTCTCTCAGATTTTGAGATATATATTCTCACCAGTCATATTAGGAATTATAGTTATTCCTGATATTTTCATCTGCGCAGTATTCTTGCGTTGTGAGCCTATTCTACGGTGCTCCTAGATGTATTTAAAAAAAAAAATTTTATTTTTTTTTTCCCGGGAGGTGTGGTAAGACTGTAAAGGGCAATTTTTACTATCTTGCAATATAATACATTTATATTCTTATTATGTTCGCAAATATTTTGTAAGCAAAGTATTTCCTTTTTAAGTGCTTAAGGAGAAGTCATTTTTGGGTTGCTTCCCTTGAAAATAGTTCTGTCATCTTCGATCGGACTCCGCAGACGACTCTAGGCCTACTGCGATTTATTCTGTGGCTGGGTAGGAATAGATTGTTCTTGCTTCAGTATATCTATGGCCTGAATTTATACGTAGTGTTTGTATGAGTAGGACGAGTCTGTCTTATATATGGATATCTTTGCATTTCTAAGTCGAACTAATTTGGTTGTCGCTAGAAAAGGTCAAAGGCTATGCAGCGGAAGTATCGCTAGCAAAGGGTGTGATCCATGGCTGTCATCCTGTGAGGATGCCGAGTTTTGTTGTAGCAGGCTTTTTGCCGAAATAGTGATCTATATATGGATGGGGAAAAGTGATAATCATTTAGACATGTTGTATGTACTTTACCCCAGTGTTTATTCTCTTTTGCCAAGGAATGGCAAAGTTATATTTCGCATAAAAAGGTAAAACCACAATTTATTATGAACTTGGGCTTCGCCATCGTTGTTGATAAGCAGATGCACAGTGGTACTTTTAAAAAGAATATCCATTCAAAGGAAGAAGACATTCCTATGTATCAGCACTGGATTGTATGATATTATTCAATTACCTCTATGAGAGAAGCTATGAAGAAATGAGGACATTTAATGAATGACTAATTTTGGTCTATATTCTATAGTGAGTGAAGCTCACGAGAGAGAGAACAGCCATGTTGAAATTCATATACTTTGTATTTATCGAGTGAGAAAAAGGGATGCCTGTACTATCGCTCGATGAACCAAGAGATCACTGCTACATGTGAGAACCCATGTCTGGGATTCCTATATTATGAAATATATATATATTGAACTTTACGTGAAGGAATATTCGCTAGACGAGGTTAGGTCTAGGAGCCTTCCTATATATTGGTTATGGTCTGACGTGCCCAGTCAGTAAAGCCAGATGATTTACATGATGGAACGCTGAATGCTTATTTACGAATGCTCCATTATGATATTTGCCAAGCATGAATGCTAACTTAAGATGATATTCCTGTGATCAACATTATGCTGTCTATGTCGACATTTGTTCCTGTAACCATACACGTACTGTCCAAGTGTGCGTCCCATTAAATGTTATAAAAAGACCACCGTAGTTCCAGTACTTCTTGAATTCGAACAGTGTGAGTATGAGTGATGTACTACCAACCTGTCAACTCTATCGAATCATTCTACCATTCGCGTACTGACATTCAGATACACACTCATTGTTTACACTCACATTCTTGTCGGAGCCTCATCACGTTCCAGGACAAGATGACCTGTATGACCAAAACTGTGCTGGGTTTGATGAGTTGACAATCGTTACACTTTACTACACCAGTCCCAACATCTACATTTATCCACTGGTGGACATTCACATCATTTAGCAAATAAAGCATGATTCAACAACTAGTAGCCAGTATGAGTTAACAACTACACACAAAGAAAGGGAGTTTTAACAAAAAGTTCTTGATTTTACTTAGGCGCTTGAACATTATCATACTGTCCATGCATTAGCTTTGGTCTACAGTTCATCGTCACTTTGCTTACTTTTCTACTCATCATCTGTGTTTCCCCATTCATGTTTATTCGTATATTTGTATATTCGTCGTATTTAATATTGACTGGAATTTTCCCAGGAAAACTTCAGTGAATGTTAACTTCTATTAGATTTGCATGCTTATATTTGCTGACTGAGGATCTGACTGATTATATTTTTTCTTTTGAGTCAGGATATAAATGTTTCTTCAGTTCGCAATATAACCATATTTTGTGTACTTAGCAGTTTCGTCAAGTGAATTACGTCCTCTTTATTTACGTAACCTAATTTCAGTACTGTTGACAATTGTTGTCGTGTGTGATCTAAAACTTCTTTGTCTACACGTTCGTTTAAGACGACTTGTCTTGTTATATTTTTGTGATGTAAATTCTTTTCTTTCTTTTACTGATTACTAAGTATAAGTCTCCTTTATTTACTTTATAAGTGTAAATTGTTGTCGTATAACTGAAAAATCATTTCACTGTAACTCATTTGATTGTTTTCACTGTCTTTGTCACATGTTCTTGGAACTTGTTTGTTATTGATTAATATATTCATGTACATATTATAGTGAGTTCTATAATCCTGCTGTATATTATAGACTATTGAAGGTACTCAGAAACCTATTATCATGTCTACACTACAGGAATTCATTGATATTGGAAAAAGTTATGGAAAATCAGGAGCGGAACTACAAAGTTTTGCAGATACGAAATATGATGAATATTTATCGCGTCTGGAAAGAATGGAACAGCGCGAAGCAACTAAACGAGCTGATGAGCTTAGGAGGTTTGAATTAACCCAAGAGAGGGAAATGAAGGAAAGAGAATTAACCCAAGAGAGGGAAATGAAAGAAAAAGAGATGGCTCAGAAGGAAAAAGAAATATCCATGAAATTGGAATTAGAACGATTGACTTTAGCTCAAGAGAAAGACAGAGAGCAGAAAGATAAAGAATTAGCTCAACAAGAGAAAGACAGAGAATTCGACAAGGAAAAAATGGCATTAGAGAAGGAAAGAATGGCACAACGAGATAAAGAAATGGAATTAAGGAGAATGGAACTTATGCAACTGGATCAAGCCCATAAAAATGCCATGGAAATGGAAGCATTAAAACTTCATGCAGAAAAAGAAAAAGCTTTAGAATTAGCTAAAGTGCAGTCTGAACAGACTAAGACTGCGGCTGGTACAAATATTTTCTATCCTAAGTTAAAAATGCCACATTTTGACCAAACTCGCGATTGTGTTGACTCTTTCTTATCTAGATTCATCATCAAGGTCACAGCTCTGAACATACCCAAGGAAAGATGGAGCAGTCTTTTACATGATTTTTTGACTGGTGACTCACTTAAATGTTTCATGAGTCTTGATGAAAAGAGCAGAAGCGATTTCGATGTCGTAAAAGAGGTATTACTGAGACGTTTCCAGTTAACTGAGTCTGGATTCAGAGATCGTTTTCATGCGGCTAAGCCAAGCAAGGATGCAGATTTTGGTGAATTCATTGCATCTATCAAACATTTCCTTAGCAGATGGATTGATCTATCTGGTATAAATAAAACATATGAAGGTGTTATAGATCTCATGCTGCGAGATAAAGTTTTATCCGCATGTAGCACTGAATTAGAAGCATTTTTACAAGAAAGACATCCTAATTCTATCGATGAGTATGAAAAACTCGGAAGACAGTATCAAACCGCACATCAGAATAAAGATCTTCATAGATCGACTATTCGAGATCCTATGCCTGTGTGCGCGGCACACCATGATCAGAGACCTCGATCGAAGAGCTTTGATGGACGTTGTCGTTCAGATTATTATCAATCCGACAGAGGTTTTTATAACTTCCGTCGTCATCGCTCTCCTTCGAATTCATATCGACGAGGTTATAGAGGATATTCACCTCATGATCGTGGGTATCACAGAGGCAGGGATTATGATGGTTCACATCAAAAAGGATACTATAAACAGAGATCATCTTATGGTAGAGATGCCAGGAAGGATGACTCTACTGATTTTTATTATAGCAATAAAAAGTCAGTCAATAATAACAAAGGTAATGCCAGATCTCCGTCGAGAGACAAAAATAAACATAGACATGCAAATAATTGCAGTGTCAAAAAGGAGAAAGGTAATGATGATAATGATCATGCGAACGCATGTATGGTAATGAATGATACATGTTATGAGTGTCAGTCGAAAAAACAGATTAAAGTCTACAATTACACTTGATTGTGGTCATTGTATGCCAACAATGTCGGCATGTGTAAATGTCGGTTATCTTACATTTCATCCCGGAATATTGGATGGTAAGGTAGTGAGAGTTTTGCGTGACACTGGGTCCTCAACGATAGGCATAAAGCACTCGCTTATCGAGCCCTCTGCTTTTACAGGCAAATCAGTTAAGTGTGTCACATTTGGTGGGAATATAGAAACTTTCCCTGTGGCACGAGTATACATTGATACTCCTTTTTACACAGGCACTGTCTATGCCTGCGGCTTGAGAGCACCCATAACTGAAATTATAATAGGAAACATACCAGGAGTTAAAGATTGCACTCCTGAGGAGATTGCAATGTGGGTTGAATCTCACCCACAGGTGGCAAATGCTGTTGTAACGAGAGCACAACAGTTAGCTACGGACATGGCTACACCACCTCTTCCTATAATAGATACAATTATGTCTCAAGTTGGCACTGTTACACCTTCTGTTTTTGCAGAAAAACAGAAGAGTGACCCAACTTTACAAGGATTGTTTAGCCGAGCAGAACAAAAAACGATTAAATACACAAGAGGGGCTAAACAATGGTTCAAGATAAAGAAATCAATACTCACTAGATATTATGATGATGGCAAAACAATTATACATCAAGTGATAGTACCTAAGGAATACAGACCATTGGTCCTACAAACAGGTCATGACTCCCCTATGGCAGGGCATATGGGGATCAAAAGAACATTGTTTCGTGTTACGTCACAATTTTATTGGCCTGGGGTTAATAAAGATACAAAGTTATACTGCAAATCATGTACAACATGCCAAGGTATAGCACGTAAGGGCAGGTTCCATACGGCACCCTTACAGATTACAGACGTGCCTGAGAGACCTTTCAAAAAGATTGCAGTAGATATAGTGGGTCCGTTATCAATTGTTTCAAATAATGGATTTCGTTATATTTTAACTTGCGTAGATCTTTGCACGCGTTGGCCAGAAGCCATACCATTGAAAACCATCACAACTGCATCTGTGTCTGATGCATTATTTTCGATATTTTGTCGAATCGGTTTTCCGGAGGATATTTTGTCAGATCAAGGATCACAATTTACTTCCAACATCATGAGGGATTTAGAATCCATGTTATCTGTTCACCACTCGTTTTGTAGTGCGTATAGGCCCCAATCAAACGGTGTGTGCGAGCGCTACAATAGCACTCTAAAACAGATGTTATCTAAGATAACTGAAGAATGCCCTCGTGAATGGGACAGGCTTCTGCCGGCGGCCCTGTTCGCTTTTCGTGAAGTGCCTCACGAAAGCACGGGATGGTCTCCGTTCGAATTGGTTTATGGTTCGAATCCTCGCGGACCAATGATGATACTCAAGGATTTGTTGATTGGAGCATCAATTGATACAGCCACTCGAAACAGCTACGAGTTAGTTATTGATCTCCGACAACGAATCATCGATGCGTGCACTTATGCATCCCAGAGTATAAAATCAGCCACTCAACGATCAAGATTATTACATAATCAAAAGAGAATATTAAGATCCTTCAAACCAGGGGAAAAAGTTTGGTTGTTGCTACCTCATAACGATAACAAATTACTGATATCATGGCAAGGTCCATTTGATGTTATCAAACAAGTCACAGATGTTGACTACTCGGTGAACGTTAGAGGTAAAATCAAAACCTTCCATGTCAACATGCTAAAATTAGCAGTTGAAAGACCACAGGAATTAATTCCTGTCATTAACTCTATTGATGATTCTTCACATCATACTGCTTCTTTTGCAGTTGTTCATGAAGAAGATACCACTTCGTCTATCCCTTTACAATTCCAATTACCTTCTTTGCAATCATCGGAATCTTGGAAAGACGTGACTATTTCTTCTTCACTATCTTCGTCACAACAAGATCAAGTTCGGGATATTCTCATTTCTTTCAATGATGTTCTCACCGACCTTCCAGGTCAGACATCGCTTATATCCCATGATATTACTCTTACTGATTATAAACCTATCAAACTTAGACCCTATCCTATATCTTTACACCACAAAGATAGGGTAGAGAAAGAGTTAAAAGAGATGATACGTTTAGGTGTGATATCTCCTTCGGAATCACCATATGCATTCCCAATGGTGATAGTTAAAAAGAAGGATGATTCTTTACGTATTTGTATTGATTTTAGGCGATTGAACAAAATTACAATCACAGACGGTGAGCCTATGCCTCTTTTAGATGATCTTTTGTCAGAATTATCTAATGCTACTTTCTTTAGCAAACTAGATCTCTCTAAAGGCTACTGGCAAATTCCTCTTGCCGAAAATGCCAAACCTTACACAGCTTTCACAACTCCTTTTGGGCTCTACCAATGGAATTATATGTGTTTTGGGTTAGTGAATGCGCCAGCGACGTTTGTGCGCATGATGCGCCGCCTTCTTGGCGATCGTAAAGATGTCATCACGTACATCGATGACATCTGCCTATTTCATGACTCGTGGGAAGACCATATTGATGGTTTAACTTCTCTTCTACATACGTTACGTATGCATGGTTTGACTGTGCGACCTTCAAAGGTCCAAATAGGTTGTCAGGAAATTTCTTTTCTTGGTCACCGCATAGGTAACCACAAACTGTATCCTGACGACAATACAGTCAAAAGAATTCTAGAGATTTCTACCCCTTCAACTAAGAAACAAGTTAGAAGCCTTTTAGGCTTGATAAACTATTACCATAAGTTCATCCCGCATTTCGCTCAACTATCTACACCTTTGTCCGCACTGTTGACCAAAGGTAGTCCTAATAAGGTACGTTGGGACAAAGATTGCGAAAGCGCTTTAGTAACAATTAAGAAATTATTTAGTAATGCACCTATTTTGTTATTACCGAATATACGTATTCCATTCATACTTCAATCAGATGCCTCGAGTTACTCCATGGGTGGCTGTTTGCTGCAATGTTACAAGGAAACACTCCATCCATGTTTCTATGTGTCGAGGAAACTGACTTCGGCTGAACAAAAGTATGCGACAGGTGAACGTGAGCTCCTGTCGATGGTCTGGTGCCTGGAGAAGCTGTCAAGATATCTCATCGGCACGCACTTTTACATTATGACAGACCATAGTCCTCTTACTTACATAACAGCTAGAACAATGCGTAACGCTAGAATACATCGATGGTACCTGTTGATTCAAGAATTTTCATTTACGATTCTGCCTATTGCTGGATCAGACAATAACTTGGCAGATCTTTTATCGCGCAACTTCTCTGAGAAGAAATTGAATTAACTCTTTAGTCACCATGTTGACAAGTGCTATTATTAATGTTATAAAATTTAATGTGTGTACTTAATGAGTATGATAGTTATAAGTAGGTAGTACTAATATTAATATATTCGGGAGACGAGCGTCTTCTCCATCACTATCATCCGTGCCACAAGTGTCACGTTTGGTAGTGAGGGGGAGGATGTTGAGGATTGCTTCATGTCTGCAGCATGGCGCATTCCTCAAATGATTATATCTCCGCGACTGATGTCGATGATTGTTTCATGTCTACAGGCATTTGGATTTGTGCACGATCCGAATGACTGTATCATGGAACACCTCAAACGAATAGAGATATATCTCATCGACCGCTGTCGATGATTGTTGCATGTGTGCAAGCATTTGAGTTTGGCCAACTCGGATTGCTGCACCATGGAACATCGCAATTGAATATATATTAACGAAGTAGTATGCATATCACTATGCATGACGCGTATGTCTTTGTAACGTCATTCGACTTGTGGGTTTTGACCCGAACGGCAGTGTGTTTCAAAAGTGTGGCCATTGCCACTTATATTGTGTGGTATAACCACTTATTAATTGTGTGGCTGGGAAGCCAATTGAGCAGTGTATTTCTTGAGTCAAACGTAAGTCGTCGTATGAATAACGCAGTTTGCATAATTATGGCAGTTTAGCCTGGCGTGGTATGCCAAAGGAACATTATGGTACTAGCAATAGTGTAAGACTAGTATAGATAGATATTATACAGTTAGCGGCAAGCGTAAGCCTAGTGTAACGGATATTAGACGACTAGCAGTAGACGTAAGCCTAGCGTAATAAGTGTATTGCAAAACTAGCAGGATAGTTAAGTCTAGTGCAAAAAGGCTATTGTATAAACTAGCGACGGGAGTAAGTCTAGTTAGCCTCTGAATTTATGCCAAAGGACATTGGCCGTTAAAAGGAACTGACCTTGAACCAGAACTCTAGATAGAGATTATTGAACATGTGTTAATGAAATAATGAGAACTCTTACAGATCGTACATGAATGTGATGTGACTTTTGTTCCCATGTAGTTGGTGTCTGCTCATGGTATGAAATTAATAATTAAATATTTTGAGTCGTCAAAATCACGGTCTTATCAACTGTCGTATTCGGAGTTGAGTTAAATGCTGTTTATATTCAACGGATCATGACCAGTGATGATTAATGTCTTAACACGCTGCATCTCACACTGCCAATATAATCAATAAGACAAGAGACTAATACAGGTCAGTCAAGGGTCGAATATTTAATATGAAACATGTTCAAGACATAATGTATCACAAGGGTTAAAACAGACATTATCGATACCAACGAACAGTATTACGGAATCCTACAAAAGTGATAAGAACCCGAAGGACTTCGACTCTATAAACTGAATATGCATATAACAACTTGGTCATCCTCAAATACTAGAAGTCATCGAAGCACCCATAACATACTGGGGTCCCGAGTCCTTAACACCCCCTACCCCGCCCCCCTCCCCCCCCCCCCCCCCAAAAAAAAAAACACACACACGAAGAAGAGAACTGGAGACAGAAATAAAAATGTGAAGGAAGACACGGAAAGAACATGAGCTGATGGCACGTGACAGGAGGACGTGTCACGTGTTTGTTGAAGGCCTATACTTTATGAGGAGCTAAAAGGTGTTGATGATTAATGTTTAGAGCTTGATTTAAACAATCTCGTGTGAAATGAAAAAAGAGGCTTTAATTTCGATGCCTGTGTAAAACCTCCAAAAAATTTCTAGAACGAAAAGCATAAATAACATAATAAATGTCTCGCTTAAATTCTCATACCTCCTGCCTCACAACATACCTTGCCACAAACAATGTTTTCTTTGCCATTTCGGATATCTGGCTTCAAATTTAATCTGATCTCAGATTTGTTGCAGCAGCCATGTTACAGGATAGGCTGGCTCATCTTGCTATCTGACTCTCTATTCCTCCTTTACACCTCTGGTATTGAGTATTAGTTTTACTCTTTGCTCCCAACGAAGGAAACGAATGTGATGTATTTATTATGTGGACTATAACAGGTAAGGGTAGTCCCATAGCAGAAATTACTGTACGGAAGTAAAGTGTCAATGGAAGTAAAGTGTCAATGGAAGTAAAGTGTCAATGGAAGTAAAGTGTCAATGGAAGTGAAGTGTCAGTGGAAGTAAAGTGTCAATGGAAGTAAAGTGTCAGTGGAAGTAAAGTGTCAGTGGAAGTAAAGTGTCAATGGAAGTGAAGTGTCAGTGGAAGTAAAGTGTCAGTGGAAGTAAAGTGTCAATGGAAGTAAAGTGTCAATGGAAGTAAAGTGTCAGTGGAAGTGAAGTGTCAGAGACTTCGCTACATTAGGTCTAGCTTTATTAAATTGGATGACCAGTTCCCTTCCTCGCTGCTTTTGCCGTCCCTAGCTCAAGAGCAGAGTCAGGTACCCAGTTACAGCTGGGTAGACTAGAGCGTGACCCTCTCAGGTTTCGAACCCGGAAACCGATAACTGTGCCGCGAGAGGAAAGCATTCTAGCTACTTAGCCAGTCATAAGTACCATACAAAATAAAGGTAGTCCCATAGCAAATACTGCCTTATGTGAGTGAAGTGTTAGAGACTTCATTATACGAGGTCCAACTGCAAGAGCCCATGAATGTTTTGGCGCATGCTGCCTGCAAGAGGTTCAGCAGCAGGACATGTTTCATGCTCCATAGGGATCGAAAGGGGATTGGTATGAAAGATAGTGACCATAGGTGAAGGCTAAAGCGGACTTACTTGTCTGATTCCTCAATTCTGGCATGAATGTCATTAGTGTGAAGAATAGTAAGCTTGAAGTCTGCTGCTGCTGCTGGAGTGATAGCAGCCAGCACCAAGGCAACCAAAAACACTAGCTGCTGAAACTGTGGTGTCTTCGGAAATACGGCCATACTGATCGGATCTGTACGGGCAGTCTAAGTTTGAGTGAACGTTTTAATTTCAAACTATAGTACTATTTCAAGTACTATAGGTGTCTCGGTGTAGTTCTGGGGAGACAAATAAAGAATATGGTTACTGTTCCTTCACGCATATCCGGGTGGTGGAGTCGGCCAAAAACAATTTTCCGACTCCGACTTCTGAAATTTTAGAAGTCCGACTCCGACTACAGTTTTTTAACTAGTCTTGTGGCATAACATTCGGAGTCCCTGAAATTTTTACTGACTCCACAACACTGATGCAATCCGTAAAAAGCTGCTAATATGAAGTTATGCATGGGGCTAGCTACTTCTTCATGTAAAACAACTTGCTACTAATGCCATCACTACAAGAGCATCGGGGGGAGGAAGGGGCTTTGACGCAGACTTCCTGCATGTGGACCAGCTGAAATGGTAGCTGCATGATCCACCAGGAGAAAATAAACGGAAATGAATGAAGTAACTTAAATATTTCGTAATATCAAATGACCTTATTTAATTAAACAACATATTTGTAAACCAAAACGAAATAACAAACTATTCAAGTAGAAACAGTCAAAATAAAATGAATGAAGTAACTTAAATATTTCGTAATATCAAATGACCTTATTTAATAAACAACAGATTTGTAAACCAGAAAGAAATAACAAACTATTCAAGTAGATACAGTCAAAATAAAATGAATGAAATATTAAAGTAAACTTCGATCCAAAAAAAAATAGCTTGACATGCCTTAAAGTGGAATAGGCAAGGAAAGCTAATTTTGGTTTGGTTTTAAATACCATCTTCATTGCACACGCACACCTCCATAAGTGCTTCGATCTCTTCCTTTAGAGGATCTCAGCACAGTGTACGAACTCCGTAGCACCGGCGTGGTCCCAATGTGTGTATACCGGAATCACACATTCTATAAATATTGTTGTGGTGGATCGGTTTCCTAATTTATAAATTTACCCAGGGCAGCGGCCGTATCTCTTTACGATTTCCAACTGCCGTGAGATTTTTAACGTGTGCGACTTGCATATGGGGGCTTCTTATTTTTTCGCCCGTATTCGAGAAGGCTAGGCATCCGATTTCACTACCCAGGAGACCAGGGACTGGGGGGGGGGGGGGGGGGGGGGGGAGTATGACATCATTAGGAACACTGGTTCTGATAAAAACTTTCCAACAATTATGTTCCCTGTGTTAGGAGCGAACCCAGTATCTTCAGAATTACATTCGGACGCCATACCGCTGTGCTTCATCGACCCCTAAATATGATTTTTAAACAAATAAGTGAAATATGAAGATTTTAAAAAAATATATAAATTTTCTTTCAGTGGACGCACTGACGAACCCTCACACGCTTGCATTTCCTGATCTCCGCTTCTTGTTCTCAGTCTCCCAAAACGTCTTTTTTTTTTCTTCCGTCCTTCAGTTTTGTCACAGTGTACATTATCCATGTTCTGCTTTCATCTTTGCTGCCAGTTCCATGTCAGCGTTTAACAACAACAACAAAACAGGACAAGTGTTTGGCAAGAAACTGAGGCCAAATTTCTTAAATGTTTGTCCGACCAACCTTCATCTCTATTTTTCGTTTCTCGTACTTCCTGTGTAAAAATCTGGCGTATGACAGGGAACATTTGGGCAAGACTAGAGTACACCACACTAGCCACAAATAACCACCCCCTCGCTCCCCCTTACCAACGTTTAAATTAAAGTTTGGTGCTTGCGGCGGGAAAAATATTTTTGTAGCTTCTGATTGTCGTCTTATTAAAAAATGGTAAATTTAGTCCTGAAGCTGATATTGCTGTAGGGAAGTGAAGTGTTAGAGACTTCGCTATACTAGGTCCAGCTTCCAGAGGTGAGATGACCTGTTCTCTACCTAGCTGCCTTTGCCTTCCCTAACTCAAGAGCTGAGTCAGGTACTGTAAAGTTATATCTTAACGGGGAGTTATATGTGTGAGATCCTCACGTGTGAGTCTAGTGTTTATGGACGCACATGTGAGCGCATCTAAATTAGTTGCATGTTTAAGTATTTGCATACGACTGTGCACTATTATTGAACTGGTATGACGCGATTTGTCGCGGTGATTTGTTGCCATACAGCTATGATGCTGTAGGCAGATCCCCATACTGGCCACTAACTGTTACATGGGGGTTACCACTGTCTTGTTGTCAATGTGTGGGCGAATGATGTGTGGGCCGTCGATTCATTAAGGATGATAAAGACAACATCAACGCAACAGCAACGACCGGGTCACAAGCTTGACCAACTGGTAAGAATGTATACTGGACCCATGTTGGACATCAATGACGATACGATTTTTATTCTATGAAGGCGTGGACATCATAGGCAAGTAAGTTCATAAATGCAGTTACATGTGGTAGGCATCATACATCAATCAGTAAGTATAAATGTGGCCGTTGATTGACAGCACTGGCTGTTATAGCATCAAGGTCAACGGCTTGACAGAATACATGTCACTGTTGTTAAAGCAGTTTATTAATGTATTTTTTGCGTATTAACCACACTTAGTCTATTAGCAGTTAATCTACGCGGTAATGTGTCTATCTGTGGTTCATCATGTATTTGCACGATTTGTCATTGATAATGAACACGGTATATTTAATACGTCACCGGGAGTTTATGACGTGATTCGTTCTACACTGATTTATGCAGACGGTTGGTTCGAGGCCTTTCGTCGATTGTAGTTGTCAAAGAAGGACGTCTTGTGATAGCTCCTGAGATTTTTGAGGAATTATATATTTTCATGTGGCTTAAAGTGTTTCGAGGGCCGCCACAATGTACTACAAGTAGTTCAGAAGTAAGAGAGAAGATTCATAAATATTTTGAGAAGGAATTTCGTTAATATTCTTTAGTCTGCATAAGCTATCCCACATTACTCCGGTGTCGTCGCCTGCACGCACCTCAGTACAGCGGCCAGTTTTGTATTGACCAGTCAAGACTGAGAGGAGCTTGTTTAAAATATATGTACTTTATAACTTTTGCCAATGAACTGTTATTCGTCGTATTAAAGTGTTTTTGCATGTGGACCCATCCACCAAGACATTCTCAAGTTATTCATCATTTGAACGTTCGATGTTGTAACCCCACGTCATTCATCAAGGTGTTATCAGCACAATGCATTAAATGTCACTCATATTTCAAGAACCAATCACTTTCAATACTCCCAACTGTAACAGAAAGAACATGGTGCCAGTTCTGGGGATTTCGATATGAAAGAACAGTGACTGAAGAAAGATTTTCAAGAACTTTGAGTGAACTGTTCACCGTTGGCCCTCATTTGACTAATTTGAAATCAAATGCGCATGTCTGCCGGTTTTAAGCGTCAAGAGTTCAATATGTCTCCATTGTTCGTGAACACTCAAGCTTATCTTCAGAGGTCGGCTTTCAAGTCTGCGATGGTATTATTCTGATTTACGGGACTGCTGTTTCCTGTGACAGGAGGGTCCACCAGTACTATTACACCAGTTTGCAGCCAACGCCCAGACGTTTTGTGGTGTATACTAGCATCTGCGGGGATTTTGCAGCTGTTAAAGACAAGTGACCTGTAAAATGTGGTTACTTAGATCAGGGTACGTTTGCTAGACCCTTGGTAATTTCTGCTTCTTTATGTCTTTTGGTGTAAATTCATGTTATGTGGCTCTTTTTTTTCGTGGGAGGTTGGGTGGATGATTCGATGCTAGCGATCTATGTCATTGCAAAATGACCGCACGTCGAATGTTCTGTTAGGATTAATATTGTGAATTTCGTGCATTAGTGTTTCCGGTTTCCGAGTAATCTCACCGACGCTCAGACTACTGTTTGATTTTTACGATAATGCACGTTAGTTGTGAGTTTTGTCTTTATATTGTAATCTATTTATAATCTATTTCTATTTTCCTTAGTTTTGTAACAATTTGTTCGTGGTGTCAGCCATATCTGCCTGTCGTTTAGCTTTTACAAGTCAGCTGTTTATACTTCCGTCTGGGTCCTGTCTGTGTCTAATTTTAGCAGTAGATTGACCTATTTGCTGGTTCATGTTTTGGTTCACTGTTAGAATTTTATTTGTTTACTGCTAATGTTTCTCTGTTCGTCATTGGTCGTCGTGTGATATTACTTCCTATATTAATTTCTTTGTTCACTTGCACTATTTCTTTTTCTTTATTACACGATAATAATATAATTTGCATTGGTATTATTGCGATAAACAATCGCTACATTTATTGCTTACAAAATAATATTGTAAAGCAGCTAGCCATTATATTTCGACTGAGTAAGTAACAGTATTAGTTAAAATGGCTACGTTATATTACTTTGTCGAGCAGGGCAAAGCTTTTGGTTATAAGGGTGAAGTTTTGAAGGACTTTGCCGTGACTGAGTTGGCTAAGGCAGAGAAGAAATTAGAGGAACAGAAGGCTTAGGAAGAAAAAAAAAGAGGAGAAGAGAAGAGAATTAGAGGAGAAAAAAGCTGAAAAAAAGCATATTGAAGAATTGGAAGAGAAGAAGAGGATGATGGAGTTAGAAGAAAAGAGACTTGTTGCAGAAGAGAAAAAAATGCAATTTGATAAAGAGATGGAGGAGAAGAAAGCTTTGACATTGGCCCATGAAGAAAGAATGATGCTTCTTCATTTGGAGGAATTAAAGCTAAGGGGTCAAAATGGAAATAATAGTACTTCAGATATTAATAATCCCTCTATTAAAAACAACGGTAATGCTAAATTGCGCTTACCAATATTTAACCCAAGCCTCGATGACGTTTCATGCTTCCTTGCTCGCTATGAAAGTGTATGTGAAGCACATAAGTTAGACAAGTGTCACGAAAGGTTTGGGATGTTATAAAATTGTAAGATATCCTGGACAAAAAGATGTATCCGACGATAACAGGATAGTGCCAGGTAAGAGACTGATCTTTCAAGAAATACCCCCTTTTCTGAAAAGAAATAGGGTGTATTGACATCAAAGGTTAGAATCCAGCTGTTTAGACCTCAGGGTGTTGAAAGGCTTTTTCCTGAAAACCTATTTGCCCCTTTCGAAGATTCTCCTTTGGTATTATGTGTTGGTTATGTTGACAAGTTGATCTAGGGGAATTTAATATAGTTAATCTCTTAATCTAAACTATGTATCCAACAAAACTTGAACTTTAATGTTAATAATCTCAACAAGTCTGCTAGTACATATTTACAATTTAATAAACCTAAACCGGTTCTCTTTTCGATTAGGAAAATTCAAAGGTATTTACATTATATAAAATAAATAACCATATAAACTTTAATTATCAAAACATAATCTAGTACTTAAGTCTATGTTGTCTTCTACACAGAAGAATAATTTTAATTCACTAAAATGTCACTGATTTTGACTGAAGATAGGATGGATTCATAATGTCCTTATATTCATCCTTCACTATAATGTTTATTAATAGATTTGTAGTTTTTGAGTGATGCTAGCTTTTAGTTGAAAACGCTGATCAGTGGCAAGATAAGGACACTTATCTCTTTAAAGTAGAAAATCCCACACTCTCCTGCCGTGGTCGAACACTTCAGTGAATTGCCAGGCAGTTGAACAATGGCGGCTGTCTGCAACGATCACACGAGCACTTGCACTGCAGAGTCCAAAGCGAGTAAAGGGAAATCAGGTACTTCAGGTTGATTGCAGGATAAAACCTGAAATTCAAATAATCACAACCCTTGTATGGTCTAGCACTACTCTGGTCCTACACATAATGGACATAACATACAGTGTCAGTCATTGTGCTAACATATGCACAGGACAGTTTACCTCTCCACCTATCACAGTCAGTTCACTGTGACTAAAATTTCCTTATATTTCCTAAGTTGATTCCTTTATCCATGATTGGCTTCCATACAATGATTTCGTATAGTATAAATTTACACAGTAATATCTTCATCGATTCATTACAATAAATCCTGTTCATCCTTCCTTATTTTCCATGATACATGTCATTCCTTTAACAAATACTCTTTCAAATGTATTATTAAACTTACAGTCGTATTCTTGACATCATTTTCGATAAACCTATACTTCTTACAACGCTGGCTTTCGCCTCTAAAACCAACACATGTTTTGCATTCCAGCAAGCAACACATTCGTCCTGGAATATTTTTTAACACAGGCCTTTTTCACTTTCTAACACACGTGAATTAAATCACAGGAATAATACATAAATATGTATATATATATATATATATATATATATATATATATGTATATATATATATATATATATATATATATATATATATATATATATATATATATATATATATATATATATATATATATATATATATATATATATATATATTCATTCTTACCCTCAGGCAGAACACACACAGGCTGTTAATGGCTTCTATGGTCTGCGCAACAGATGCGGTCGGCAAAGGTAAAATACGATTACAGTTTACCGCTTCTTTCTGGGCAGCTTGTGGTTTAAATTTTTTTAATGGCGTCAAATAACCAAAGGGCAAGGCTTTTATAGTCATGCATCCGGCGTATGAGGTGGCAGGGTAAGGAAAGGCGTAAAAATTCCCAAAATGAGACAAAATTTATGTTCTCTGTTCAATGTTTAAAATCTAGTTTTTCCCATTATCTTCTTTATTTATGGGACGATTTTAGTCATTTAAAGATGGAATTATACTGTGAATTATTTTGTATCGATCTATTTATAAATTAGTTAGTTTGCACAATGCATGCGTGCTTTAACTATCTAAGTTTGACTTATCCTGATGTAACACAACTCGTTTATTCGATATTTCTATCTTACTATAATATTATTCGATAAAGTGTTTACACCTACCTCTAAACTAACATTCCCGTTGATGAATTACATAATCCTTTCTGGTGATACTTCTTTAGTTCTTATGAAATTTAATATTATTGCCCCATTGGTTACACAAAATAGCCTCTAGGTTTTAAGCATAGTACGTTTCCTACAACAATGATAATAAAGGTACGTTTTGATTGGCTATTGTATTAGAGAATTCCCTACCTAATGGCGTGCGGTATGGTCAGATTTAGAAAAACGTATTGTAAAACAGATCCAAATCACGACAACAAGTCACAATGGTGTGCTAAACTTATGGAATTTTTATGTGGAGAGCCTTTGACGGCTCTACTCACTATGGATGAGACTCTTAGAAACAACTATGATGCTGCTAGAGTATTACTATTAAAACGTTTTCAACTTGATGAGGAGGGATACCGGATGAGATTTAAAACTATGATTCCTGAAACTGGGAAGGACTTCTCAGAATTTATCTCTGCCATACGACTTACCTTTAATAGATGGATTCAGCTCTCAGGAATTGAGAAAACATATGAAAGTCGTATGGATCTGTTGCTAAGAGATAAGGTGTTATCCTCAGTAAGCAATCCATTTTGGACTTTTTTGCATGAACGCAAGCCATTGTCACTATCTTCCTTAGAAGAAATTGCAAAACAATATTGTACAGCACATACGGGTGCTTGTATTAGCAATAGCCTCTTTAAAGATTCATTACCAGTTGCCTCAGATGCAACTTGGAACAATAATGGTAGACCCAGATCACATAGCCTAGATAGAAATTTTATGCCAAGGAGGTATAATGATAACAATTGCAATAGGAATGGAAATTTTAACAGGAATGATAATTTCAATAGAGGGAAGCAACAATTTCGAAATCAGTCACCTCAATTTAGGAATAATAATAATTTCCAACAAAATTCCACTTGGAAAAGACAAAATAATTTTTATCCTAATCAAAACAGTTGGAGTAATAACAACTCTAATAATCAAACCTACCAAAACAGAAATAATGCTCAAAACTTTAGAAATCAAGATAATACTTTTGATCGCCAGAGGCAACGATCTCGTTCACGTGCCCCAGAGAGGTCTGAACATAATGCAGGGGCGGCACTTACTGGTAATGCACCAATAATTAATCAGGAATTAGGTGTTCAAAATCAATCAACTGCATGTTGCGCATTCGACTTTGATGTTGCTTCTCGTTGCCAGGAATGTGTAACTATATTTCAGGAAGACAGTACTACAGTGCTGAAGTGCGGACATCCATTACCTGCTGTAAGCCTATCTGCACACGATGGGACGGGTAGTCTAGTATTTCACAGGGGATTCCTGAATGGTACCCACGTGTCTGTACTCAGGGATTCAGGTTCGACTACGGTTGGAATCAGACATTCGTTGGTTCACCCTTCCTGCTCTACAGGAGATTTTGTAAAGTGTATAACATTTGGCGGCACAATTGAGTTTTACCCTACCACCATTGTTGATATTCATACCCCATTTTTTCAGGAAAGGTTAGGGTATGTTTATTGAAAAGTCCAGTTGCTGATTTGACAGTTGGTCGCTTACATGGGAGCAAGGACTGCTCACAAGAGGAGATTTATGATTGGTATGAACATAATCCTCTCATATTTATAAAGGACAAGCAAGGCAAATTGCTTACTGCCCCGAAGGAAGTAATGGAAAGATGGAAAGAATATTTCTCAGAACTCCTTGATGGTGAGCAAGG